>MTQE01001134.1:59005153-59021720 GCA_014337955.1 Aspidoscelis marmoratus | reverse complement strand
CTGGATTAGAGGGGCTGTGGCCTGATCCAGCAGGGCTCCTCTTATGTTCTAAGAGTCATGTGCTTTAGGTCCAACTCCTCTTGATTCTGATAGTTGAATAAAGTGAATCATAGGACACTGATTGCTATTATGTGACTGTTAGGTGTTGAAATATTGTTTTGAAGATGAACAAAATGGTGGTTCATTTCAATCTTGGGTCCTTTTTCTCATCCCCTTTCCCTTATTATGACTTTGGCCTATTTCAGTGTACCTGGATATTGCGGTTTAGTTGCCCACTCTCTGTGACTCCATGGACCACAGCATGCTCCTCTGTCTTCCACTATCTTTCAGTGGTTTCCCCATGCTCATCTTCATTGCTTCCATATCTGTCCAGCTCATCCATCTTCTTCTCCCATCTTCAGTCTTTCTCAGAATCAGAACTTCCTTCCTCCTGAGGCAGTGAGTTCAGTCTTCTCATTATGTGGCCACATATTTGAGTTTCAGCTTCAATATTAATCCTTCCAAGGAATAGTCCAATGATTAGTATTGACAGGTTTGATCTCTTTGCAATGCAAGGGACTCTCAAAGGTCTTCTCCAGTATCACAGTTTGACAGCTTCAGTTTTTTAGTGTTGAGGTTTCCTGATGGTCCAACTCTCACAGACATACATTACTAATGGGAAAACCATAGCTTTGGCTTTATGAACCTTTTTTGGCAAGATGATATATCTACTTTTTGGTATGCTTCAGTAATCCGTATAAAAAAATGTTGTTTTTCAGAACAGGCACATTAGATGTAGTTCTGTAATTGTCTAAATGCAAAATTATGAAAAAGATTTTATTCCTTAGACTCTGACCAGCAATCTTCTTCCTTTTTAAGCTGAAGGTTGGGACAATCATCCAAATCACTGTTTGTTTTGAAGAGGGTATTTTAGGTTACTGTTTTCCTCAGACTTTAGATAAGCAATTTGACTAAATAGCACTTTTAATCAGGTTTAATGATGTCTTCTCTATGTGCAAGTGTCCATAAGATATTTAAGTCTAAAGGTCTGTTGTAATCAGCTAGGTTATTAGATTTGTTTACAGATCATACACTATGGCTTTTCTTCGAGAATGTTGTGCGTTTGACCTTTATCTTTAGTTAACAGTTAATTAGGGAATGCAGAATCAAATTGTCCCCATTACTGACTAGAATGTGTTGCACTGTGTACACTTTTTGAAGGGAAGGTCTAAAGTAGAAACTTGCTATTTTATCAGTCTGTATGTTGTTGAACTACCAAGAACCATGGGAATAGGTTCAGAAGTTCTGCAAATGTCCATTGGGAGCAAGGAGATATCTGGAGGTGCCAGAGAAAATATTGAAAGAGAGAATTAATTATGAAAATCTAATATGGGAATACAAAATCTGTTCATGTTATCCTGCACACTTGGTGAACTTGAAGTTGATGGGATTCTCAAATAGATAAAGATGGACAGTGTGCTGGTAAATTAAGGAAGAGAATAATCCTAAAGGGTGATTTTAATGTTAGGCAAAATCATGAAGGATAAGGATAATGATGAGAATCATTTAAGCCTTTCCTTTTGCAATATATGGCAGTGAAAGTTAAAATCTGTAAGAGAAATTGGGCTGGTTTGAATTTTTTAGTGAAGCATTCACTAGCATTTTGCACATCCCTATTTTATAGGCCATCACTATTATTTCAAATTTAATAAAAGATATTTAAATTGGGATTTGGGCTACATCACATAATGAGAGGAGATTTAACTGTTCCTTCCTCAATTGCTATGCTGGTACACCTGACTCCTCTATGTATAAATTTTCCACTAAGACAAACACCAGTAAATTAGTAGCTAAGATGGTGGAAAATGTAATCTGGATTACAGTTGGAAAATAACAAAGGATTTAATGGGCTATTTAACAATATTTGATCATGTACAAAGTGCTTTTTTCATGGCTAATAACTACCATAATCACACTTCATAATCACACATATTTCAAGGATCACCTTTTCCACTGTACACTCTCCCTTGATTTTCAGATTGGCAATAGACCTCCCTTCTTGTAATTGTGTTTACCACTGCTGTTTTTTGTGCATTTCACAGAGCTGGGTTATCTTTATTGTGGGATCCAGGATGTGGAATGTCCATTCCATTCAAAAACAACTGTATCTACTCCTGCTTTGTTTTGGCATTTTGGTTAAGCCATGCCAGTTGGCATAGCCCTTTGGAAATGCTTGAATCCATAGTTCTATGTTTTTCTAGGATCTTTATGTTCTTCAGCATTTTGGATGTTCTCAATGGGTTGTACACTAAGTTAGGCTTCTTTGGGTTAAAAGATATGGTAGTAATTAAATGAGAACACTCTTTTTACACCTAAGTGTAGAGGGAAGCATTCTAGATATACACAGTGCAAGTTCTAGCAATCTTGATATGGAATGTTGCTTCTGCTTCTTGAAAGTATGCTAAGGAAGAGGAAATCCAAGGCTATCTTGAAGCATCCTGATTGATGGTAAAAGTTGTTTTAACTGACATGTTTAGAACACATCTGAGTATTGCAGTGATGGAATCATGGAGTTGGAAGAGAAGTTCTAATGTTTATGGTTGACAGATGTATCAGTGGCTACTAGAATGAATGCCTAGGTGCATCTTTCAGGCTGGGGGGGGATGCAGAGCACTTCTAAGGCTGGTATTCGAGAGCAGGCAAAGGTTTGTGCTTGTCCCTTCTTGAGATGCCCATGAGCATTTGGTGAGCCACTGTTTGCAACGGGATGCTGGACTAGATGGGCTGTGGCCTGATCCAGCAGAGCCTCTCTTACATGTTCTTATGTAATGTTCAGTCTAAACATGAGTTCCAAGTTTCTTCTAATGTGCTAATGTTGGAAGAGTATCTATATATTCTGATGTATGAACTTTTGTGTGTGTTAAAATGTTTATTTCAGACCTCTTGCCTAAATAATAATATATTGCTTACACATGGAGAGATAGTTTTTATCAATCACATCATTTTTCTTGTGTGTGTTCCTCTGTGTCCGTGTTGCCTGTGGTTGCTATATAATTTTTTAAAAAGAAAAAAAATAGATTGAGGCTATTTGCATTAAAGATATATGTGAGTTACCCTTTCAAATTTAAAGAAGATCAGTCAGAAAATATTAACATTAAGATGTGCGGATGGTCTGCACTCTCCCTGGTATGCCTACAGGGAGAATTTAATTAAGATTTAATAGCCTAGTGTCCTGTGTGTGACACAATATAATGTGCTCTCTTTCAGGCATGATTTGCCATTAGTAATAATCAGAATTTTAATACTGCAACTAGATATTTCAGTGCAAAATTCTAGTCCTGACCGGGCATTTAAACTGGTAAGTGCCTAGTGGTTTGAAAAGTTCTGCTTTATGTGCTGCATTTCATCCTCCATTTGTTTTTGAACATGTTATTCCTAAGCATGGAGGTTTGAGTAGTATTTTCTGAAAAAGTGCCAGATACTTTCATCTACTCATCAAATCTGAACAACTAGAATGCATGCAATCTCTGTTAAAAAGAAAGATATCACTGAGTTAAATTGAACATCCATGCCGTTTCTAGGCGACAGTACCGAATTTCTAAGCAGCACAGCATCATCAAAGGGCAAAAAAAATCAGACTATAACTCTCAACTGTGCATTTTTGAAACCCAGGATTCTGCCAATGTTCGAATATTTCAGTTTGACAGTATTTGAATGGATTCTCACAGGTCCCATGAGCACCATAAATACTTTGCCATGGTTTTCTACGCTACCTACAATATGGGAAACAGCTGCTAGATGTGTTTGTTTTTACATTTCTATCCTGAAATCTCGGGGAAGATTACAAGTAAAATGCTTAAATGCAGAATTAAAATGGGGCACATGGTACAGGTGCTTCTTTGGTTCCAGGGCCCAAGGAAAGAGGTACATTTTCACCAGCATTCTGAAAATGTAAGGACGGAATGCTTTCCTGCAATGCTTTCTGGGTATATGGCTGTAGACAAGTCAGGGCTAGAGAACAATTAATTGGTTAACCTCTTAAAACAGGACAAATCATTCAAACCTAAAACTCCTGTAATGTGATTGGTTCCTAGTGTTCACTCACACAAAACTAAGGGATATTTGTTCATAATCCAAGAGGCAGTTCTCATGACCATTTATTCACATCTGAAGTCAGAGAACGTCCTTACAATATCTATTTCTCTTATTGAGCTTCCTGTCAACTGCCACTTTATTTATGACTATAATGGACATTCCAGCAACTTGACAGAGACAGAGCAGTATGTATGTACATCCATATCTCAGCATTTTATTTTATATCTGGCAGGACCCGATGTCAGAATATATGAAATATTTGAATTGCATCTTTATTAGTTACAAAAGAGCCATCTGACACCACCATAAAACATTCCTTCCTTGCAGGTCGATTTCAGTACTAAATTTGGATCGTGTTTTAGTCATATTTTGATATATTGAATGAGGTCTATTCTCTTGGGCCAGGTGGCATCTGCCTCTGAAATAGTGTTTTGGCCAGAATCATCAGATTTTCAGTATGCGTATGCCAGGCCTTGAATATTTATTCAAACGTACTCTAAAAATTCTCGAATGAAATAGGGTGAGTTCTGGAACCAGTCCAGACATTATTACCTTCTGAAGCTCATATAAATTTTTTTCCCCTGCATACCTGAAAAGTTTGGATCATACTGTTTCTTTTTGGAAACAATCTCTTGTACTAATCCTGCTCTCAGAGAGCAAAACAACCTCTCGACGCTTTCTAAGTAGCACAGTATGCTATTAAACAGAAGTTCTTAAACAGTTATGAAACCTCAATCTTTGTAATATAAATATTTTAGAAGTCACATAATGCTGTGTCTATTTTTGTCTCTTGCTTCAGTTTTAATAGGCTGAGCAGATGAAACAGTCTCTAAGCTATTGAGAGTTCCTCTGTATAACAAGGTCATTGGATCATTAACAAAGGGCGTCCCATGAAAGTTCTGAGTTTGAGGCAGAGCAGAAATGCTCTTACTTAGTTGCATCACTGAAGACATTTAACAGAAATTCTGGCACTGCAGCTTCACAATTAACTTGTCCTTGTCCTTAAACTTTATCAATATTTAATATTAAGGTACATGAACTAGTTTTCCCAGTCTGGGCTAAACAACAGACATTGAACAACAACTTCCTTCCCTTGAATTTTATCTTGCTATATTTATTACATGTTACAGATGCTGATTGTTTGAGAGCAGCATTTCAGAACAGTGAAATAAGCACCTCTTTCCCCAAGAGTAATCCTTAGAAACTGACTTACGGAGATGACCAGTGTGTTACTACCTTTCATCAGACTCAGGTGTATTATTGGAAACTCCTCCAAACCAAAACACAGGCACAGAAGTTCCCATGTTAGCAAGGATCTTTAAACCAAGGGTTGATTTCATGGATCTGTAATGAAAGAGTCAAGTGCAAAGGAAAAATGGGGAGGGAGGAAGTAAAACTACTCTGAGGTTAAAATGATAAGAGCTGTATTGGGGAGTAGGCAAGAGTTGGAAAGCAAGAATGTATCCAGGCTGCAGGAGTTGCTTGGGTAAGAATGGCAAGGTAACAATATATTACAGGTTCTGGCAAAAAAATGACAGTGATTTTTTTGTGGGAAAGCTTGGTTACAATGTCTGGTGGAAAAGCTACTTTGGATGACAGGGAAACAAGTTTTCAGTATTGGTTTGGTTGCAATGTATCAAAAGGGGAAATGATCCTGGAAGAAAAGGGAGGAAAGTCTAGGAGACTTTGAAGTAAGAGGGGCAGAGTCAACACAGCTTAACAGTTCCCCAGTCCTATTGCCTGCAAATGAGAATGGATCCCCTTCCCTTCCCCTTCCCTTCCCTTCTCTGTCTAAGCAATCAGGAATATCACTTGGCCAAGGCGGTAATGAATTTAGCCTCCATTTAAAGTCACTTTTTTTTTAATGTCAACATGAAAACATGATGGTGGGCATTTGTTCATATAGTCACCAGTCACTGAAACCAAATTTATGGCATAAATAAAAACAATTATCTAAAAATAATTCAAACAAAACAAAATTTAGCAGCATTTAGTTGTTCGTTTGCTGAAACCTAGGTCGGGGGGGGGGCGAGTGTTTGCAAAAGTGAGTCAATTTTTAAACCAGTTGGCACAGTTTCTTGATATCTGCAACATTACCAGTACAAAAGACTGATGGGAAGAGAGGTTTGGTTGAAAAAGAAAAATGAAAAAGGCTGGAGGCCTGTTAGTTCTACTCTGAGCAGGACCGCCTCCTCCCGTACAATCCTCCCCGCACTCTCCGATCCTCTGGGAGGAACTTACTGCAGCCTCTAAAATCTAGGCTTGCGGCGACCTCCCAGAGGGCGTTCTCTGCTGTCGCCCCCAAACTCTGGAACGACCTGCCGGATGAGATCCGTCAGATAACATCATTAGACAGCTTTAAAAAGGCGGTCAAGACGGATCTCTTCCGGCAGGCCTTTCCAGATTAACCATCCCAGCCCAGATTCCCTGATTCCTCCCGTGGCCCCATCTTAGTGATGGTTGAGGATCAATAGAGGGACATCAGGGTTTTTAGTTTTTAAATTATTGTTTTACGCATTGATATTGTGTTTTAATATGTTATATTGTTTAATACTGTCTTAAGGGGGGGAGGGATAAGGTGTTTTTAATTGTTATATTTTACATTTTACTGTTGTTAACCGCCCGGATTGGTTTGCCATAGGGCGGTATACAAATAAATATTATTATTATTATTATTATTATTATTATTATTATTATTATTATTATTAGAATGTTAGCTTAACTCCTTTCCTGTTCTTCTTTCCCATGGGGAATCTGAGAACTTTCTATCTACACCTAGACTTTTATTCAAGTTAGTACTAGGCTGAAGACCATGGTAAATCTGTGCTGTTATTACAGTTCCAGTTGAGAGCAGACATGAACCGATGGCATTCTGTTCCATCTACTTCCAATGGCAGAGCAGGTTTTATTAAGTCTGAGAAGGAAAATTCCATCAGAGTCTAATGTATATCTGAGTGCTCAGCTATTAAGTACCCATTTTCTTCTGTATCTACAAAGAGAAATTTCATGCTTGTGCAACTCAAGTCTTGGAAGACTTGAGTCACAGTATCTCTCACTTCTAGCCAGTGTTTTGAGAGTCTTTATGGTATCCCTTCCCATAATTCCAGATGTTTCTCTGGCTATCTGCACTGTATATAGAAAAGTACTTGTTTTGCTTCTGAATCCTGTGACAGGTTATCTTTGATAATATCAGACTTACTATGAGATTGCACTGAAGGCTCTCTGGCCTCATGTCTGTGTGAATACAGGGTCTCCCTAGGGCACAGGATCTGTACATTTCTGTACCCCGGAACCTCTCAGAGTGTCCTTAACATTAATTAGAGTGCTCTTACTGACGGCATTTCTCCAGTGGTTGACATTACAGTGCAGAATCCACACCCACCTAGTCCAGCATTGTTTTTCACAAGAGCAGCGGAAAATGGAGGACTTCTGAAGCCACTTCCTGTGCCCGTTTCAGTGTTCCACTCACTCACAGCAGTGGTGGACATGTGAACAGAATGCTCCTTCCTGCCACTGTGAGCAATGATGGGACTAATGAAGGTCTTTAAGAGCAATCTTCCTTTACAGCACTGTCGCTCCCTCATGTGGAACTAAACTTTTACAGCTTGCTTATCTCAGATGTGTGGCCTAACAACTACTTCTTTTTAGCATGAATTGGGACTTTCCAAAGTAACTGAACTTGCAGCAACTTAAGCCTAAGATTATAAACATCCTAGTAATCAGTAATATAAGGAAAATATAATAAAAAAGATAAATGTATGACAGATAAGTTCTGGTGCTCACTAGATACTGCCCTTGGGCATGCAGATATTCTCCTTTCTTCCCCCCTTTGACAGATATAGGATGTATCTTAACTATGACTTCTATTCATCAGATTGTCTCTTAATTGGGATTTGAAAACTCTTGTAGTTGGATACTCAGGATGCCAAATGTAGTTAATATCAGTTCACATTTAATGACAAATGGAGCCGCCAAGACTGAGCTAGATGGTGCTGATCTTATCTGGTCCCCTCAACCGCTGAGAGGGCCCAAGGCAATTGGGCAAGTTTCCATCCTCTATTTATCTTAAATATTTGATGTGGCCAAGGCTGTTTGTGCATTCCCCCTTTCTTTCTCAGCTTTAGAAAAGTAACTTACCTCTCTGTGTTCATTTCTAGCTAGGCTTTTGATCTGATGCCATTGCCAGAAGTTTTTTACAATTACCTCATAACTGAAACTGCTCTGATAAGTTCTTCTGAACCCCATGTCTCTAGATTTTATGATGCAGTTTGTGTGCAAACATAGTTCGTGAAATATATGAAATATGTATTTTATCCAAAAAAGCTTGGGGGTGGGGATTGTTTGTTTATGTTTTTATTCCATCATATCATTTCATATGACTCTTATGAAAAGCTTAAGTACTAAATATATTCAAAACACAAAGCATGCAAAACACATTCTATACATTATTTCAGAATTGAATATGCATAAAACAGGACTAAATAGCCTTGTGATTTATTGCCTGTGAACTGAATCTCCATTAGATCTGAGTTAGGAGAGGCTGCGAATATTCTGGACCAGTGCTTGGATGCATGATGGGCTGGATGAGGGCCAAGAAACTAAAGTTGAATCCTGACAAGAGATACTGTGAAAAATGTGGTGGCCATGTTGTTGAGTGAATTATTTCACCATGCACACATCAGACCTAGCTTAAGCATTTGTATTAGTTGCCAGTTAGCCACTGGGCCAAATACAAGGTTTTATCTTTGGCTTACAAGGCCCTTAACAGTTTGGGAGCAGTTTTTTTTAGCAGACTGCCTCAATCAGTATAGACCTGTAAGATCATTAAGTTCTTCAGGACACGTTCTGCTGCTAGCACCACAAATAACTGAATATCATTGTATAACTATTTACGATTGGGCTTTCTCTGAGCATAGTCTGGAGTAGTCTTTCCTCTGACAGTTTTAGGTGTCATGTCCCAGGCGGGCAAGGGCAGCGAGGCAAACACACGTGCACGCTTACAGTACCCCTTTGGGGGCTCAGAAGTAGTCAGCGTTAGTTCAGTCCAAGGTTGGGGTTCCAGAAGTTTGGCAAGTCACAATAGGGTCCAAGAGTCAAAATACAGGCATGGTGGGAGTTGCATCAGAGTTGTCTGCAACACCAGCTCAGCTTGTGCTCCCCAGAAACTGGCCTCAGACCCTCAACATCTGCAGCGCTGTGCCCCGGTTATTGCCCAGGCTGTTGCACTGTTGCAACTACGCCCTCCTCCTCCTCCGAGGAGACTGGAGAGGCAGGATGGGGCATGCCAGTAGGGCACATACATGCCTGGTATTTAAGTTCTGATTGAATGCCTATGTTTGTGCTCAGGCATTTCCAGAGTGAATGTTTCTTTCTTTGTTTCCCCCGTCGTTGATTTTAATCACATCTTGAATATTACTGTTACAATTCTAATGGTGTTTATTCTCCACATCTTGTAAACCACTTCGAAATTATATATAAATAATAACAGTAATAATAATATATGATCCACCTACCCACCTAGTCTGCTTGGTTGAAGCTGAGACAGGTGTATTCACTGTTACTATGCTTGCTTGGGAAAAAACGTAAGACGAGCTCTGCTAGATCAGGACACAGCCCATCTAGTCCAGCATCCTGTTCCACACAGTGGCCCACCAATTGCTTCTGGGCATTTCAAGCAGAAGACAAAGGCAAAGCCTTCACTTGCTCTCAAATCCCAGAAAACGGCCTTTAAGAGGCATCCTGCCTGTCTGTCCAGCCTGGATGATTTACCTAGGCATATATTCTAGTAGCCATTGATACACCTGTCCTTCATGAATTTGTCTAACCCTTTCTTAAAGCTTTCTAGTTTGTTTGCTGTTACCACTTCTTCTGGCAGCAAATGCCATAGACCAGTGTCCCTTTGGGTGAAGAAATACCCAACCCATCCACTTCATACAGTGCCCCCTGGTTCTAATGTTGTGTGATAGAGAAAATAATTTAGATGTGTTTGAAGAAAAATTACTTTTTCGCTAAGGACTAATCTCTTTGCATAATTTATAACTTGAAGAATTTAGGTATAGGATAAAAGTTTGGAGAAACACATTAACCTTGATGTCACCTGCTATTGATACTACACTAATACAAGTAATTCAGATATATATATATATCAAGTCTTCGAAGTGTTTACATCAAAGCATTAAATCCATTGGTAGAAGCTGTCTTCAAAGGTGGCCTTGAGCGTGAGTAATCAAACCAGTGTATCTAAATAATGCTACAGCTTCAGCATGAAAGGCCAGGAAAATAAAAGACCTTTTTCAGGTTCTGAGGATATTTAGAAATAGATGCTAAGGTAGCCTTTCCAGGAATATTTTTTGTACAACTGAGAGGTGACTATCCTTATATAATGAAGGCATTCTGAAAGGGCCTAGGCCTATGAACTTAAACTGATGTGTGGGCGAAGATAATGTTTTCAGATATCCAAGTCCCAAATAATGAAGGCTTTAAAATGTTAATATCAATACTTCTGAAGTGGCTGTAGAAAGAATTGTGATGAGGCTGTAATATTGCACAACTGCACATAAATAAAATATTTCAGCGACACTCTGGCAAAGTGCAAGGAAGAAAGACATTTTAGAATAATGGAAGAATTGATCATTCCGCTAAGGCTCTAGAAGTTCTGGAATGACTTTTAGCGAAGGTGATTAGAAATGTTTTATTCCTGGAATGTTCATGATATTGAAATATCTGAATGCATTAAAGGAACGTGTTGTTAATTCTCCCTTTAGTTATTATTGTTAACAACTGTTTTATTTATTTTCTGCTGTTCCACTGAGTGTCCAAGACACAAAATAGACAGATGGGTTCGAGTGACGATAAAGAACAAACAGGAAGCCAAGGGGAGACAAAGATGCGGAGCAACAAACTATGGATACAGAATATAGAAGTCAGACAAGCGGAGGAAGTGAAGGGAATTTCAATTAATGTAATGATGTGAAGAGTGTGTAAACGATTTTTCTTTTTTAGTTTGTGGTAAAATTTTAATAAATAATGGAATATATATATATATAAAAATCTTGGGACAGACCTGACAAATATTTCCTGCCACTAAAGTTTCAGCAAATGCTTTGCAGGTATGGGGAATCGTATGTCCCAGCGAGCTGCAATTACCCATGTGGTCACTGGGGGAAACCCTGTAATCAGTCAGAGAGCTTTTGTGCTGTATATTCAGACATAGCAAATCAGATGAATATAGAGCTATTGTGATGTATTTTTTTTCCTTTTCCTGCCCCCAAAAGTTCTAAATACTGTTGCAGGCAAACCCAGCGCTGGTTGTGGATAATTTAGCAATAGCACTTTTTATTTACCTTCTGGATAGACCGAAACAGGCATTGATGCAGACACGGAGGCGCTGCAGGGCATATCCGGATGCCTGGATGCACATGGCAGTAAAAAGTGTGAAGACAGTGCTGGCTACGAGGCAGTGATTGCGGAGGGAGGATTTCCCGCATTATTACCCCCTAGCAGAATATCCAGTTTCAGTGGCCTACATAAAGATTCACTTCCTTTTTCACCTGTGAAAGCAGCTATAGGTACAGGTGTGCAGATTTTTTTTTAGAAACTGATCTGAATACACAGATGTTTGCTGGCACTGTCTCTAATTTGAAAGAATATTATATTGATTGTGTTGCAACTGAGGCTTATATGCCTTTGCAAATACCTATGCAAATGCTTTTGCTCTTATATTCCACCCCACTGCCACCCCAACTGCATGTGAACAGTAAGGAACCTTGCCCAGTTTGGGCATCTGTTAATTTCAAGTCAGCAGCTCTGAGTTGTAGCTGTGCATTGTGACATCATCTGTTTTGCAGACAGTTGTGAGACTTCAGAATAAATAGCAGGCTAATTCCTGCAGTCTCTGCTTTCCTGCTTTCTCCTGAGTGGGAGTGGAACAAGACTGGCTTTGTGATGGGTTGTTTTTACGTTTCTCCAAGGAGCTGTTGGAAGTCTAAATTATAGTTTTCTTGATGGCAGCTAAAGAGAAAGGGCAGCTAAAATGGTGGAGGGGGGATGTTACTGGGAAAGCGATGTCCGATGGCTACAATAGAGGTTTTCCATTAGCTGTGATGAAACACTTAGAAGTGGGAAGTTTTCTATATAGCCTTATCAGCATTGATATGGAAAGGGAAAGTACATGTCAGGGATCAGGTTCCTAAATGTGTGTTGAGGAAAATATTTTGCCAGGTCCAAACTGCGAAAGTGTAAAAACACGGGAGGGGAAAGTGCATTCTGTCAATTTGGGTACGGAGCTTAAACTAGTGGTCATTAAACAAATCCAGAATAAAAGCTGCTCACGTAGTCAGCCCCCTGAGGATCGAGACTGCTGGGCCATGGTCACACCTTGCTGAGTTAATCCATCTTATTAAGAAGCCAGACTCAATATGTGCTAAACCCATTATCTGGTAATTCTTCCTCAGTTAATCTTCCATTTGGGTTCCCGCACCTCTGTCATGCCCCATCCTGCTCTCCAGTCTCCTTGGAGGAGGAGGGCATGGTTGCAACAGTGCAACAGCCTGGGCAGCAACCAGGACACAGCGCTGCAGATGTTGAGGGTCTGAGGCCAGTTTTGGGGGAGCGCACAGACAGCTCTGGGGACGAGAGCTCGGACAGTCAACCCCAAGAGCGCCCCTCCCCTCTGCTCCTTCGGCAGCAGAAACAGATGAGACACCAGTCATAGCGTTTGGCTCAGCTGCGCCGGCAAGGGCATGGTGATGACTCCCTTACTTAATTGAGCAGCACACACTGAGCCGGTATTGCATGCAATTCTGATGCAACTCCTGCTGTGCCTGTATTCTAGCTCTTGGACCCTCTTGTGACTTGCCGAACTTCTGAAACCCTGACCTTGGACTGAACTGACACTGATTACTTCTGAGCCCCAAAAGGACTACTGTAAGCCTGCACCTGTGTTTTGCCTCGCTGCCCTCACTCGTCTGGGACACGACAGTCTCACACCTTTCTGTTCCCATCCTGAGATTCCTGTGCTCTGACAGGATAAAAGTTCTGTGACTCAAAAGCATGTAATCACACACTGGGCAAAAAAGGAAGACAGTTTCATGCAGTATCCACTTACTATTGGTTCAGCCCCCTTTAGTCCTCTTCCCTGATCACAGCTCAAAACTGATAATGGATTCACACGCTATAATGGCTTAGACCTGTAAAAATCAGGACTCAGGAAACGTACAGTTGAAGGGAGGAAAGTCCACAAATAAAATGGATAAGACTCAAAAGGTGTGAACAGTGTGGTCCAAGTACGGAGTGAATAACAATTAAAGTGAAGGTGTGAGCGCGGCCCTAGTTTGTTATGGCCATAAAGTTCAGGACAGTTAGCTGTTCCCACAAGGCCCTAGAGTCCCAGAAGATGGAAAGAGATGGAGCTGTATGGAGCATGATGTAGCTTAATTAGTTTCAAATAAGAGTGCATTTTATCCAAAGACCGCCCAGTTAGACTCCATTTATTATTAGAGGTGAGTGTGCTCAGCTGATTTGTCTGAAAAGCTGTGATATTTGGAAGATGATAATAGTCTTGAAAATGAAATCTTTTCTAGGCTGTGGTTTAGTGCATGATTTGTTCTTCTCCAGGGCATTCCTTGATTCTGTTTAGCATTCACGTCGCCATATTGAGACCTGGGCCTTGTTTAATCATTCTGGTTCTGATTGCTTCCTTGCATCCACGGGTCACATCTTGAATCCAGTGTTTTGCATTACAAATCTGCTCTCAGGAGATGGACAGAATATATGGCTCCATCTGCCATGCCTCATTTTAGCTTTTTTTCAGTGTGTTCCCATTAACAGGTGAAATACTCAGTCCACAGAGAATATAACTCATATCTTGGTGTACAATTGATGATGAATGCTGTCCAGACAGCCGTTATGCAGCCTGATGATGAGATAGTTATAAGAAAGAATGTTAGAAGTGTTAAGCTGTTGTTGGTAGTGCAGATTGTGTGTTACAGCGGTGTGATCAGGTTGGGGTTAAATCTGTTCTGTGTATGTAATTGTATATTGCATTGAAAGTGCAATGAAGGTAGTGAACTTAAAGGAACAAATTTGTGTTCTTTTGATCTTTGGGATTTGACTGCCGTGAGTGTAATTCTTCTTGTAATACTTAAAAGTTTATATCAGAAAGTAATATATCAAAGGTACTAATGATTCTGATGCTAGTATTAGGATTTGAGTAGATTATCATTATGAGAGGTCACAATTTCGTATCCTTCAGCTATTTTTGTGACATCGCTATTTTTAAGTCATTAAAGCACATTCTTTTTATCATCTTAAATGCCTTAAATAGCTGGTTAACACCTTTGTTTAAAACATTCTGCCTCAGGCTTCCGCACTGTTTAGTTTTTTCTCCCTGATGTTTGGTTAATTCTTACTCATTTGAAAGTTAGGTGTGACACTGTATGTTATATTTCCAGATAGTTCAGCCTGGGGCAGTCCCAAATCAGCCAGGGCAAGAAATTCTCCAGACACCATTAAAACTTTGCAGCCACCGTACCACTGGTGGTAGCATGATTGGTCATGTGATGAATGATTGTCCATGGTGACAGTGCAGGAGCAAGGAAAATGTGTTGTAAAAAGCTGTTGAATTTGCACTTTCCCTTACTGTGAGGATACTGTGGATGATCCATTTTCCCATCTGGACGGTGGGACGCAGCTCCGGAGAGGCTTCCCTGTGCAGCTTTCCCTTGTTCCATTGGGATGACTGGAAGCAGCTGTGCAGGGACTTTGGAGCTTTAATAGTCTGGAGGCCTCCTCAGATAGCCATGATGGATTCCCTTATTACCAAAGAGTAAGTCTAATCATCTGCTTTACTTGTGTGTGGTCAAAGTCAAGCTAAGTCTCTACCAGTAGTGCTCTAGTTATCTCTCATTCTACATACTGTCATTAGCATGATAGGGTTTTGTTTTGTTTTTACTTTAGTATACCAAGAAGCCAAATGAGCTCTGTTGCATGGGAAATTAAGATTAGGAACAAATGAGTTGATGAGTTTGGCAAGAATGTAGAAAAAATGCCCAACTGAATTGGCCTTAGAAACATTTATGCTGTCATCATGACAAATAGACTTTGATGGTCCTGTTCCATATACATTTGCACAATCTTGTTTTGAAGGCATCCAAGTCGCTAAATATTATCACATTTCAAGGCAACATTTTCATATTTTAGATATGCATTACACAAAGAAGCTCTTCTTTTTGTTTGCTTGGGTTTTCCAGGAAATAATCATACTGAATCCTGGTTCTGTTCTTTGCAAGAAGGGGGAAAAAAGCATGCCCTTGTAATAGTATGGTTGTGACTGCAGTACTGCTTACACTTTAGGTTGCCACATCTCAAACTGTGTATGTGGGGAGGGGGGGATTCAGAGGGAACTAAAATAGGAAAAAGTTTAAAAGGAAAGGCTGAAACGTTGTGGGTTTTAGTGTAGAAAACAGCTAGACAAGAAGGGGCATGATAGAGGTGTTTGAAGGTACGTACTGTGTTGGCTAAATGGATAAGGTATTTTCTCCTCCCAGAATTAGAAAGCACTCTGTGAAGCTGAGTCTTAAGACTCAAGACAGATTATGGTTAAACTTTAGAATTCTCAACCACACACTATATTGACCTCCAGTATGGAAGATTTCAAAAAGATTTGTTTATAATGGACAAGGCTATCAATGGCTTTCTAGGCTGATGGCTGTATTTCCTTATCCTTCAAAAATGGACCTTTGCTACTGCTGTAGAGGGAAACTTAAGTGGGTAGTGGTTGGCTATGAGAGAAGCTTAATGAAAACTCCATCATATCCAGACTACATTATTCTACTTACTCCAGATAAGCGTTAGGTGTAGGGTTGCTGGCAAATTGGGACAACACAATGGTTATTACTGGATTATCCTGAGCATGCCTATGAGTAGCTGTTGAAGTCCCTCAGCGCAGTTGATCTGCACAGTCTTTGTCACTTCAAACAGAAAGACTGTTCAGCTAAATGATCAGAGTATGATTAGCAACGATGTCATATATCAGGTGAGGTTTCCATAAGCACACAAAGTGTTTCTTTGATTAGATACTGTTGTCTAGTAAGCAGGCCTCCTTACTAGGGTGTGGTGCTGCCCCCAGCCCCCCAGCCCAAGGCGGGTTTTATTCTGTCTCTGTCTTCTCTTTAGAGGCTTGAATCTATTTAGATTTGGTAGTGAAAAAAATCTGCACTGGTTGTGCTTTCCCAGCCTTGCGCGAGAGAGCACACCACCCTTCTCCTCCTTCCTCTGTTGAAATAAGAGGTAAGTGTTTCTGACCGGCCCTCTGCGGTTCACTTTCTCTGGTTCCCGCTTTCCCTGCTTCTCTTCCGCTATCTAATAAATCAACACAGGCAAAGTTCTTCTTTGTAAAATAAATAGTTTCAGGCTTTATTGTTACAACATTTGCAGTTTGTGAGGTAAAGTACTGTATTTTCTGGCGTATAAGACTACTTTTTAACCCAGGAAA
>MTQE01001134.1:58981918-59005018 GCA_014337955.1 Aspidoscelis marmoratus | reverse complement strand
ATATGGCGAGTATATCCCAAACTCTATATTTTAACTGGAAAGCTGGGGGTTGTCCTATACGCCTGGTCGTCTTATATGCTGGAAAGTACGGTAGATTAGTTGCTAAGTTTATCAAAATTCTTAAGTAACACAAACACACACGTATCTTCCTAAAGCCCTAGGCTACCCTAGTCTTCCCGTCCTGGCTTGTTCCAGCCTAAGAAGTGTGGACCAATGCAGGTAAGTTTTCCCTCAGAATGTGGAACAGTATCACCTGAACCTCCCACCCAAAGTGTCCAAGCAAAGAAGAACCCTTTCTTCTCTTGGCAGGTGGTTTATATACCTCCCGCTTGGCACGAGCCTTCACTGTCATTGGCTGCGCCTGGAGTACTCACTCTCCCCTCCTTTATGCTAATTGGGCTATCAGAGCCCTGCTGCTTACCTCTTTTCACTAGCTAAGCATGTTACAAAGGCAATTCTTACAATAGATACAATTACATACCTTCCATACAACAATAATAAATACATTAAATAGGCACAGACATCACACAGGGCTTAGATGCCAACGCAGCACTTGTCTCTCTGTTGCTATACGTCTGTCAACTGAGGCATTTAAAGGAACAAAAATCAGATACAATATGTTCTGTGTGTTACACAATATGCAAAAGAGATCCCACTCCAGACATTCGAAAAGAAATCCGTATTATTCTGGAGGAAGCGATTATCTCAGGGTATACCAAAGCAGAAACACAACAATTTCTAGAGCAATCTCAAAGCAGAATTCCTGTTTTCTATCTGCTCCCTAAAATACATAGCCCATAGTCTCGGGCTGTGGATCTATTTTGGAGCCTTTGGCTACATATGTGGAACAGTTTTTGAAGCCTTTTGTTCCTAGGATTACATCATTCATTCAAGACACGGCTCATTTTCTACCTTTTTTAGATTCACTTTCTTTTCCTAAAGTTCCTATACTGTTGGTCACATTAGATGTAGTGTCTCTTTATACTAACATACCACAACAGGAGAACAGGTGCTTAACAAGCGAACCTCCAAGAACCCACCCACACATTTTTTGTTAGAACTAGCAAAGCTGGTTTTATGCAAGAATTTCTTCCAATTTGATGGGATTTTGTATTGCCAAACCTCTGGTGTTGCCATGGGTTGCAAGTAGCTAACCTCTTTATGGATGATTTCGAGACCACCTTTGTATTAAACCATCTTATGTTCAAAGATCATATTATTTCATGGAAGAGATATATAGATGACATTTTTTGCATCTGGTCAGGCTCTGAGACAATGTTACATTCTTTCTTGGCTTTCCTAAATACCATTCATGATACCATTCATTTTGATATGAAATATAGCAGAATTAAAGTTAATTTTCTGGACATAGAAGTCTCCTTGGGTGCAGACAAATTTCATACACAAACCTACATAAAACCTACAGATACCAATTCTTTTTTAAGGTTTGATAGCTTCCACCCTTCTAAATTGAAATGTAATCTACCTTACTCTCAGTTCTTGAGACATAAGAGAAACTGCAGTACGGCAGAATCCTTTTTGCATCAGTCTTCAGGGCTGGCACATAATTTTCAACAGAGGGGTTATCCTAAACATGCCATTCACAAAGCAATGGAGAAAGCATCTACACAACAGAGAGAATCCCTCTTAAGGTATAAGAAGAAAGATAACAAAAATGGCAATAGACTGTGTGTACCCCTTACTTTTAGTACCAAGTCCACTTTAGTAAACAATATAATACTTAAACATTGGCATCTACTTGAAGATATTCCAGGCTGCCAGGCACCTCCTGTCTTTTCTTACAAAAGAGGTCGGAACCTTAAGGATTTTTTAGTTAGATCTAACATTCTGAAGTTCTGTGTGGTCTTTTGAGGCCCTAATCATCATTAGTGTGTCTTGCTTGTTTTAACATTGTGCCTACATTTGGTCCATCTCGTTTTAAATAATCCAGGATTATTTTCTTTTAAGTGGACTGACACAGTGAGTCTTCTATTAATAAATATTTCTAGGTACTTGCTTTTGAAAAAAGGATACCCCTGTTAGTTTGAAAATCTTGCATCAGGAAATAATTCCACTTAATCTAAGAAGTAAGTTGACCTTACTGAAGTGGGTGAAATAAAGCATATAATGTAGATGTGCCAGGTCACTTCCACCAGGCCAGTTTGACATTGGACAAGCACAGCTGGTTTGTTTTTGAGCCATGGAAGCCTTTAAAAATGAGGTGTGGCTGTATGTATTGAACATACTGAGCGCTGCTGAGCCAAATTGAATAGTTAGAGTGGATAAAACCATTAGTAATGTAGCTTAAATTTTTACCTACCTTTTTACCATGTCTGGAGTTTTAATGTTGGAAAACAAATTGAAGAACACATGTTTAGAGGGTAGAACGTGACTGGGACTAAGGATGAGATAGTTGAGCTGTCTTGACTTGCAGTGTTTTAGGGAGCAGAAATTCAAGATATGGGGGCCTTGAGACACTCTCATAGGTAAGGGTTTCCCCATTATTTGCTGTAAACAGAGCAGAGTTGAGACTGGAAAATTAGGCTTGTGCACATTTTAGTTATACTGAAATTTCAAATGCTGTTATAAAATTATTGCATATTCTTTGTAACATGTGTGTTAGTGGATGAACCATGGTAGAAGTGGGATGCCCAGCACCTAGGGTTGGATCTAGTTCTTTCACTGGAGTATTTTACCATTGCAGTGTTATGAGCCACATGTAAGTGAATGTAAACTTTTAGAGATCTGTTATTACAGATGTTGAAGGTTAGAAGATATTGCTGCCTGGAGAATCTCTTATTAAAACAACTCAAATGCTTTTGTGTACTATTAAATATTTGTCAGAATGGGTCACTACCCTTCTGTATAGAAAGATAATGGGGCACACAATTGGAAATGTTCCATAAAGGTGATTTTGGTCCTGTTCACATGCACCATTGTTTGTTTTTTTTTTAAAAAATATATTTTAATCATTAACAACAATAAATGGACAATAACATAAACATACATTTATCTCTGAGGATCACACAATATTGAGGTCAATCAAGGATCATCACAAACAATTCAGAATGGAAAAACATCACTATCTTTTGTTTCAGGAAAGCATTTTTTATTGCTGTTTATGCTTTCTTGTCCCCTCTGGCCATTTTATGGCCATACTAAAAGAATGGCAAGTTTTCTGTGCATGCATATGATCCCAAGTCTTAAAACTGTTTCTAAGGCTTGTGCATGTTTGTGCAAATGGTATATGTTAAGGAATATGCTGTAGTGTAGTTGTGAAGCAGACTGTCTGTAACACAGAAGATTGATGGTTCGTTCCCCAGCCTCCTTCCAGAAGTAGGTAATAGCAAACCACTTCTTTATCTCTGCCAAGAAAACTGTGTGGAGATGCCACACAGTCAACCAAGAGTTGGATACAACTCAGTAGTACCCAACAACACAAAAATAGCCACTGTTCACCATTTGTACATATAAGAGTGTAATAAATAAATGGTAGTGTTTTCCAGAAAACTGGGAAATGTCCCATTAACAGTGGAGCCAAATACAAATAGAAACTTATCGGATTCTGAGAACTGAACCTCAGTCTCGCTGAGTTTCTGCAGGAAGGGCATTCAAAGTACAAACAAGAGTCTTTCAGGAAATGTGATGCAGATGCTAAAAAAGATAGAATGAATTTTTTACCATTTGTATTCATAAAAATGCGTTTCTGAGATTGCAGAAGATGAGATGCAAACTGCTACAATTTTATGATGTTAGATGGAAGATGCATTTGCTTTAGCATTCCTGTAAATTCTAATCTGAAGTAGTTTTTCCTTATTGCTCAGTCAACTTTGCTAACCCTGTACTTGTGTAGGAGAAGCAGTCTGTATTTCTTTGGTGTTTTTATTTTGAGTTATCTTCACTTGCTGTTAATGGCCTTAAGTGTCCATTCTACATGAAACAAATACATCATTATTACATCAACAGGCTATGTAGTGTTCACAGAACAGATAATCACCCATCAATTGTTGCAGCTGTAGTAAATCCTAGGTCACATTTGGCAGGAGTATTAGTGGCTCATGTTTTTTGCTATTGTGTGCAGTCTTGATTCTTCTACTTCTGTGGTTGTATTTCTTGGAACAATCTAACATAGAGCAACACTTGCAGTTCCATCAGCAGAGTTGCTTCCTGGAGACATTTCTTTTAATTTCGTTTTACATAACAATACACAACCGTTGATTAATTCAAAGGAAGGTCCATTTTAGAACACTGGGTCCCTTTTCGTACAGCAGGATTGTGTAATTATTTCTTCAAACTTCAGAGAAAACATTCTCTGGCATTCAGTGAACTGGCTTGAGGATTTGTGTTCTCACTGAAATTGCTAAACTGTCCCATATCTGTTGATCCTAAGTGGATACTTAGAACAATATCTATGGATGTTTTCCGGCACTGGGTGGTAGTTCTGGCTGGTTGTGGCACAATAATGTGGCTGTACATCTCAAATGAGATTATCTTTCTCTAGACTTGGATTGATGAATACAGGTAAGCTATGATGCATTAGCCAAATGAATAATATGTCATTCAGCTCATAACTTTGTAAATGATGGGTGAAACTCTTTGGCTAATATCCTTTTAATAATTAATTGGTATATAGGCACATCTTAAAGCCATTTTCATTTTATATATTATGATAGAGCTTTGATTAATTACTCCTTTTTGCAAAGTTATAATAGAATAGTCTGTGAAAAGACATTATACTTTTCATTGTCCAGCTAATAACGGATCATTTTCTAGGCAGTTGGCTATAGTTCAGACTTATTTATTGAGTGGAGTAGCATGTGCATTAGAGTTCACAGAAGAGAAATAGTTGCCTGCCTTGATGGAGTGCTGCTTTTCCTTTGTGCTTTGTCTGCTCTTTGCTGCATCCAGATGTCACTTACTTACTCCACTAAGTTTGAATTTTCTGAATAACACATAGGTTTAATTCTGGAATATCCAAATATAGTAGAATAAGCAAGTGTCATCTGGATGCGGCCATAATGCAGTTTTTAGACTGGTATCTTTTCGGTCAGCATTAATTTTTCATTAATTGCAAAAGATAAGAAATCTACTGTACTAACTGGACACAGTGAAGATGATTTGGGAATTTCAGAGAAGTTCATGTTTTTAGTTTGATAGTCACCATATATTAGTGGTAGAACAACAGGCTTGATCTCTGGGATCTCCCCAACAGAAGGCAATGGCAAACCATGTGTTCTCTCCCATGAAAGCTATGCAGATGTGTTTGTGTAATCACCAATATCATCCCTGACTCAGTGGACTTAGCATCAACGTGTTTAGCTCAGACGGCAAGAAATCAGATAGAATTCCTTCAGCGTGCACCTGGGAATGAAAGGTGACTCATTTAAACTGTATCTTAGTTTAAATTCAAATTTACATTCATGTTTTTAATTTGTATCTAGGGTACTTCTTGTTAAGAACTTCTGGGAACTGCCTTTTGTGGTGCAGGGCACCACAACATTTGTATTCTCTTATATTACGTAGTGATTTTATGTAGGGAATTATTGGAGAAGTAAGACACAGAACGAAGGGAAATTTGTCCTCGGCCTCTACTGATGAAAAAGAGAGATAGGAGCAATGCTGCCCAGAGGAAACGGTTAGTCAAGTGGTTGCATGAATCCCATGACATGGCAACCCAGCAGGCATCCTTAATGTTCACTTGACTAGTTGCAAATATCCCTTCAGAGGAGGCAATTCCAGTAAATGGGCTCCACTGCTAGCTTCTGTATGGTACCTTTTGAATTCAGTAATGTAGAGGTATGTGTTTGCCACCTTCTTGTAACATTGTTTTTGATGTTTGAGAGGCAGTATATTTCAGCTGTATACAGCTGCATTACTGGAAAAAGGAACTTCTGCCTGAAAGGTTACCCATAACCTAACAACATTTTGTTTTGCTGAGCTACCAGTTACCAAAGTACAGTTAAATGTATGCGCCAACTAACTGCTCATTATTATATAAACCTAGTTATTTCCAAAAACAGTGCTTCGGTGTATAGCATCAGCAATGTCATGGTCATAGACATGCTTTGGAAGAGACCCATAAGAAACCCGAAGCATTGAAAAATAGGGGAACAACTTTCCTTCCTTTTTGTAAATTGTGTTCCTGTTTCTTGGGACCAGCAAGAGTCTGTCTGATAACATTCAGCCTGATATAGTACTTGGAAGATCTTTTATTTATCTCTAGAATAGTTAACTAATTTCAAACTATAGCCTGTTACTTATTAATATTGCAATATGCATGAGTGCATTTCACTAAAATGCATAATAATTGAAGAATATCCTGGTTCATATTAAGCCGAAACTTTTAGATCTGAACACCTGTTCAGTTCTGCAGGTCATTAAGGAAGCCTGCAACACTTTTTTATATATTAATGATTGCTATAGAAAATATTCATATCAAATCGTCGTCCTATTTCCACCTATTGAATCATTTGGATATTGAGTGTGGTAATGGAATGCAGTACCTATTTCATCTGTTAGGAGTTCCCAGGGGGGAGAAAGCAATAAAGTAATGCAGTAAAAAATGTCCCAATTGTCCCTGCTATAAAATGCAGTTGGGCCTTCTGGCAGAATGTCGCGAGCAATGAATGGGGTTGTCCAGCTGTCAGTAGTCATTTAGTAATGAAATACCACAGATTCATTCAGTAATTTCTTTGCTTTCCCTTCCTCAGTGCTCTGTCACTGTACTCACTGAAGGGAAGGTTCCGTGAAATCAATTAGCTGAGCTACCTGTTTCATGCTGGGTAGAATTAGTTGCAGGGAGAAATCTCAGTTTTCCTTTAACATTAGATGAATTGTGGGTCCTATTAGTTGTATTAAACTTGGGAGGGGAGGGATTTTTAGGGGAGGGTATGTGGGAAGCAGCTTGGCTAATTTGGTATACAGAATTCACTACCTTGCCTAGCAGTCTAGTAGCAGCTTCTCTTAAATATGGTAATCCCTGAAAAATTCCATGTGGTTCAGCTTTCCTAGGCTGCTATAATATAGTTGGTTTTGGAAAGATCTCTCCCTAAAGGAGTTGAGCAAAAATGTCCCTAATACTTACATGTTAACTTAGCTTATGCTGGAGTTGGTTTGACAGTAATAACTGTGTTCAGGACTTAATTTGCCTGTGGTACATGCATATTCTGAACCATTTTTGTTACAGATTAGTTGCGATGGTTGCACATGTTGTTGAATTTTTTAAAAAAAACCCATAAAGATTTAACACTGTGCTTTTATCCTTGCAGTCCAGCAGCTTAGCATAAAACAGTTCAGAAAGTTTTCTCCTGCAGTTCAAAATTTTCAAAGCGGCATGGATAAGCCTAGGCCTCTAATAAACAAAAGCCTACAGAGCTGGTTTACTGCCTTCTCTGCAGTTGCCTGTGCTTTCATCTGTCCAGAAAAATGACAAAGTACATTAAACAAAAAGAGTTATTGGTGGCTGGACTATATTTTTTCTTTTTGGTTAACATTGCCTTTAAAAATCACTTGCAGTTTCTGATATGCTGTTCTGGCAATTAACAGCTTAAAGTCTACTAAAAAGCACTTTATAAATTGGTGATTCGTGCCATAAATTTTCATCGTCCCTAGAGGTAGGACTCTTGTTGCATTAGTGTTAACTTGAACTGTTTGAAGCTAATAGTACAATAAATATTTCAGTAGTGAGCAGGATTGCTGAATTTTGGTCCTTCCTGGTCCTGATATTTGGAATCTTAAAGAGGAAAATTACAAATTGCACAGTAGTCCTGCATCTGTTTGCATCACATCCCTGGTGTTTTTGCTTGCTGGTTGTTGCCTGAACAAAGCTGTTAGGTTTATTATCCTATAGTATAATTTGACTTATATAGTCCAAGCAGGGCTACCCTACACAAGAGAGAAGGATGGGTAAACCTTCTGCAATAGAGAGTCCCAGAGAAAGGCAACCTGAAAGTAGTCCAGCCAAGGGAAAAGTGAAATCCATGACCATTTCTGCACTTAATCCGTGGTTAATCCAGATTAAGAAGATCTGGATCTCTAAGATCTGGTCCTCACTCAATCTGATCCATTGAGTTCCAGTGTTTAGCACCAGATGACAATGGGTGCCAAACAGGATGCCGTAGCATGCGTCCTGAGGTCCCAGTTAGGTCTGAGGAGGAAGTTCTGCTGGTGGCGTGGCATGATTGGCCTGTGAAACTGTCAATCAAAAGTCACTTCCAGTTACAATGGCTGTGACAGACACGGCTACATAGTTGCCTTTGCGTAGGACACGTGGCCTATGTAGGGTGTGTGTAGAGAGGCAGAGCTGGAGCTGCCCCGCTGTAAATGGCAGCCTCCAGGCCTGCCCATGGATCCCTTTGGCCCAGCATGTTTGTGGAAGTGCAGTCGAAATCCGGTCTTCATGGCACAAGACCGGATTGAAGACACAATTTAAGAGGTCTGTCGGTAATCTGGATTTAAGGGCCCAAAGACCCCAGTAAAGCCAGAACTCTGCAATGCTTGTGCAGATGATGTGATCCCAAAGAGGTCTTAATGGGTCCCTCAGTGCGGAAGGTACGTAACAAATCTGTAACCAAGTGAGTTATCATTAGGTACTTAATGGACTCTATGAAGCCCATGCAGAAAGTGAAGAAGGATATGGCTGGAAAAAAGAATACAGTGGAGGATACACAGATATGAAGCCATCTGTCCATTTGTAGATCTTGACAGCTAGCACTTGCCCCTTTATTTGTCCTGGTGCCCTGTGTTAGGAGGGGAATGCTTAAAAGCAACCCACACTTCTTCTCCAATGCATACAGAGAGTTTTATTGTCAGTTTCTCTCTCCTGTATTAGTACATATTAGCTCTTTCATGAATATCACAAACCTCCTAATTCACTGTTAAGTGTTAGGAAATAAACTTGTCTGTCAGATATGCCACAGATGAGTGAAGACACTGAATACTCTGTACTTATGTTGTGTGTGTAATTATTGGTAGCTAGTTAAATGTTTTAAGCACTTCACGCATTTCCTGTACTTGGGTTTTATTATTTAAAACTGCATCAAGGAGATTGTAACCGGTTGTAAGCAATATCCTAGAAGATGCAAGAGCAGATGGTCAGTTAACCTAGTGTTGTTAATTTTTTATGTATGTTCTGCATGCTTTAGCTTGTTTGTTTTTGGGAATATGCAAACAAATCTAGGTGAATTTTCTCATTTTCCTAAAAACAGGGACACGCTTCCATATGTTGCTGGATTTGTATCTCCCATCAGCTTCATCTAGTAGTCTCTTCCACTGTTGTGTCCATTGCTGTCATACAGGGTTTCCCCCCATTTTTCTGAATCAGAGCCTGTCTTATTGTGGTGGAAGTCTAATAATAAGTGGTATCTCAAAGATTCCTCATCTCATTGCTAAAATGCATTTTAGAAAGTAACTAATGAGCTGCAACAACCATTGAGCTTCCATGGCCAATATACGTCCGCCCCTTCCACTTTCTCCTCATGAATAAGTTGGGAAGTCTGGAAGCTTTTCTTACATCTTGATTTAAGCTTAGTTCTCTCAGTTTTACTTTGAAGATGGCTTGTTTTAAATTTACAGTTGTTTGTTTGATCTATATATCACTACTGTATTTAGGTGTCTGAAATAATGGGATATTATTAACAAAGTTTCATTATTGATGTCCCTCAAAATTCAGGTTGCGTATAGATCATTTGGATCATGGCAGTGGACTAGTTCTAGAGCTCTATTTGCTCTAGTTCTTTAGCATGTTTCAATTAATTTGCTTGCTTCTTATTATTAGCTTATTGTGACACTCAAATTAAGCAAAACCGTTATTACTACAAGCCACTGTTACAAACCATAGTTTGTATCTTAAACAGAATTAAAAACTATAAATGAAATCAGTTAATAATTAGGTACTGGGGAAGGGAAGGGAGAACATAAGTTGTAGTAATTACCAAACTTTAATTAGGTCATTGCTACGTCTGAACTGAATCATAGGGTGTTTTTCCACTGTCACTAAAAGTACCCATTAAGTACCCATTAATGGGTATGTAATGGCATTTTTGTACCCATTAATGGGTACTTCCAGTGACAGTGGAAAAACACCCATAGTCTTCCTTGCAAAATGCATCTCGCATTGATGCTTTTGTGATGGCAGACTGAACAAATCTGTTTTTTAACTTTTATGGATTACTATAAGGACTACAGAATCTAGCAGTAGCGCTTGTAGTAATCCATAAAGATTGGCGATAGAAGAGTTTTGACTACTGTTGTTTAAGGGAGCAACAAGCACCCTTTCCTGATTTGCCTGACTGAACATGCCCTGTGGGTTATAACCTGAGATGCTATTACAAGCCCTCCTTCAGCTCTTACAAAAAAAGAGAGAAAATTGCTATCACAATAAGAACTGTACTATTCCTTTCTATGCCTTATCCCCCTGTCTGAAAATTGCAGAAATTTATAAATACATCAAACAAACCTTTGAAATCATCACATGGAAACTCATGTCAGCTATTCAGCTACAAGCCAAAACCAGTTTACTCAATGTGCTAAATTTGTGGCCTGCGTTTTTATGGGAAACAACAACATTGATTAAAATATTGTACCTACTTATCAATCATCTTGAGAAAGATTTCCCTCTTTTCTCTTCCTGCTTTGGCATATTGAACATTTTCTTAGTTTGTACTTTGTCTTAAAGACAAGCTGCCATAAAAGTTGTTTGGTTCCTCTCACACCATTACATTTGCTTTGTTTTTCTCCCTTTTTCCACAAAGCTTCTGCCTTAAGGAATGTAAGATTTGGCAACCAGTGGAATTAATATCACTTTTCTCCTAAGTGCTGTAAAAATGCAAGTGTGTGCAAGTGATGAATTAAACGGTAATGACTTGGAGGATACATTTCAGCACATTAATGCCTGAAAGGATTTAAAAATCAACTAGCAGTAACTTTATTCCTTCAGCAAATTCCATGATTTTTTCTCTCTCTGAAAGCTTTCCCAAGAGGCTGCTTATTCTACATCCCCTTTAGGTGTCTCACGATGTCGCTTAAAGACTGCAGTCTTGGTGACAGTGAACGTTCAACAGGAAAGCAATGACTTTCCTGCGATAGAAGATGGAAGGCACCCTTTTCCAAAGGTCTTTCCATTTGCTGTCAGCAAAAGTCTTCATTACGAAAGGCCATTTCCTTTTATGAAGTATATAACTCATTGAGGTGGATCTTCTATTACAATCCAGGTTTATCTTGAATCAGTCTGTTAGTGGAGAACATTTCCCTTGGTGAACAAGATGTATAAAAGTGGTGAGGATAATTGAGATATAAGGAAAACACATTTGTAATTGTGATAATAGGAATGGGAGTCAGATTTTTTTAAAAATATATTATTAGGGCCATCCTCAGCCCTTGTATTTGTAGGTAATTTCTTCTGTCCTCTGCACAGTATTTGAAAGATTAACAGAAATAAATGAAAGAGTTGAACTTTCAAAAAAGTTGTTTCTTTGTACACATCTGCATCCATGCACGCAGGTAAAGAGTGGAGGTTGGTGCCTTTAAGCCATTTTCACCTTCTGGGAACTACATTGAAAAGTGCTTGCAATTTACATGTCACTGACACACAAGTGTTCCTTCTCCCATCCCCTTTTCCAGACTGTCTTACAAAACCCTGGAATTTTCTGGTCATCGTCTGGTCATACTGATAGTTCCAATTCTACCTAACCCCAAGCTTAACTAGGTCTTGCTGCTTGATGTCCTTTCTTCATTGCTGTTGGCTTTTACAGATTTCATGGTAACACTAGCGCATTTCAGGTTCATTTTAGCTTTCTGCCCCTTATGAATACTTTCCACTTTGACCAAATTGAGGGCTTTGCTGTTGCCCCATAGCCTCTCGCCAGAGATAGGCAATGGCAAACCACTTCTGTTTCTCGGCCAAGAAAACTGCCTAGAGCTGAATATAAGAACATAAGAGAAGCCCCACTGGATTGGGCCACAAACCATGTAGTCCATCATCCTGTCTCACACACTGGCCCACCTGTTCCTTCTGAGTATGTCAAGTAGAAGACAAAGGCAAAACCTTTACCTGTTCTTGCATCCCTGCAAATGGTCTTTAGAGGCATCCTGGCTGTGTCTCCAACCTGGAGGCAGCATCTAGGTATTATTTCTAGTAGCTGTTGATAGATCTGTCATCTGTGAATTTAACTAATTCTTTCTTAAAGCTATCTAGGCTTCTGGTAGTAAATTCCAAAGACCAATGACATTTGGATAAAAAAAAACTTATTATGGACTTATTTTCTATTCCTTTCCTAATTACCCCTTGCATTGAATTTGTTTTTTTTTTAACTGCTACTACATACTGGGCTAACACCTTCATTGAGCTGTCCACCAAAGACCCAAAATCCCTTAACTGGTCTGTCACAGAAAGCTTTGTCCCCATCAGTTTATAGGTGTAGTTGAGATTCTTTGCTCATGGAGGTGCCCATGCAATCAACCTTGAGTTGGCCACCACTCAGTGATACTCAACAAGAACAACCACCAGCCTGTAGCCTATTCTGCAAAGGGCGAGTGATTCTTTCATGCACCTACCTTTCTCTGGGCGCTTCTGCACTTGCTTTCCCGTCCTTTACATGGGAAATGTGCATTAGAGACTAATGTGTACTAGCATTTGCACTTAGGAACACTAACACAATAGCCTAGCCCTAACACGACTGGAAACTTACGTGTGTCCGGTTGTGCATCCATTCCTCCATAGGGCATCACCATTTTGCCTGTGCAACTGCGCCAGTGCTTTTGTCACAGCGACGATGACACTCTGTGCATGCGCTGTCACATCAAGGATCTTCTGAGGTGCTAGCACGCTTCTGCAGCCCCTCAGATGTCCCCCCCCCCCCCCCCCCCCCCGCACTGGAAACTGTGCAGATGGTCACAATAGGTAAGTGATGGCTAACTTTTTGAGCTCGGTGTGTCACAATTCGCAAGAGAACCTAGCTTAACTCGGGTGCTGTGTCACATCTAGAAATATCCATAATCTTGTGATATTTGTAGCTCTAGTAAAAAAGTTAAATTTTTGATATATGTATTTTTTAAAAGCAAAAACAAATAATTCTTTACATTAGTGACTTTTGTTGCTGAATTTTGTCTGCTAAATCTTCCATTGAAAGTTGGTATTTCGCACACTTCAAGAACAAGCAAGCACTACACGCCCAGGTGCCAGGGTGACCAGGTGTGTCACCCAAAAGGGCTTGGCGTGTCACCTGTGACACGCGTGTCATAGGTTGGCCATCACCGCAATAGGTAAACGTTACCTATCTGGTCATGATAGGGAAGCTGCTAGTTTAGAATTAGTTAACATCTGGGCAGGCAGGGGGTGTTTGTAGACTGTAAACACCTCCTGTAGGTGCAAATGCACTTGCCCAGAAGTTAACTAATTATAAACTAAGAGGCCAAGTGTGAATTAGCATTATGTCTCCCTACCATCCAGAGTTCAGCCCCCCAATAAAGCATACATACATGCATACATGCATACATACGTGTGTGCGTGCGTACGTATGTACGTATGTATGTATGCATGTATGTATGCTTTATTGGGGGGCTGAACTCTGGATGGTATACATACATACATACATACATACATACATACATACATACATACATACATACATACATACATACATACATACATACATACATACATACATACCATGGAGAAAGAGAGGGATAGTTAGTTTATACCAAAAAGAAGAAAACGTGGAGTAAAAGACAGAATAAATCTTAGAATAATTATGAATAATATAGAATTTTATTGTAATATAGTCTTATGATTTAGTATAACGATAACCAGTAATCTTATAGATATATATAGCTGAGTAGAAAAAGTATGACATATACACAACCAAAATTTAAAAGTTATGAGTTTGTTATTTTGGAATTATTAAGGTTATGGTAGAATGTGTGGTTTTAATTTGTATAGGGAAATGTTTGCTAAGTATGAAGTTTCTAAATATTTGTACCATTGTTATTAAGTGTATTTTTAAAATTAAAATTAATTTTAAAAAATCTGATGAAGTATCACAATTATAAAAGACATAAATCGACTTACATGTGAGCTGGACTAGAGGGTGGAATCTTCATCATGTTCTAAAGGTTGTTGTATTCTTATTTATTTATATTAGATAAATCTTTTCCTTCTGCTATTCTTTATTACAAGGCATCAGAGACATATTTTTCATTAATTATTACTTGCACGCCAGTTGCATGCGTATGATCTGCAGGGCAGTTTCCTTTTATGTGATTTTATAGATGTTAAAGTAGATCTTGGATGAAAGTATGCAGTGCTGCTGATGGGTATTCAGATTACCAAGGAGATGCATTGATTCCCCCAGCCCCACTCCCATCTTTGTTTAGCAAGACATTCTTCAAAGCTCATGCCAGTTCAAAAGCCATGCCCAGTGAGCAACAACAACTTTAGAAAGACAATATCTGGAGGAATAATGGTAGTCTTGGGGTGTTTTTCCACTGTCACTAGAAGTACCCATTAAGTACCCATTAATGGGTACAAAAATGCCATTACGTACCCATTTATGAGTACTTAATGGGTACTTTTAGTGACAGTGGGAAAACACCCTTGGAGGAGTATGTCAGCAATTGCTATAGCCTTCTCTTTCTCATTTGCTGCTTTTAGCCCAACTGATTGAGCAGATCTAGTGTAACTAGAGGACTTTCTCAGGTAGCTTGTGTCAAACTGCTCTTCTAAGTGGTTCTGGTCACTTTGTGCCAATCTTGCCTGCACCATATGTTTTCTTGCAGTGGTTGTTTTGGACTTATTTCCTTGAAGTCATAGTACTTACATAATTTGTTGGAAACACAGCTGAGATAGCTGTAGATAATTCAAAAAACTAGGTCAACATGTGATTCTCTTGGGATCATTTCCTCTAATTATGCTTTTTAAGCAACTCTTTCAGTCTCCTCTGTTCCACAGTATCATTTACCTCCTTCTTGTTACAGTGCCTGGATGTGTTAAGTGTGTATACACTGTTAAACAAGCTCTTAAATGTTTTTATTCTTATTTACTTTTCTTTTAATGCATCCAATGGATGTGGTAAAGCTTATCTTTTTATTAAGAGCTATCTTGTGTTCCAAGTTACTTGACAGGGGGGTCTTCCATAGACGGTCAAATTTCAATAATCAGTCATTGTTATAGATATCACTTTCCCAGAATCATAGATTCATAGAGTTGGAAGGGACCTCTAGGGTCATTGAGTCCAATCTCTTGCTCAATGGAGGATTTCCTAAACCATACCAGACAGTTGTAGGTCCAGCCTCTGCTTGAATCTTTAGAATGCCATTTGTCCTTTTTGGTAGATTGTAGATTTTCAAATGTAGAACTGATTTTTTCCTGCAGCGTTGGAGTTGTGACCAGATGGCCTTCTTATGGCAACAGGAATCCACTTGTAGGACCCAAGGGTACCAGACATGCATATTCATGTTGCATACCCCATCTTGGAGATGTGGGAAGAACATGGAAGCAAAATCATCTGACACCTCTTACGAGCACACCTGATGTACGGCTGTCTTTATGACTGTAGATCATCCAGAGCAGCTGTAAAATGGCACACAGTGCAATATGTAGGTACAGGTGCGCCAGGCCCATTCAACAGATTTCAGGAAAGTTCTGCTCTCTGGTGGCTGTGTGATCACCAGCCAGAGTTTCTCATTCATTGTGATGCACTTTCTTGTTAAGACTTTAGCCTTCTTCAAATTCTATCCTTAAGGACAGTACGCAAAACAGGCTTCTGTCTTTGGTATCTGCATCTCTCCTCATGATTTGGAAGATTCTGTGACTGGTGTTGATACCCATAGTACCTCCCTTCAATTGGCATTGATCCTTTTAACTACATAGATTTTGCCTCAAGAACCCTAAGAGTTTTAACTACTTTTCTCTGCTCCCTGTTTTGGATATTCCAAAGGAAAAATTAAGATAGTTTTCACTATGTTAAAATAATACCATTATGCTTCATAGCAGATAAACATATGCAGTAGCTGAACAAAAGTCCTTTATCAATTGGATTTCAGGAGTTATAAACATGTTGTCATAAATTATATACCTTGTTCTTATTTTGGTTTTCAGATTGGGGCAAGTTAATGGAGGGTTTCCCTTTGTATAGGTGCTTCTCAGGTCCTGGGGCTTGACATACGTTATATTGTTTGAAGACATACTTAATTTTTTATTTTAGGGATTCTTATGACCTTTTGTCTACATTGGAGATTTCTTATATTTGGCTTGAATTCCCAAACTCATTGTGAATGTCTCTAACTGCAAGCTTTCTTCTATCACTTTGGTTCTTTAAAAACTAGATATTGTATTTATTAGCTGCAGAGTTTGTAGAGGAAGTACTTGATGCCTAACCTTTAAGTAATGCCATAATGTGCACATTTTGCTCTGTGATGTCAATAGTGAGTGGGTATTTTACTCAGGGAAGTCAGTTATGACCGCTGATGAAATTTCAGTCTTTTGTATTTAAGTTTTCAGTACACTTGTAGGAATTTAGGAAAAGTTTGGGACAATATTCTTTTGGCTGATATGACACAAAAGACAACAGTTAAAAATAAGAGCCCCTAAGCATCTGCAAAACTCCATGCCAAGGCTGTGTAATGTTGGATGAGCCAAAATTTGGCTGTAACTACAGAAGCTGAGCAGTAGTTTTCCTGGAGCAGACTATGTCTCATGGTATTGGTTTGAATGTGTTATTGCAATAAACAATATTTAGATAATTTTACTTGATTCTTGGGAAGAATAGAAATTGGCACTGAGAATTGTCTAGATGAACAGTATTCTGATCACCTTAATGCATACTGTGTGAGTCTTTCTAATAGCCTGGACTAAGTAGTTTCTGCTTTACTTTGGAATGGTGTAACAAGGAATTCTTTAGTAGCTACAATCCTCTTACTTGTGGTTCATTCAAAAGGTTTGGCCTGTTAGGCAGAGATCAAATTGAAGACTTCCTGTGGCATGTGCTTCCAGTTTTTGGATTCACTGTCCCTGAAAATGTATCCTACATCAATATTGTTGTTTCCCTGAAAGCACAAGCTATATATCTTTAGGCAGGTGCCTAGAGGAAAGAATTGGTTTATCTGCTGTGTTCAGAGATATTGTGAGTTTTAATTGGCTTTATTCTGTTTGTGATGTGTTGACTTGTATGATGGTCTAGGATCCCAAGTTAAGGAAAGGCAACCTATAAAGTATGAATAAAGAAAAATGTATAGAATATTTTGGTCAAGTAGAATAAGAATATTTGCTATTAAAATTCAATATCTGTCTTAAAGACTTGTCAACTTTGCTCTTCCCAATGCTGCTAAGTGTTAACTCCCATGAGCTCAAGCCAGTCTGAAGAAAGGTAAAGTACAATCAGAGTTTCAGGTCTCCAGTAACTGGAGGGCTGCAGTTTGGCCAGCCAGTTTTTAGAAGATAAACAATTTAGTGCTTGTCAATACGATGGACAAGTGAAAATTGCAAAATATACTGATGTTTCGACTGAGAAGAATTTACTCCTGTGGTCTCGAATGATAGACAACACTGAGTACAATTATCTGTTAATTCTATTTATAATGCAGGAAAAGTCATATGAGTCTGATGGTTTGCTTTTCAGTACAATCACCATCAGTTAATTTGCTTGGACAGTACATTTTATTTCCGTTTTAGGATATTTCAGCACCGGTCCTTATTCTGGCTTATATTTCAGAATAAGGACCTGCTGTTCATGTGCTACTTAGGCTATGGCAGGCACTACCCAGGGCGTGCTGTAGTTTGCATTAGCATATGGACAGCAAGTCCCTGTTCTGGGATAAACTTCAGAATAAGATCCAGGACAGAATAGGCCTTAGAACTTCTCCAAATTCAGATTGACTGGCAAATTAAATTAATTGAAACTTTTTAAGATAGTGGAGAGGATGACTGATGTTATTTGAAAGAACAGGCCTACAAAATGTCAGATACATAATTTACAGTTCTTCTCTTGTTTAGGTGGGAACCAGGGCGCTTCTAAGGCCATTTGCTGGGATTCTAGAGCAGGAATAGGTTTGTCCTTGTCTCTGCTTGAGATGCCCGTGAGCATTTGGTGGGCCACTGTGTGTGAAAGGATGCTGGACTAGATGGGCTGTGGCCTGATCCAGCAAGGCTTCTCTTATGTTCTAGATAGACTTCATAGCCATTTTGCTCTAGTAAGAAGTCATAAATTAGTTGAGTCCAAGATTATCCAAGTCCTGGATTATTTCTTTGTCGGTATCTTGGAAAAAGTAATTTCCTAATGAGGAATTTTTGCTTCACTTATACTGACTACTTCATTAAACCAAGCAAATATATTTGAAGATCAGATTCTTACCTCTGAAGCATGTGATTATTGTTCTTTGGAGTAAAAATCTTGCTGGCAAATGTTTAATGCACATGCATGTAACAGCCACCATTGGGGTCAAAGAAGATATGACACAGATGTCCTGTGATTAGATTGCCCAACATTTTTAAAGCATAAATCAGTTGTAGAGACTGAATTGGATGGCAAAGGGTGGTCTGTGGAGGGTGTTAATTGTCTCTTGTGCCATTTTCCAGATTTAAAATCCCATCTACTAGTACGTGAAAGTATAAAGGTATAATATGGGTAGTGCTGTGTTTTCCCCAGTGGGTCAGAGAGGAGGAAAAATTCTAGTTGGGTAGTGGTGTAAGGGGAAATGTTAATATATTCTTCTCAAGAAATGTTCCTTTTCCAATCAAGTTCTCTGTTCCTTTCCCTGTTGGTGGCTGCTGTTTTTAAAAAGCATTTGTTATGTCCTTTCTAAACTGTTATTTGAGCAATGAGTTTGTTATAGTTGACTCACCTTCAGGGACACTTTGAAAATGCCTTTATTCTAAGCGCACAGACAAATACAAATGTGTTGAACAATATGTGCTCTGTCTTACGTTATACGTACACGCGTTTATTTCCTGTGTGGACATGTGGAGATGGAGTTTTGATTATTGAAGTTCTGAAATGTGAATGTGCTAATTTGCCTTAAATTGATATAACTCATGGAAAAGAGGCCTCTGAAGAAAAACAACAAAAGCTCATAGGTATGGGTAACACAGAAACCAGTAAATAAGCAATTCACATGTCCGTTCTCACTTCCACCATGATGCATGCAGTGTTGATGATCAAGATGCCTGTTCTTTGAAACTTGCTTTCAGATATGTTTAGGTTCAGTTGGAGTCTGATGTCTTTTCTTTTCCTTTGGTTTGCAGGAATAAATCTCTGCTTGTAACACTGGATGTACTAACTGCTTGCCTTGGAGTAAAGGTGACTTTCTCTGTGCTGGAATATGGTGCCTAACTTCAACATCCCAATATTTGTTGTGCCAGCAGTAGTTCTGAGCTGCTTGATGACATCAACTGAAGCAGATAGTAAGTAGTGCGCAAATGTAAATATTTTGTAACTATGAAATGTTTGGTGAACTTTAACCGTCAGGACTCAAAGCCTTACTGGCTTCCATTTGAAGTAGTGGAAAGGAAGGATGATAAGGTCATTCGTGTGCCCTGCAATATTGATCTGAACGTTTTATTTAAAAGTTCCTAACTTTTATGTATCCTGTTTCACTGTCATAAACTATTTCTATATATATATTGTGAATATTCTTGCCCAGATATTATTAGGCCAGAAGGAAATATGTAATTTTTAGAGATTTCTGGAAGAATATTTTCATATTGTACTATTCCACTGTAATATTCCTCCCTTCTCTCCCTGTCTTACACTCACAAAGAAGCAGCAGTATTTTACTTACATGTACTAAGATCACAAAGTACCAAGGATGCTCCCATGTTCACGGGAGATATGTTTTTGCTCCTACTCTGGATAGTATGGCCAGTTGGTGGCTCTGGCAGACAAGCATTCTGCTTCTCCTGCTGCAAAGTTAGTGAGTGAGCAAGCAAGCGAGTCTATGGGTCTGGTGTGTGGGACATCCTCCTGTCCAGCCTCTTCATCCTCCCTGGTGAAGGGGCATCGGCATGCCCAGAGGAGCTCCCGCCACCAGTGCAGTGGGCAGAGAGAACAAGGGTAGCCCGGGGGGGGGGGTAGTTATTTAGCAGAGAGTTTGGGGACACCTTTCCCAATGATACCCTGTGGCAGCAACCTGGCAGTGGCCAGGCTGGGCAGCTACTCACTGGCTCCAGCCAGCAAGTGCTCTACTTCTCCTGCTGCAAGGTACTCTAGATGGGCCCTGCATGCAAGACGCATGGGGCATGGCCACATTGTTCTCCTCCTGCAGGGCAGCTGTCCTCACGGTCAACTGGGGTTAATTGAATCTGCAAATATTGGGATCCTTGGATATGGGGGCACCCCTAGTAATTTAAAACCTCAGCATACTTTCAAGCAACCACCTAACCCCAGTTTTTCAGTTTCAGTTTTAATGGTTGCTCGGAAGCATACTAGGGCAGCTGTTTAAGATTGTCATCTTTGGTGCTGAATTTTGCCACTAATTAGGAAAAGAGAATGCCCTCGAAAGTAGATTGGAGGTAACATTTTAAGATGCTTTTTAGGAAAGCCATGCTTATTGGCTTCTGATCAGTTCTTTCAAAGTAAATCCAGAAAATATTGGTTTTAATTCTTAGTTGATCATGTGATATTGAAAAATTCTGTCAAAAATGCTGGGGTTGCAGAAAGATGATAAATAGTTGTAGGAGTAGAGGGATAACAGATTGAGTACTGTTTTGAAACAATATTTTATTCCTTAATATTTGTCCTTGAACTATTTAGAATATCCTAATCAGATGATACCTGTAGTGAAGAAATTGCTGTGGATGTACATCTGACAGAGTTAATGTATCAAATTAATTTTAAAATATAGTTTGATATATTTTCATCTTTCATCTGCAGTGTCTTACAAAAGCACAGAGTATATAAAAACAGTCAGTAGGAATCTTATGAAGTTTATTGGGTCTTGCCATAAAATTTAAACCTTTACATAAAACAAACTTGTTTAAAATCACACTTTGTAAGTTTTATTTATTATTTGATATCAAATTCATGCCTGGGATAAGGTTAAAACTGTGTCTTGAGCACAGATTTTTAAGGTTAAAAACAAACAATGTACAGTGACGTCCATAAATATTTGGAGAGAGGCAACATTGTTCGAATTTTTGTGCTGTACGTGACCACAATGGATTTTGAACAAAACAATTCAGATGCAGTTGAAGTTCAGACTTTCAGCTTTAATTCACTGGGTTGAACAAAATGATTGCATAAAAATTTGAGGAACTAAAGCATTTTTAAAACTCAATCCCTTCATTTCAGGGGCTCAAAAGTAGTTGGACAAATTAAATAATTGTAAATAAAATGTTAATTTCTAATACTTGCTTGAAAACTGTTTGTTGGCAATAACTGCCTGAAGTCGTGAACTTAGGGACATCATCAGACACCGTGTTTCCTCCTTTTAATGCTCTGCCAAGCCTTTACCGCAGTGGTTTACAGTTGCTGCTTGTTTATGGGCCTTTCTGTCTGAAGTTTACCATTAAATGAAAATATAAGTCATAATACTGCATGAAGAACTAGCATGAAAAAGATGCCACTTTCAACATAAGGGACTGGAATACTAACGTAGGAAATCAAAAATAGCTTCAGTGACAGCCAAGTTTTGGCCTTGGAGTACAAAATGAACCAGGGCAGAAACTAGTAGAGTTATGTCAAGACAATTCACTCATCATAGCAAACACCAGCAGCCCCAAAAGTGATTCTACACATGGGCATCGTTAGTCAGTATCCAAATCAGATGGGGTATATACTTTGTAGCCACAGATGCATTAAAAACAAGTCCTGGATCATGAGGTTTGAATAACAAAATTAAGACCTAAATAGAAAAAAGTAGAGGAAACCACTAGACCCCATACATGTACTGTATGACCTAAACAATAACTCTTATGAATATGATCTGGATGCGAAGACTAGATTTAAGGAATTGGATCTGGTAGACAGAATCCCTAAAGAATCATGAATACAGGTTTGTGACATTTTAAAAGAGGAGCAACAAAATGACTACTAGCGGAGCTCAGTGGCTACAGGAATGGAAAGAGATGCCTAGGTACATCCTCCAGGCTGGAGAGACAGGCAGGATGCCTCTAGAGGCCATTTTCTGGATTTGAGAACAGGTGAAGTTTTTATACTTGTCTTCTGCTTGAGATGCCCAGAAGCCATTGGTGGAAAAGCAAAAGAAGGCAAAATGGTAAATAGGAATGGAAAGAAGTAAAGCAAAAGGCAGAGTAGAAGGGGAAAGACATACCCACCTGAATGCAGAATTCTAGAGAAAGCAAGGAGATACAAGAAGGGGTTCTTAAATGAGGAATGCAAAGAAACAGAAGAAAACAAAATGGCAAAAACAAAAATCTTTTAAAGAAAATTGGGAGTCACTAAGGCAGTGTTTCATGCAAAAACAGTCACACCAAAAGACAAAAATAGTAGGGACCTAACAGAAGCAGAAGAGATAAAGGAAAAGTGGAAGGAAAACAGAGAAGAACTGTAAAAGAACATTCTTAACATCAGTGGCCATCTAACTAGAGGTAAGCACTAGAAGTAGCGCTTTTGTGATGCTAAAGAAAACTTCTGAGAGTCCCTTGGACCTCAGTTAGATCAAGTCAGTCAATATTAAAGGAAATCAGTGGTGACTGCTCACCTGAAGGAACTCCAGACACTTTGGCCACATAATGAAAAGACAGAATTTGTTATAAAAGACCCTGATGCTGGGAATGATTTAAGGCAAAAGGAGAAGGGTCAGCAGAGGATAAAGTGTGTGGTGTAGGCAAGGTGTGTTTTTCCACCATGCTTCTTTAATCTGGATCTAAGAAGATCCGGATCTAAGGAATGGGTACATCTAGTAGATCCGTATTAAGGGAAATACCCAGTGTGTTTCCATGGGTGGTCTAGCACCCAATAGCAATGAGTGCTAATCTCCCTGCCGTGGAAACACTGGAGCACCCATTTGGAAATCCGGATCTACCCATGAGGGGTCTGCTTGTCACCCCAGGTGTTCGGAGGGACAGGGGGTGCAATCTCCGAAGTCATTTCAAAGTCATTTCGAAGTCTGTGCAAAACAACTCCATTGAAGTCTGTGCTGATCTTCGGA
>MTQE01001134.1:58942145-58979246 GCA_014337955.1 Aspidoscelis marmoratus | reverse complement strand
TCGAAACTGTTTCGAAACCGTTTTAAGCTTGTAATGGGAATTCACCCTATGTGTGGATGCATCCGTAGTTTTTGGGCTGCAGTAAAAAATGTGAGGAAAGAAAAACGTTTATAGTGTGTAAGATGTGTAAAAATGTAACTATTGACACTTAATGAAGAGAAGGTTCCAAATGATAGGAGCCACCGCAAAGAAGGCCTATTGAAGGCAGTTGTAAGATAACAGTCTGTAAACTATAATACCCGCAGCAGGGCTGCCCCCTGAGGATCTTAAGAAATGCTGTGCTAAGTAACCTTTCCAAAGATGCTCAGGCCTTGTATACCAAAGACAGGTACCCTTAATATGGCCCTGTAGCTAGGGATGTGCACAGATATTCGAAACATTCAAAATTTGTTTGATTTTGGACATTTGAATTTGAATCGTCTGTAAATTTGAATTTAAACATTTGTATGAATTATTCAGACATCCATATGTGTACGGATACGTACACAATGCGTACTTGCCCATATGCATCTTTTTCCACATCCATACACATTTGTATGGATCCATACAGGAAAAAACGGGATGCATACAGGATAAATACTGGATGTGTACGGGCACATACGAATATTGTCAACATTTGTATTTACAGATACGGATTGAAAATCCGCACAAATACATTCAAATGTATTCAAATCGAATCAAATGTGAATACATTCAAATTTTAAAGATTCAGATCGATTTGAATTTTCAGATATTTGGTTCGAATCGAATTGAATCCCAAAAACTGTATTTGTGCACACCCCTACCTGTAGCTACGTGGCAGTCATTACAATCGGTTTAAGCACATATGTGGTCCATTTGGAAGAGTGCCTTGCTTAGCAAACCATCTAGACACACCTAGCTATAGAGGTGACTTGGGCCTCTAGGGATGACTCTAGGGTCACTCCCAAAATACGTACCTTTTCTTCAGAGCAAATGCAGTCCCTTATAGAAAAAGTGAATTCTGCAGTTTCCAAAGGTGAGAACCACCCATGCATGCGGTCTCTGAGATTTGGCCTTAGTTTAGTGCCTCTCAGTTCAGCAGATCACTGCATTCAAGTACAGTTGCAGGGTGCATATAGTTCATGTTATGGAGAATTGTTAAGAATGGGAGATTCTGCAGTAGGGTATTGGATTTGTATGATCTTCCCTCTTTCCAAGAGCATCCAGATTAACATAGAGCTTTGTTGCTTGTGATGAGGAGTTTGGTCTTGAAGAGTGATTCTGAATCCCATTTTCGCCCTTACGTATTCTCACTGGTGCTTTTGATAGCATGGTGATACTATTCTGAGTAAATTGATCTGAATCAGTGCATTGGTGGACAGGAAGGAGATAACATCGACTGCAATTGGAAGCACTGCTGAATGTTGGCAGTTTCATTTTTTCCTTGATCTCTGTGTGACAGGCAGGAATCAGAACAATCAAATGCCCAGTTAAGTGCTGATGATACCTGGAGATGGAAATTGTGTGCTTTATAGAAAAGACAAGTCCACTGAAATACCATGTGGTTGCGGCTGTTGGTTTTCTGCAGAAACCAAACATGTTGCTGAATAGCAATATGAATCGTTTTTTTCTGAAAGGAAGGGAAGGGCAGGGCCGGGAGAGAGGACCGATTTCACAGGATCTATCTAGCTATCTTATCATCTGTCTCTTCATATTTGGCATCTTGCATTAGCTTTGTTGATTGGAAGACACTATTTGTATTAATAGGATTCCCACCTCCACAGTTTGTGCACAGGCATTGCTTCTGCAGCTCTGAAATTACTGGAAAGTATTGTAGGAGTGTCAGGCCTAATTAATATCTGCTAAATGTTTTAGATTTCTCTGTTCCAAGCCGATTGTGTAGAATAGAGCTGTAATTGACCCAAGTCCCTATGCTTTGTAAAGAATTATGACTAGAAATGGAGGATAATTGATAATGGAGCAAGAATATGCATGCATCAGTTGTGCTGTTTGTACATGATAGCAGATTTCTGCAAAAGGATAGAACTAAGAGTTTCCCACCAAATGCTGAATATGTTTTTTTTTAAAAACATACTTAGTTGTTACAGCAGCAGGTTTTACTGTTGTTGAAGCTTTAGTTTTTAGATAATTAGGTAGCTGTGCACAAGACATTACAGATTGTTGGGGTGTCATAACTGTGAACTCTCGGAGAGCCAAGCTTAGAGGACCATATTACATAACTTGGTCACGGTAGTCTTGATCAATACGTAATTTAGAGTGGAGAAGAGTTTATAGTATACAGTATAGTATACAGTGCACTTATCTCAGATACCTCCCTTGAAGTATTGAAATGGTTTGTGTATGTGTGTGTCTGTTTTAGCATGTGCTAATTTAAAGGAATGCTTCTGAAGTTTCCTTTGCAGAATTGCACCCGCCTCCACCCCCAATCCAACTGTTTCTGTCAGGGTGACCCAAATTCTATTACAGCATTTTGGAGGCAATTCAGGATGATTGTTCTACATTTTCTCCTTCAGCTTCTTCATGTTTGTCTTTTATGTGCCCTCTCTGCTTTCCCTTCTGTCAGCTCTTGACTGTGCAAGGGAAAATAGCTTTGCAGATTTCATTTAATGTTCATTTCAATTGTCAGGAAAAAGATGCTCTTTCGAGGCTTCTGGGATATATTGCTTGCTAAAGCCCAACCCTGCAAATAGTTTTTTTTTCTTTTCTTTTTCTCAAAAGCAGGAAATGAAAATCACTTCTTTTAACAGAAGTCATTGAGGCTGTTGTATGCTTCCCTCTCCTTTATTAGGCTTTGTGTTTGAGGTTTTGGGCATGGTTTCTATTAGTTAGGGGAAGGTTTGGGTGACCCACTGTAATGTCATATTATCTCAAGCACAGTTTCAAAGCCATTGAAGAAAAGAAGAAAAAAACCACATGGGAAATGGCGGTATGATGGAGGAACAAAAGTGAAGTTTATTTAAAGGGAGGGCAGGGGTAAACTAACATTCAATTACCTGCATTTGACTCCTTGACATGGGACAGACTGCATCCTTTGATAGAAAGAGCATGGATGAGGTTTCAGTAAAGATCGGGCTTGCCTTTTCGCATCTGCGTTGAAAAATTCAGAATTTATATAAATCCCAGTTATATATCTTTTTTTCTGAACTTCTAATAATGTTTTTAGAACTTCTGTCAATTGCCTGTGTTACTGATTTCAAAAACTTAAAATCCATAAACAATGGCAATATTTGTAGAGGGTAATTGGAGGTTCAGTATCTCTGAAGTGTTGGTCCCCTTGACATTTTATAAAGCGGAAGCAATCTAATGTCGCATTGGAGCCTGGTTTTAACCAATATAAATAGTCAGGAATTGTGGTAGTTTTAATGCAGCAACATCTGAAAGATTTCCCATTGGCTCTTCCTGTCATAGAGGATAAGAACATAAGAAGAGCCCTGCTGGACCTAGTCCAGGATCCTGTCTCACATCAAGCTGTTGCTTCTGGGCATTCTCAAGCAGAAGGCAAAGGCACATAAAGTTTCTATTCTGATCTAGAAACCAACCCACCTCATTTCAGGTTATTTTATTTAAATCCTATGGAACATTTGAAGAAAGGTTTTCTTTGATCCTTTGCCACTTCCTGTATTGGGGATATTAATTCAAATAAAGTAATTGTTTCTTTTGCTGTTTCTTTTGCGAGTTGGATAGCGGGCAGCACATATCGTGACCTACCGTCCAACCCAGTGAATGATCTGTGGGGACCAGTGGGTTATTTCAGACTTCTGATATTCAAACCCTTGAACCATTTTGACTTCTGTTCCACTGGAGCAGCCTGTTCAGCCAGCTGTTTGAACAAGTTATTTGAAATTTCTGCCTTTTGTTGTGAGCTTAAAAGAAATTGCAAAAAAGAAAAAGAAAGAATGATACAGGTTGCTAGCACATTCAACCTTTTCGAATATTCAAGAGCTTCTCTTTCTGTTGACAAATACAGTGTCTTTCAGGTATGTTTCCCCAAACACTTTCATGGAAGCTGCTTCTGGGAAGGAACATGGCTGTTGTATAATGTATTTCCGGGAAGTTCTTTGTTTACTAGTGGCTTCTACAAGAACCAAGAATCACTGTCTTTCAATTGACAGAGGTTTAGTGCTCTGCAGAAAGTGCCAAGAGAAAGGCACAGTAGTTTCTCTCTATTCTTCCTTGTTACCTGATTGGTTGGCTGGTTTTAGAAAGTAGAGATGCTAGTTCTGGCTGTCTAGTTCTTCTGAATTTGTGAAATGCACTAAATTTTAAACCTGTGGGCTAATCTCTGCAAAGATTCTGCATATTTTATGCTGAGAAGATGGTTATAAGAATGCTAGAGAAGCCTGGTCTAACTTCAGTGTATTCAGAAGGGTTTTTTTTTTAGGATGTCAGAATACCTGCTCCCTGTCAAAAGAAACAGATCTGGCCTCATCACATCATAGTATTTTATATATTTTTTTTCAGTATATAATGTTTATTTTATTTTTGATGTTTGTGACCCTCCCTGGGACCTTTGGCTGAAGGGTGGATATAAATTCTTAAGTATATATGTCATATGCTGATGGTCAAAACAGGTTTCAAATCCATTTAGGTTTTGGAAATCCTTTTAGCCAAGACACATTGTATGAAAAAGTAATCTATAAGAAAACTAAGCTGAAGAGGTCTTCTGTCGCATCAGCCTCTTAGCTTGATAGTACCACATCCATCCATCCATCCATCCATCCATCCATCCATCCATCCATCCATCCATCCATCCATCCATCCATCCATCCATCCATCCATCCATCCCGCTCTATACTGAAAAGGCCCAGGGTTTCTTTATCATTATAAAAACAGGAAAAATTAGCTAAAGTCAGTTGTCTTTATGACTTAATTTGTATACTTTATGTGGGAGAGCTTTTTCTCATTTATTAATTCATGTTGTGACAAAGGGTGTTTTTGCACTGTTTTTAATGGCTTGTTGTTTATTCTCCCTGTGTTGAGAGAGAGAGAAAACATGCTCATTGTAATGTATGACCTTGGAGCACCCTAATTCTTGGGAAATAAGAGACAAAACTTTAAATGCTATTTTACTATACAGAAAACTTGGGTTTTCAAGTCATGGAAAACAGAGATTATGTAAAGTATGTGCAGCTGTCTTGGAGGTCTGTCTGGGCTTCTGACCTTATACTGTATAGCCTTGAAGTTGGATGATTTGCTAGGAACGTCTGTGAAATCAAAAGTTTGTTACATAAAGTTCTTGTCCCTTCAAATTGAGACAAAGAAACGATGAGGCTTATGCCTAAGAATATGTCTACATAAGGCAGAGTGTATTTAGAGAAGCTTATGAAGGTAACAAAGCTAGGTGGGCTCACAGGCAAAGAAGGCATTAAATATACCTGCTTCCAAAAGCCTTTTCATCTTAATATGGCTGCTGTGAACAGTCTTCCTAACAATGTTCAGCACACAGACGACTTATGCCCACAAAAGACTTATTCTTGTGAGTGTTTTTATACTGAAGAAAACTCTGTATTATTTATTGTGTTCATGATAAATGTTTTGTACATCTCATTTATTCTAGTCATTCAAAGGCGCATCATATCCTCTATTTCATTTATTAATTCACGTTGTGACAAAGGATGTTTTTTGCATTGTTTTTAATGGCTTGTATTGTTGTTTATGCTTCAAAATTGCTGTCTGTTTTCTTGGGTAAGCTTGTCTCAGGGATTTGCATGTGTTAATTACTGTTGTGCCTGCGCATCATATGTTAATATATTACCTTAAGTTTCCTGTCTGAAAATCCTGCATATTGTAATTAGTATTTGCTCAGACATACTTGGTTTTTCAGTACGGTCAGAGAGATCAAGGAGAAACCAATCTTCTCTAAGTTTAGTTTTACTAGATGTAAATTCATAAAGGATTGGGGACAGGATAGAAGGAAAAATTCATCTCATTTCAAATATATATTATGAAACTGCCATTTTCCTTAAAATTTGGTGGTTAGAAAATTTAACAAGAAAATAAGAATCAGTTATGAAATTCAGCACTCTTCCAGCATATTACAATAACTGCAATTACAATACAGTGAATAATTACAAAGTGATTGAAAAAAACAATAAAAACAGAAGGTAAGGACAGGCTGTGAAATTATCATCGGTCTAGTTTAATAGCAGCTGTATTCTTTATATCATCTGTTGTTTATCTTAGACAAAATGTTTCTTTTGAATGTAATTTTTTTAAAAAAATAATATTGTATAATCCTGAAGCTGTTGCAAGTGCAATTTGATGTGGAAAATGTAATTAAAAAAAAAATTTCCACAGCAGAATAGGTGATCTAAGAGAAACAAGTGAATCCATCCAACTTGCTATTCAAATACTATTGTAGAAGATATTACTAAAGATTCTGTCAAAGTACAAACATTGTTTGATATGAATTTTTCTGTTGGATTGCATATACTGCTGCTTTTTAAAGATTTTGATTTTTCTTGAATATATATTTTCTTCCAGCTGTATTGATAAGAACTTAATTTGTTGGGATTTACTTTTTGTTTTTGTTCAGAGGAATCCCATATGTTAAACTTCCTTAAAATATTAACCATAAACCTAAATGAAGACAATTTCTCATTGAAAATTCCACAAAATGCCTGTCAACTAACAGATCATATCTGTGCACACAGAGTTGAGCAGTAATATAATGTAGCCAGATCTCTGCATGCCCTTTTATTCAAAGACATACTGTAGATCTAGGACAGTGATGGCGAACCTTTTGAGCTCGGTGTGTCAAAATTCGCAAGAAAACCTCGCTTAACTCGGGTGCTGTGTCACTTCTAGAAATATCCATAATTTTGTGATATTTGTAGCTCTAGTAAAAAAGTTATACACGCCCAGGTGCCAGGGTGACCATGTGTGTCACCCAAAAGGGCTTGGTGTGTCACCTGTGACACGCGTGTCATAGGTTGGCCATCACCGATCTAGGAAATAGTTTTTCCTGCATCCCTGGTTTTTCAGAAGATAGATGTGAAAGTGTAAACTCATGTACACACAGAATACCATTAAGTTTCAGATTGCATTATCTTCCAAGATTCCTCAAAATTAACTAAACCAACACTTTTTGGCACTGTCACATGGAAACATGATATAAATCTGCACATAGAATCATAGAATCATAGAATGGTAGAGTTGGAGGGGACCTCCTGGGTCATCGAGTCCAACCCCCTGCTCAAGGCAGGATCTCCTAAACCATCTCAGACAGATGGCTGTCCAGTCTCTGCTTGAAGACCTCCATCGAAGGGGAACCAACCACCTCCCGTGGCAGCCTGTTCCACTGGTTGATCACTCTTACTGTTAGAAATTTTTTCCTAACATCTAAACTAAATCTTTTCCCCTGCAGTTTCACCCCATTGTTTCTAGTCCTTCCTTGAGAGAGTGAGAACAGGGCTGATCCCTCTGCCTTGTGACAACCCTTGAGGTATTTGTAGACAGCTATCATGTCTCCTCTCAGTCTTCTTTTTGGTAGACTAAACATTCCTAGTTCCTTAAGCCGTTCCTCATAGGACATCTTTCATGGGGGATCTTCTAGAACATGCCATAATAATGAACATTACAGTGGTCTAGTCTGGAGGTTACAAAAACATGGATCACCTTGGTCCTTATCTAGGAAAGATCAAAGCTGGAGCAATACCTCATTCAGAATTGGGTGCATTCCATGTCCTGGGCTTGAAACACAGCATCTTGTCTGGATTCAGGTTCAATTTAGGGTCCACTTTCAGCCCATTACTGTCTCCAGGCAGTGAGCAAGCACGTGAACCACCTTCCTAATTCAGGCAAAATTAAGAGTTGGATGTCCCCTGCATACTGATGGCACCATACTCCATATCTTTTTATGACCTCTCCACCAGCTTAAGGGAAAACAACTGACCCCTGAGGAACTCCACAGGAGAACTCCAAGGTGTTGGGCAAAAATTATCGATTGATACTTTCTAGGATCTTCCTCAAGAAGAAAACTACTATAAAAAAGTACCTCCAAGCCTCACTTCACAATGGCATTCCAGCAAGATAGTATGGTCTATGGCATTTAAAACTGCTGGGAGATCCACCATAGTTACACTGCTTCTGACCTTCTTCCATTACCATACTCCTGCCTGAAACCAAAATGAAATAAATCTAAATAATTGCCAGTATAAAAAGCTAGCCCTTCATTAGAAAGTAACTAATGGTATGCTTTGTTGTTATAGCATTTCTATTTTTCCTTGAACAATTCAACAGTTATCTTTAGAACAAGTAAAATTGACAGAACAATGCACTTACATATATGAGACTGTCGCGTGCTTTAAGTATGAGCTGAATTTAAAAGAAATAGCATGAAAACACTTTCACAAAGTAAGTATTAAAAAAGGAGATATTTTTTTGAACATGCTTTGTTTAGGGGAAAGTTGGAAAACAAGCAAAAAACACAGGATATTGATTTTTACTTGATGAAGTACATTCTAAAGAAGATAAATGGCAGTTTGGACCTTGGGAATCATAGGCAAAACTAGTTCGTGTTTATGTGTAATTGACTTTGATGGTTGAGAAGTTTGGCCACTGTGACAGCTCGGGGATTGATCTTCTAGGGAGGTAGGAATTTAGCTGTACAGTCCATTGTGCATACCATGAAATTTTGCAGGCAGACCTTCTGGCCTTGATGTGAACTAGGTCATTTGTGACAATGATATTGCAATCTTCACTAGCTGTAGTCATTTGCTATCAACAAGCCATTCATTAGCTGTTGGCCTTCTTTACAAGACAAATTGAAATTTTGGCAAAGATGCAATGGCCACCACAGCAGTGTTGGAGAATTCTCAAAAGAGATTAATGATTTAGAGTTGCAGCTGCTGCCACATTCAGAAAACTTCATTAGTTTAGAATCTGATGTTAATCAGCTTTACATAGATGTTTCAGGTTATTTCTGTGAAAAAATTACTGCCTTTGCGATTCTTGAATTTGATCCTGAATTTGAAGTGTCATAACAAATACCTTCTGTCATTCCATTTCTTGTGGGGAAATAAAACCTCATACCTGTTTGATTTTCAGTAATGTTACACATAAAGTTCAATTTAAAGGTGTAACCTTGAGTTGATGGTGTAATTTTATTAGCAATAATATGTAACATTCCAGCTATTCAGTCTGGGACATTCTGCATGTAGAGGTCAATTCTAATGTAACAAGAGGCTTTGTAGAATTGGAATATACCTTCAGAAGAGGAAGAAGAAGAGGTGTCTTTTTTACCCCACTTTTCTCACCCATTTAAGTGGACTCAAAGCAGCTGACAAACTTGTTCTTCTCCCCACAACAGAACCCCCTGTGAGGTGGGTAGTACTGTGAGAGCTCAGAAGAGAACTGTGACTAGCCCAATGTCACCTAGCTGACTTCATGGAGGAGAGCAGAATCAAACCTGGTATTCCCAGATAAGAGTCCAGCTCTCTGGCTACTGGACCAAACTGAAGAGTTTTGTGTTACAGTTAACCACTGAAGTTTTGACTTCAGTGTAAATATGTAATTTCAGCGCTCTTAAGTCTTGAATGGGAACACACCCTTGGCTGCCTTCCCTATCCCTAGTATTTTATGATCAAGATACATTTTCTGGTTTGTAATGTGGATTAAGGCCTTAGCATACAGATGCTGTTTTTGAGTTACTTTTTTTCTATGGGTTGATACAATTATTTCTATGTTTATGATACAATTATGTCAATAATCTTTCCTGTATTTCTACAATACTGTCGGTATTCCTACAGTTACTGTTTTTAAACGCTGCTTTGTATTCTCTATTCCACTGATTCCCTGTGCTTTGTTTATCTATAGATTGATAACCGATCAAAATATCTGTTAATGAAATCACACCTAAATTGTCCACCACAGTCGTTACAATATGATCAGAAAGCAAGCAGCAAATAACAAACAATAGAGTATCTGTTTGCTGAAGAGGTATGGGGCTAGTTTAGCACTTGTAGTGCAAATGGCCACCACCGAACTGGGCCCTTACTGGCCTGGTATGATATTGTTATAGCATTCCAGGCCTGCAAGTGCAAACAGGCCCTATAAGTTTTGCTTGGGAAGCTCCATATTTGTACACAAGGACAGTGTTTACATTGGGCTGCTGCCTGCTACAACACAAGGCCTTTTCATCCTGTGAAATCCCAATCCTGTCATGTGGGTGCTGCCCATTGCAAATAGCTGCATGTTGTATTCCATTATGTTGAGTCATGCAAATCAACGTGCAAGTGGAGGATTCCAAATGCATTGCATACACCATGGAATGGCAGCTCAGGATTATTACTAATGAGTGCAGTTCATCCCAGCCTAGGGTTCTGGAATAGATCCCAGAGTAAGGACCTGCTGTCTGCATGCCAGGGCAGACTGCAGCCGTAATCTGCACTAGCATCAGGACCGCAGGCTCCTCTTCCAAGATATATTCAGAAATAAGACCCAGGCAGAAAGGATTTTAGGGCAAATTTGCATTTACCATGTTAGAAAACTCCAGGAGAGCCTTGCATGTAGCATCTACATTTCCTGGAACAGTTCCTATTCCAGGTGTGGCTGCATGTGTGCAGCAGCACTCAGGTAGTGTGTAGATGCAGAGCGGTTCGGACTGCTTCACATCTACATTCCACACCAGGCACAGCCCCATCATACTTCTTTCTGCCAGGAGAGGGACAGTACAAGCACACATAACTCTGCGTTGCGCTGTTGCCATGGGTCTGCAATTGCCACTACAGTGATGGTGATCTGCACCTTGCCAGCACCTAGCAAGGCGCTGGTGAGGTTAGGGAGAGAGATGGTGTTTAAAATGCGGATGCTGGAACTCTTCCCCATCTTCACCTTCTAGGGACGTTCTCCCCAAGAAGCAAAGGTGTGATGAGACTCAGTATATTCCCATGGTATGTACATAACATAGATGTGCTGTTGCTGAACATACATGTAGTGTTCTTTGTGTTTTTTGGGCCACAAAAGGGTAGAATATAAACGGGTGCAATTTGAATACAGTGATTTTATTTTCGTTCATTTGCTAGACGGACAAAGCCAGGTACAGGATAGTACCGATTTAGCCTGCCTACCTCCATTCATAGTGCCACATTTGAGTTCTTTGGGGCTCATATTCTTGCCTGCATTTGTGATACCCAGATTTGAACGACCCTCCAATTAAACAGTGCACTAGTTCAAAGTAAGCAGATGACATTCTGTTTCAGGAGGAGTAAAAAAATGTGTGTGAGGCTGGCGTTGGTATTGTGCTAATTTAACAACTTCACTATTGTCACACTGGTGAGGAATCTTAGTAACACAGTGAGCTGAACTTTGTTGTCATTTGAATTGCACCAAACACATCTCCCTTGTCATCATCTGCTGCAGAAAACCACAGTGACACACCTCTTTTACTGCTCCTGGCCTGGAAGGCTTAATAACGCTTGTCAAAAATAAAATCTGTTTTCTGGGCTGTGTGGTGCCGAATTAAGTGACTCTGCTTAAGGGAATTAAAAAACAATAACAACAACAACGCGCAGAAATTATCAAGGAAGCTTTGACTGCTACGGGGCAGGATGTTCTCCTGTGGAATGTGGATTTAAATCAGCAATATAGTTCTATAGGAATAAGAAAGAAATGCAGGAGCCTATTATGAATAATAGAATATGGTAATATTGCTGCTGAATACAGCAATTCCACAGGCTGGCAGCACAGCTGTTAAGAGTTAGGATTTAAAATATGTACAATCCTTTGTCAACAGAGTTAAGAATGACAATATTACATGGCTTATTTCTGCATGAGAGTATTTTGTAGGGAAATTTAATGACAAACTGTACTACATTTTGACCTTTTATAAATATTCCGAGCTTTTGCATCTACTAGTGAATTGGTGAGATTCTCAAATTAAGACATGCAGAGTCTTAATGGCTACTCTGACATTTGCTAGACCTGTCTGGCTGAGTACCTGAACTTGATTAGTTTTCTAATGTGCTTGCTCTGCCAAGCCTGAGACACCGGCGTTCAGGGTAGTTTGGTTTTCTGTAAAGCGATTGCACTGCAAACCTCTTTCCAATTAAAAAGGTGATGCTGTTTGGGTAATGGAAAGTTGCCTTATTGTTTTTGTCCTCTGAGATGTGTGAAAAATAGAATGGTTTTAGGACAGTGGTACTGCTTGTGCTCCTGGAGCTCTTTATTTTATAGTCCCAGCATTCATGTTATTTGAAATCTTTCTAACTGGATCGCATTGATCAAGGAGTGCTTGTGAGAAGATTTTCTGCTTTGAAAATAGAATAGAAGCACTTCATTTCAGGGGAAAGAATTCTGAAAATGATCCTGGCCGGTTGTCCCAACCGAGTGTTCTCATTAATGTCTAATTTCAAGCTGATGAAAAGAGGCACTCTTTCTCTCTTGCAAATTAATGGTCCCTTTTACCTCCCTTAACCTGCATCCTGATTCAGATTTTAAGAAAAGATATAGTAGGCAAAGGAAGATAACTTGGGGGGAAATAATTATTGAAATTATAAATGCGGTAGTTTGCTTTCCCAGTGTTAGCAGTATTTTACTAAAACAGCTCCTAGACGTTCAAAATAAATTCATTTACCAGAACTGTCAGCATTGTGGATGGGGTGTGAGGTCCTGTTGATACCTGCTAAGTGACTTGCCTGCTGATTTCCATTTCCTGACTGCAGTAAAAGAAAAGTCTGAACAGAAGCAGTGCACTAATTGTTTCTCCATATTTGGCAGTGGATTCCAGATCTGATTTATAGCATTTGTTTGGCTTTCAGCAGGCACTAAATGCATTGCTTAATTATTCATGGCAGATGCATTATTGCTGGAAATTAAGACATCAAGAAACAAGTAAAAACTGTTACTGAAGAAAGCGATAAACAAAGCTAAAAGTGGAGCATGCTTTAGAGTGATGCCTCTGAAGCATCAGGGGCTGGCCCTCAAGAATAAATACTTCACACTTTCAGAAAATAATTGGTTAAACTCTTGTGCCCTTTAAGTTCTCACGTGCCACACATAATTAATAGTGTTATATTAACTTGCAAGTAAGATTTAATTTGTTTAATGTGTCATTTAAATTATCACATTTGGAAATGTGAGAGCCCTCCCTGTATTGTCACCTTCAGTAGATAAATGTGTATAAACAAACTTTCATTTTCTGTTACCAGTACTCTGTGAAAAACCTGGCATTTGGCTTATAGAAATGCCTTCCAGTGCAGAACGGATTTGCCATTAGTATGGCCACTGATTTCACACCAATGCTGTTCATGTCCTGCTCTCAGAGCACTGAAAATATAAGCCAGGAGAGGTGGCAACTTTCTAGATTTTATTTGACAGTAACAGTCATAGGTGACAACCAGCAAATCCATTGGTTATAGATTATGGGAACTGTCAGCATCTGGTTGGGCCATAGATGCCTCATAGCTGAGTTTTGAGCTTTGTCACTGAGAGGGGTCAGTCTACAAGAGGAGAATCTTATGCTGAATTATTTTGTTGGTCAAGTACGGATACATAGAAGCAATACATATTATTGGTGTATTTATTTTAGTTCAAAACCAATTTCTTTCCCCTAAATTGTTCCAGGATAGTATATGCAACAAAGCCATTCAGGCAATTAAGACAAACACACACAAAATAATTTTTAAAAAGGAAATACAAAGCTGGAGTATTCCATAGGACTGGGGAGCAGCTGTGTCTAGACATAGTGTTGAAATTTCATCTTGAATAGAAGGTTGATTGGTGAGCACAACCTTGAAGTTGCCTTGGCAAGGATGTAAATGGTTTGCTGTAACCTTTTTCCATGGAGATATCATGGAGCAAATGTATGTCATGGTTTATAACTGGTGGTTCTACCACAGAGCTGTGGCTGTCTAGCAGCCCCAAACTTTGAATTTACTATTTTGGGAAAGTGCAGAACTATCTTCAACTGGCTGTTTATCTCCAGGACCCAGAAACTGCTGCTTTCATATCTGGATTCAACTCTTGTTACTGTTGTTCAGTCCCGTTATCATCTGTAAATAGTGACCACAAAGCTCTTGAGCGTCCTACCTTGACTCAGAGGCCGACTATAAAATGATGGTAGTGATAACCTCCTTGACAAGAGAAAAAATCTTCAGTAAGGTGAGGCCAAGAGTCTAGAACACTAATACTGGGAATTATTCATGAGAGAAAAGGACCAATTAAAAAACGGTGTATTGCAGTTTGGTTACTTGCAATAATACCAAGATTAGCTTTATGTGGAATGTTCTGTGGTTTGGTAGAAATACAGTTAAATCCCAGAAATACATCAGTAGGGAAAGATAGTTAAGCTGTGACATCTTAGTACTATTTAGCATAGGTTCTTTATTTTGTCTCACTACTGGTAAAGAGTCTGAAATATTGATAGATACATGAGAATTTTTATTTACTAAGTTGCCAGACCCTTTTAGCATTAATGTTATCTAAGGGTTTCATTGACTGCATAGATTTATGAATAATACTGACAATGCAAGCATTCTCCAAGACCACATAAATCAGTTTAAGCCCAGACATGTTACCAACTTAGTTTTTATATGGATGAAGCATAAATGTCAGTGTTATTATCTGTAAATAGTGGCCTGCAAAACGCCTTATGTTATTCATGAAACACCTTATGCTATTGCTTTCATTCTTGCTTTCTGTGATTGAGGATGCAACTACTAGTGCTGAGTTCATGCAGATGTGTTATGAAGCTTCTGTTATGTGTTATGCAGATGTGGGAGTGAAAGGAGAATGAAGATAAATAGGACCACAAATTTCCTAACATACTCTCTTTCCTATAAAAAAAAAACCTGTTCTGCTGTAGTTTCTTTTATCTGACTCAGTTCTACTTGAATAAACAGGAAGGCACAAAAAGCATTTTAATGCTGAGTTTCTAGCACTAAATAAAAATCTTAAGTCTGGAATATAAAGATCTAGCAAAAGATTTGTCTAAGGAATTACAGTTATATGACAAAAACAGTTTTACAGGCTCTCCACAAAGAACCTGATTGTTTGTTTAAAAATTCTAATTAAATCAATTTTATTTGTGGTTCCAAGCTATAATTTACCAGTTTAGTCCTCATTTAAGAGATTGGTTGACCACACCTCCAAAAAAAACATATTGGTCTGTTCAAGTCCAGTTAACAACCACTGAGCTGCCATGATAAATGTCCTCTGTCTAATACCAGCAGTTTGACCATTCCTCATTGTGAGTAAACGCAAAGAGCTTCTGATGTTGAATGTAGGCAGGTTGATAGGGTCTAGGTAATTCTTTAAATTTCTTAGATCCAAACTATTTGAGACATTAAAGTACATCAATCAGTACTCAATGCAGCCGGAAAGGATTGGAATGCTGTGACTGACAGAAGTTGTGTGGTTACGTGCTTGAAAAAAGCTGAAGGCAATCCCAAGTGGAGCAAGTGGTAGGGGACCTACTGTATTTTCTGAATCGGCTGGAACCAAGAGAACAAACGCTCACATAAGTGGTCAACGTACCGTTTAACCCAGGAAAATCTTCTCAAAAGTCAGGGGTCGTCTTATGCGCCGGGTGTTGTCTTCTTATACGGCAAGTATATCCCAAACTCTATATTTTAACTGGAAAGTTGGGGGTTGTCTTATACGCCCAGTCGTCTTATACGCCGGAAAATACGGTAACCTGAATGAGATTAGCACATGCCTAACTGAAGGAAAGTCTGATCTCCTCAGATATCCTAAGGAGTAGACATATTCCTGTCTGTGTCATCTGATTTAGGAAAATGCTTGAAATGAGTACTTGAGCCTCAAGGAATTGCAGTCCACCTTTGATGAATAATAAGCTATCTGCAGTAAAGCATTTCCTTTCGTACTTCTTCACTGTCATCCATGCAAGACATAGTGAAACTTTACATATCACAAATAATTGTTGGATATCTACTGTTACTGTTTGCCAGTCCTCTGAATGCCATATAGATGGTGTAGGTGTGGCTACCCAACACATCAGTCAGAGGACCAGAAACACACACACATAGAGATTGAGAGAGAGTTACTTGTATCTATCTGCACCAGATTCTAAAGCAATGGGCTTTGTATTTTAGGAAGAGTTCATCCACACCCATTACTTGATTTCCCTCCTTTAAATCATCCACCCTGCTTCAACTTTACATGGATTAAGCTTCACCTTGATTGCCTCCATCTGCCTCAGAACACCTAGCAAATACATATTCAGCGCTTCCACAATCTCCTTGTGCAAAATAGGTGCAGACAGAAGGTAGAATGCTGTCATGTGTCCATTTATGAAACTTTAGCTTAGTTTACAGATTGTTTTCTCAGCAATATCCTGGAGGACAAGAAGAATCCTGAAACATTCTTAGAGGTCAGTGGATATGGAACACACCAGTACTTTTCCAGTACCATCAGTTGGCCTACAGAAAGGATTGAATATAACTGCTCTGTTTTCGTTCCTCTTGCCAGTTTGCCAAGTTTAAAAAATACTTTAATAAGTTTTATTTGGTGGTAATAACTACAAAAATGGTTGATTCCAGAGGGGAATTAGGCCCCTGCATCACCAGCAACAAAGAGTCTTGGGGTAGCATGAGAATTAAACAATGCATTATGGTATAAGCTTTCATGACCTATGCTATCCAGCAAGATAAATTATTACGTAGAAGGTGGCAGTTAATAAGGTCAGTGGAAGAAAGGTAAAATAGTACAGAGAGTGATAATGCATAATTAGCAATGATGATTCACAAAACTGTTGTGTTGATAACACAGAGATCCTGGTATTAGTAAGCCAATTAACACACATGCTGTAATAGTTAAGACGGCAGATTATTTGTGTTGAATTCTCTTCTAATAATTCCAGATGAAGGCAAAGGTGATAGAGCATTTCCCAAGATGAGTTCTTCTATTTGGAGTTCCAGCTAATCAGCCACACTTCTAGCAGCAATATGTAAATGAACTTAAACATTTTTCCCCAACCAATATTCAAGCTTCTCTTGCTACTTGAGCATGCTTTGTACTATATGAAGATGTTCCCCTGGAGAGTTTTTTTTAATAATAATACATATCCTATCATAAATTTATATCATAAAGTACATCTTTTAACCCATCATGCATTATTCTCATCAACCCACATCCACCCCTTCCTAATCCAGGAGTGTCAGTTATTTATTATTTTAAATGGCCAGAACTTTATCGGTTCATCATGTTTTCTGGTAAATTATCCATCTTAGCAAACATCTCTGTTATATTAATAATGCCCGAGTTAGACAATTAACCATTGAGCAGTTGCCAGATTTCTATAAATTAGGTTCATAATTTCCACAACCCATCACCATTCTGGTGTGTTTTGGTTTGGTTCATGGTTATTTCTCTTATTTATTTATTCTAGTTCTCACAGTTCTACTGCATTCCCACCAAATGTGGAGATATGGAGATTGTTTTCAGTGTCTTAATAAAGGGGCTTACATCCCCCATACTGTAATTCGTCTTCAGTCCACAAGCAAAAGAACACACCAGCAAAGTGACCAGTAATTTCCTTTCCACATTATCTATCCCAAAGGTGAATTTTCCGAGTTATTTAACACTGAAGGAAAACAGCTTGTCACTTTGCTGATATATTCTCTCACTCAAAGTGGGCTGAACCTGGATTAAACCGTAAGTGTAACCACAGCTTCAGTTATGTACCTTTGTGTGTGTGCGTATTTGAATCAAGGTTTCCCAAGACTGATTAATTTGGTGTCAAATGTTGTGTGGAACATTTTCACTAAGACGGGTTTGCCATTTCCCCTTTAATCCTTGCAGTTAGGTATTCTGTAAGTCTAGCATTGTTTTATGTAGTCTCTTTCTCAAATATAGAGTTGAACTTTGAAATAATTGATTTTATTTTATTAGATTTCATTTGAAAGTTTAAAATGCAGTGCATGGTGGCCATTTTTTTCAATTGGTGCAGATGCTTATTTTATCAAAATTTGACCAGTAGAATCAAAGTGGTCTTGAATTTATGGTAATCCGTTTTGTTGTATACGCACTATGGCTGGGTGAGCCTAATTAAGGAGATGTAGCTGATATTAACTCCTTTTGCCAGTCTGTCTGTGCATTGCAATGATCTATTATTATGACATTGCTTTTAGTATTCTTTTATTTAGTGCAATATATGGTATTGTTCATAATAGTGAGCAGTTGTTAGGTTTTATTTCATGCCGTTCAGGGATAGGTTTTCTTAAATCATACAATAAGTGCGTTATTTGTAATGTTTGGAAATACAGTGGTATGTTAGGCATGCCTCAACCGTCTTTTCCAGCAAAGTTTGTATATTCCAATGAGATTTCTTTCTAGTTGTTTCTGCACACTCTGGAATAATCTCAATCCTCTTTTACTTTCAGGCTGCTTCCAGATGGCAGCCCAGATATCCTGAAAGGAGGCAATAATAAGGGAAATTGTCCCTCTGCAATTACCATCTCCTAGCTATACAGCACAACAGCTGGTGCAGTCTTTGTATTTTTTACTGATGTGTGTATCTGGGCATTTGTCTCCCCTGATTGCCCACATGTACATGTAGGCACCTCCATGCATGCATGGGTACCTATTTTGGTCTCCACACATGCGTGGTGGATGGAGCTATGATGGCTCCATCTAGAAGGTAAGTACTGGACCAGTGCTAGGTTTTCCAGCAATAGTTTCTAATATCTTTACGGAGGAAATAGGGGGGCTGTGGTGGGTTTGCCTCAGATACATGATGCAACTCCATCATACCAATGCCATAATGGCGCTATATTCCCCCAGTCTTGGCGGAGCTTCATTTTCTTTCTTTTTTCTACAGTGTTGCAAACATTCCAGAGTGATTAAATCCAGCAGAAGCCAAAGCTGGAAATTTCCTTCCTACTGGACACACTTATTTATTAGATTTATTGCATATCTTTCACCAGGTGATAACAGGACAAATAGTCTCTTCAGTTCATTCAGATCTTACTTTCAACCCTTAATTACATCCTTGCCTTCTAGTGCCAAGGGACTAGATGTGGAAGGAAACAGAAAGAAAAGGAATCTAGGTATTCCTTAAGGAGAGAGGAATGCAGACAGGATTTCTGTGAGAAATTGAAGTGCTGCGGTAAATTAGGGGAAAATGAACCATTTGTACCTGTTTGATCCTCATTTTGGCCTGCCAGGATCAGGTTTTTCTAGACAGTACCTACCTACGGTAATAGTACCTGAAATGCTATAAAGTTATCATCTTACACAAACCTACCTGAGAATTGCCCCCTCTGAACATAGAGAATTGTGCAAATTCCTATCTTAAATTGGAAAAAATGAAAGAAAATGTGAGAATGGACTCAGGTTCTGAACTACTGGTTGTGGTGGAGCCTTTCTCACTTTTTCCTCACCTGGCCTGTTTATGAATACAGAACATGATTTGCTAATTATAGATAAAAATGTGTTGGAGAAAAGAAGGCATGCTGAGCATGGGAAAAATTAGTACAAAATAAATGCTGTAGAGTGCAGTTGACAATGCCATGAAAGCTACCAATGATTACAATTGTTTCAAGCTGATGTTACACTGTGTTACAAGGGCTTTTGAAGGGGAATAATGTTTAGGGTTTTTTACCTTCATATTTTAAGCCAACCATTAATACCTGTCCCTTCTATAATAAAAAGGAATATACGCAAATGGGTGGAATTCTGAATTACAGTAGAAACTCATAGATTTCAGAATATTTGTGTGTTGAATGACTCAGTGTAACATATTGACCTTTCAGGATTATGTACACAGTTTGAGAGCCTAACCATGAAGTCAAATCTGAGTTTGAACTTTAAAAAAAAAGACATTAGGAATGTGGGGAGGTGATTTAAAGAGCATGAAAATATTAGCACAGCCTGTAAAATCCGATTCCAATGCTTGTTTTCCCTAACTGGCAGGGAATTTGAAAACCAAAATCTATTCCTCATTTCAGATTATACACAAACTGGGGGGCGGGGGGAGACTTAGTAATGCTGGCTCTCTGTTGAAGCTCATGCTGTTCTGATGTTGCCCTGATGTTTTTTTTCGCAGAAGCGGCTTCAAGGACTAAATTCTGACAGATGGCTTTAAAGGGAGCAATAACAACAAGGTTCTTTTTGCAGAACAAATGTTGCAGTTGTGACTTGATGTTGAGATGATTAATAAAAGTTTCTCTAATGTGGGCAAAACTTGTTTTTCCAGTCATATTCTCGGGAGACCCAGCAGTGACAGACGGTGTCTAGTAAAAGCAGTTGATTTTGCTGAATGTGGGGTGGGTGAAGCAAGGCACATTCAGGAGGTTCCTCCTATTCAAAAAGACACATGGGGGAGCTAGTTTGGTATTAGATCTGTGCAAGCTCAGGAGACATTGCCAAAGCAAAAGAGAAAAGAGCAATCTGTTTTTCCTAATGAGGGAGCTGCCTGTGTATTATATTATTTTCAGGTACTGTAATGACACCTTCTTCTGGCACATTGCTTGTCCATTGAAACAGGACAATTCCAACTCTGCTCAAAAGGTTTCAGAAAAGGAGATGTGGTATGCTGTACACCTTGGCAGGTAATTTCAGTAGCAGTGGGCCTTTCTGCAGTTGATGGTGTTTTGAACCAACAAGAGCACTAAGAGGCTTCCCTCTGAACATGAGTGCAGTATATGGGAGGTCACAGTCACTGCTGGTATGCTCTGTGCATGCAGGATGGAGCATAATCTAAACTCCCCTGTTCCGAACCAGTGTTACTCCTGGAGGTTTCCTGAAGGAGCCGCGGGGTGACAGGGCAGCAGCTTAGGTGCTTCCCTGGGAATCAAACTTGTTGCAGTCAGATCTATCATACTGCACAGGCCAATGAGAGGAGACTGCAGGAGAGCAAGGGGCAAATACCTGGTCCACAAACATGGTGCGTGCACACACCCCTGGCTCTGGCGTGCTGCATAAAATGCCCTGGTGATGTAGTGTCAACAGGTGCAGGGAAGGTTCTGACAGGGCCACTCCTGCTGTTGCCTATCTTCTTGAAAAGGGGAATAAGTACTACAAGTACTCTTTGTGAGCATTAAGAAGAGCACTATGTTTGTAGTGCTGTTCTTAATGCAGTCATATGCTGATTTGCATGCTACCCAGTACCCCTGCTGACAAGATCAAATCCCAGGATTCCCTGAATGCAATCTTCATGACAGGTGGGGGTTTTCTTCTCTCCCCCCCCCTTGGCCCTGGGGGGGGGCTACCTCCTCCCTGCTATGAAGCCCAGGAAGTGGTTGCACAAACTATTTCCTGTATTCATTGGTGAGATGGCTAAGAGGAGACCAGAGGTGGCAGGGTTCAGGTGCTATGATAGCAATTATACGGGCATGGTAGTGAGAAGAACACCGTGTGGACACAGACCCCCTATGGCAATCCATGGTACCATAAAGGCAGTGTGTGAACACAGCATCTAGAAGCAGTAGGTTTCCAGTCTGTACATTCCAGCAGGAGTGGCACTTCGTACACAGTAACAAAGTTGTAAAAGAGGCCTATTTTGTAGAGTAGGTGTTAACAAACTAGAAGTTGCTTTATGCATTTGGTAAAAGTTGTTCTGGTTAATTGAAGTTTATGCTGCAGTATATCTAATTGTCAGATATGGCAAGACTCTTCTTGCTGATGCTGCCAGGGGCGGACTAACACGGCTTGTCTTCTTAAAGTTGTTTCTGCAGTCACTATGTTTCTAGCCCTCAAGCCTTTATGATTAAAGTAAGCATTATCTACCATCGAGACAGTGTTATTACAGTGTTACTTCTGGGACCAAAACTACCGGGAAGAGGATAAGCTGACAAAGTGGAAATTCCGTTTCAGAAAAAGTTTGAGTCTGTCTTAGTCCCGTCTTGCTGCTTCAGAGGAGTTTGTATGAGACTGAAGCCTGCTATGCACTCCTCTCAAATATGGATAAAAAAAGGTTGCATTTGGGCAAGGGGGCACCTTCTTTTTGTCCGGTACATGTCAGTTTAAAGTACTATCTCTGAGGGAGACTAATCTTTTTAAAAAGATTAGGACAACCAGAGCTTATTTAATGGTATATGAAGAATGCAGACTTCTGCTGAAATGCATATTAGTGAAATCCTCACAAAGTTTCTGTGAGCTGTCCCACATCAAATGCAGTGACGCCAGATTCTGTGTGTGTCAGTATGACCTCCACGCAGAACTTCAAAATCTTTGTCATTTCGGTTGACTGGAGATGCTCTGGCTTAAATCTCACAAACGAACACAGATCAAAGTGCTTTCCTAGGAAAGCTTCTGTTTAAATATATTGATGTTTTAAATCTAAGGCCATAGATGTTTTCTTAGTCCCCAATGAGTATCCTTACAAAAATAAAGCAACTTGCATGTATAGGCATCTGTGATGGGGGGAGGGGGAGAAGAAAATAAAACTCTGCCCTTCAGACAAGCCTTTTATTGGTCATGCATGTGCTACTCTTATGAGTCCCTTAATGAATATTAGATCTTTAGGGGCCATAGCATTGCTTGTGTTTCATTCTGTTTTTTAAACATTTTTTATATGGTTTTAATTGCTCTTTAACTTGGTTTTGAATTTAATTGTAAACCACCTTGAAACTTTTAATATGAAAAAGCAGGACAGAAATGTTTTCAGCTTCCCAGGCTTTGTTCTGTTAACTGTTTGAAGAACATTGTGCAGTAAAGAAACTTAGAACTTTTAAAGAGCAATATAGACTTCAGGGATCCAGAGATCCATGGATCTTGCTGGCTGCCATATTATTCCATGATGGAACTTGAACACACTTGGAAAATGGGAATGTTTGTAGCACAAACATTTTTTTCTGTAGCAATATGTTGGATTTAGACAGAAAAACATATAGTTTTTTTTATCTGGAAATTAATAATTTCTGAAGAAATAGCACATTTGCATGGTTAATTCAAATGTATAATTGACATTTATACATACCAGATGTATTGTTTCATTGTTCTTTCTTGCGCATGACCCAATTTCTCCAGATCTTTCTTGTCCATTTTTTCCAGCTTCAGACCACATTCAGAATGAGAAAACATAAGAACATAAGAGAAGCCTTGCTGGATCAGGCCACAGCCCATCTAGTCCAGCATCCTGTCGCACACAGTGGCCCACCAAATGCTCATGGGCATCTCAAGCAGAGACAAGGACAAACCTTCTCCTGCTCTCGAGTCCCAGCAGATGGCCCTAGAAGCGCCCCATTTCCTCCCCCCCCCCTCAGCCTGAAAGATGCACCTAGGCATTTGTTCTAGTAGCCACTGATACATCTGTCATCCATAAATTTGTCTAACCCTACCTTAAAGCCATCCAGACTGGTAGCTGTCACCACCTCTTCTGGCAGCACATTCCATAGGCCGATGACCCTCTGTGTGAAGAAATACTTCCCCCTGTCAGACCTTACGCTCCTACCCATCAGCTTCATAGAGTGCCCCCTGGTTCTAGTGTTGTGCGATAGAGAAAAGAAATTTTCTCTATCCACCTTTTCTATGCCGTCCATAATTTTATATATGTCAATCAGGTCCCCTCTCAAACGCCGTCTCTCCAGACTGAAGAGGCCTAGACGTTGCAGCCTGGTTTCGTAAGGGTTTCGTACATGTCAGCAAAGTGACAGATTATCAAACTGTGGAAAGAAAATGTCTGTACACTTCGTTGATTTGTTCTTCCATTGTGAAGGTGGGCTGAAACTGGATTAAAACTTTGATGTGAACACAGCCCTAGATTTCAGCCCAAGGTCTACTCATTTCAGTTGCTAGTTATCCAGATCCCTGTTTCCTTCAGCACATATTTCTAGATCTCATTTTTTAATGCTAGCTTAAAGCCAAATAGTCTGGGCCCCTTTGAAAAGTATTTATTTAACCAAAGTTTCTTCTACAGAACCATCATTATTAGCCTGATACCTGTGCATTGATGTGGTTATTCTGAATAGATTGGATGTTTGTAAAGACAGAGTGATATCTCCGCAATTCATTCCACGCATTTATGAATAGGTTACATTTTTAAGGCTGTTTTCATGCAATATATTAACAACATGGTCATTCGGAAGCACACTTATTCAACCAAAGAACACAGACTCTAAAAACTTAATTCAGTCAGAAAGGAGACCTGATTAATTGTCTTCTTAAATTTAGGGGAAGAACAAACTTATGAGGAAAAAAACTAACCCAAAGCTTTTTTTATGCTGATGGCTAAATGAATGCATAATCTTCCCCTACACCTTTCTACAGACGTACATTTTTACAAATATTCCAATTTTAAAAGAATGCCAGATGAGAAAAGATAACATTTAAACAATTCTAAGCAGTGTTAAAATTAGTTAATCACTCAACAGGGTGTGTCAGAATTTTCTGGACACAGTACAGACTGTGTTTAAGGACTCTAAATATTTTAAATGCTTAAAATTGTTACAAATTGTAATAAATTTATTAAAAATAACAGAGCAAAGGAAACTCAATACACTCAATACAGTTTGCCAGCATAGTGCTTAGGTATTTCTATGTGTAAGTACAACATAAGCAGAATATATTGAATGTATTGAAATTTATTTTGTGTTATTTTAATGCATATATTACTTGGCTTGTATTTTTTTAAAAAAATATGTCATATGAGTTTTTCTATTTACACATGCAAATTGTCCTTTTGTCTGTGTGGATGGGGCATAAGGTCTAAAAATAAATTGGGGTCTGCAAACAAATAACAAGATGTCTAACGATCAACAGGTGAAGTTTTAGATCATATTTACATATGCAGATAAGAAGAGTTTGATTTTCAAACTGTCTGCCTAATTCCCGGGTATTAAAGGGCACAAAAGTTCTGTTTTTCTTCAGTGCCAGAAATAAACCATACAAAGAACTCAGTTTCATGAGCTGTCATACCATTACGTTACTATAGACCTTTTATCTATTGATCTTAAACTGTCATTTTAAGCCTGGTGTGACATTTTAGGTGGTATGAGAGTTGGGTTCAAAAGAAATTCAAGGTTTATGGCAGCCACATTTCAAATACTTGTGCTTGGGTGAAGATTAAATGGATAGATAACAGAAATATGTCAAATGGCCATTCACCCTTAAACAAATGGCTGTAGACGCAGGGGACTGTAAGATCCTTTAATCCACAGTGCTAGCTTGCTCTCATTTACATGACTCCTGAGTAGAGAGTCTGATCCAGAAGATGAGGAAGCTTGCCTCTTTTATGAAGCATAGTCTGGTGGCCATTTTAGTCTCCTCCATGAATGGGACTGTAGCTCACATTGTGTACGTGTGCAGTGATATTCATTGTTGTTCTGTGGTTATTCATTTGCGTGGCTGCTCACAGTCCAACTACCAGGACACACATTGATCCAACACTGTTCACCAAAATTGTTCCCACAAGTAGAAGTGGAAGCATTGTTCCACTCTCAACACACAGCTATATCTCAGGAGGATATAGTGATCACTGGTATTATTTGCTCGGACCAATATCCAGCTTGATCTAGGACTGTGAAGGTCCTCTCCAGTCTCATAGTCTGAGGCTGACTGTATTGAAAAGCTTGGAAGGCCAAAAGCCAGTCATGCATTTGGACATGAATGAGTAAGGGAATGGAGATAATTACATTGATGGATTAAAAATCTTCAAGGGAAACTGAAAGATATTTGGGGGAGCCTGTCCCTCTCCCCCCCCCAATCTATGGGCCTGAAGGTTGGCATGTGAGATTTGGTTCTTGTTCTTGCCCTACCAGGCACTTTGGGGGATTTTAAAGGAAGCTTTAACCCTGATTTGGGGTGGAATTAATCTAAATCAATATGCGGAATAATGAAGCACACTCCAAACCTGTCATTTCAGCAGAAACAAGTCAAACTTTACATGCTGCACAGGGCCGCATTTATATGCAGTAAAACAAAACAAAACAAAAATCAGAACTCTGAGACAGCTTAGAAATGGTGGGGTCATTCATGTCCCTGTCGGTCCCACCCCTTCTCATGGACATTCTGGGCTAGCAAAGGTAGATTAGAGGAAGATGTGAGCATGTAGGCCATGCACTGCAACCTCTTAGGTGCTTTTGAGATTATTTTAAAAAAATTTGCTACTTCAGTCTCATAATGAAGTCTAAGACAAGTTCTTGAGATAAGAAATATAACAGAAGCAGACTTTTCTGTGTTAGATTTCATTCTCACAGTGGTAGCTAAGGTTAGGTATATTCTAAACATAACATTGGTCCATACAAGACCAGTCAAGTCCTCCATTCAATCAGCAATGTCAGAGGACAAAGTATCTCCCCCACAAGAGCCCACCAAAGCTGAATCTGCTATTGTTTACATGGAATGAAGAGCACTCAGTATCCAGTTACACTAAATATTTATTTATGCTGATGATTTAATAGTACTCTTGACCAACAAAGATCTTGGATACCAACCAGAAGATACATTAGAAGGTGTGCTCTCTTGCTTCTCAAGAGGCAGCTCTCCAAAGTGGCTTTAAGGGCGATATCATAGCCAAATAACACCCAATGTGGCATTTTCACAGTTAATGTTTCTTTTGAACAGACAATATGTCAGAAACAGGTCAAGCAGTGTTAAGAAGAAGGTCAAGCATATGTTGCAGTTTTGGGGTTGTTATGCCATGTTCTATAGTTCTTCTGTGAGATTGTAACCAGCCATAAAAACTTGCATTCTGCTAATGTTAAGAAGAGTTTTACATTGTTTTGAATGACTTAATATATTTAAGTGTGTGTGTGTGTGTGTGTGTGTGTGTGTGTGTAGGTAGGTAGGTAGGTAGGTAGGTAGATGATAGATGGATATAGATTCTTGTTACCTGTGGGTTTTTGGTCTTTTGTAGAACTGCTTTATTACTCCTGGATATAAAAGCAGCAAAATCTCACATATTTGTTTGTTGGTAGTGACATGTGGTTCTATCCTGACTTTTTTTTTTAGGATCATGATCATCATCATTGTCCCTTTATTTATATTTCCTTTCCGTGGCATGCTCAGAGCGGTTTACAAGCCATTACTAATGAAAATGCAGGAACAAAACACAATAACCATCTATTAACATGTAATATAAAAGGCCAGTCAGAAAACATCCTCCCTGGCTATTCATGATTGCTTGTGAATAGCAAGGAACAACAGTTTTTGTTGTTTTTATGCATCTAGACCTGTGGATTTTTATGTTTACTTTTTTTTTTGGTAAGGAGTGAAATAGAAATGCAAAATGTAATGGGTTGGGCTGACCTTGAAAAGAAAGAAAATAGCATTTGTAATTTGAGCTCTCATAATTAAAGGGGTATTTTATCATAAAAAGGCTGCCTGGTGCATTCAGATGTAGTGTAAACACTGATCGGCGTTCTAAGTATGCAGTTTGTGCTCTATGCTCCTCCATAGTCAAGAGCCACAGCAGTGAGCTTGGTTTCAATGCAGCTTCATTCTTGTTTCGCTCCCTCATACCATCTCTCATTTGTTCAGGAAGGGGGTACGATAAGTCACAGGCTATTAGTAAAGGCACAGCAGTAGCAATCAAGGGAGCCAATCTTAGGACTCAACACCCAATAGCTTAAATCTTTATTAATGTTCTTCATGTGACGTTTCCTAACATGTTTTGGGCCTGTGGCCCTCTGCCTTTAGCAGCTAGTACTTTTCTCACAGCTATGCCTGTACCTCCCAGCATCAATCCCCTCAAACTGAACCTGAGGTAAATCCATTTAAAGTAAACAGATTAACACATTTCCCCCATGTCTAACGTGAGAACGCAGAGCCTGTCATTTCCCTAAAAGCATTGCATGTGACAGGCCCCAGATGCTGAGCTTCTCAGGACAGCTGTCTGATTTACTCTACTGGATTGGTTTTACAGCTGGTGTCCGGCTGTTCTTTGTTATGTTTATCTGCGGTCTCTGGGGCTAATCAAATTAGCTGATAGCATTATCTTACTAAAGATCCAATTTCCACTGAGCCCAGGGGGAGTGGTCTTGATAGGGCTTTATCCTTGTCACAAATGTAAGTGCGATTAAGCAACAGCCTTAGCACCAGTCCGACCCCTGAATTTAAACTCAGAGATTAAGCAGAACCTGTGGTTTTGCTTTTTGCTTTTTTAATTTGTTTTAAAAGAACTAGCATCAGGAAGTCAGAAAAGGTTTGCACACAGTGCCTATTAGTATGAATAAAACTGGAGCAGATGGATAGAGTTGCCTATTATTCAGAAGTAATTGCAGCATTAAAACAAAGGAGAACCGTACTCTTTAGACAATGTATCAGTCTGTTCAGTGTTTAATTACAAGATGATTTCATTGTTTGGAATATTCCAAATTCCTGGCCTCATTGGTTTGGAGTGAGGGTGAGGAACATGTGGCTCTCCATAGATGCCAGACTCTAGCCCTGACCGACTCAGAGAGTTGTTCACACTGGCGGTAGCTGAAAATCACCAGTTTCCTATCACTCTGCCGTATAAGGAATGCATAGCCATGGAAGAAATGAACTAAAGTCCAGCCTTGTGTGGAAATCCACAGCTTGTTCTTCCTTTCCCTCTTCCTCACTTAATTTCAACCAAGCTATTAAGAGGATCTTTTGGTTTGTTTGTGAGGCATAAGATAACAAAATGAGCTTTAATCTGTAAAAGAATAAGACTGCACAGGTCTGCTTTGGAGCATTGACTACTGAAGAGGCTTGTTTCTAAGTAGAAAGGTTTGAGGTTGGAACTTAATTACAGTTGGTGGAGTTGCATTGTGCTTACAAGTAACATCATCACATAGGCTCAGACATGCGCAACATGCTCTGCACCCGCATGATGATCTTGCGTGCAAGCAGCCCCATCCATGGAGAGGTGATAATAGTGGTAATTGCACTTTCAATAGGGCTCATCTAATTATGAATCGCTGGAGGTGTCAAGGGGAGCTCAAGGTTGTTGTGTGAAGCACCTAACAGTCCTGGGCCTCCCAGATCAGTTTGTGTGTGATTCTGGACCACAGTATATGTCAGTTTTGTCTAGTGGTTAGGGAGCCGGACACTTATCTGAGAATGCGGGGCTTGATTCCGTGTTCCTCCATGAAGCCAGCTGGATGACCTTGGGCTAGTCACAGCCCCACCTACTTCACAGGCTGTTCTGTTGTGGGGAGAAGAATAGAAAGCTTTGTCAGCCACTTTGAGTCCCCTTAAATGGGTGAGAAAAGTGGAATAGAAAAGCCAACACTACTACTACTACTACTACTACTACTACTACTACTACTACTACTACTACTACTACTACTACTACTTCTTCTTCTTCTTCTTCTTCTTCTTCTTCTTCTTCTTCTTCTTCTTCTTCTTCTTCTTCTTCTTCTTGTGCATTGATTAAGCAAAGGGGACTAGGAAGCATGGTGTAGGTGAGGGGATAAACAGGGGTGGGGAGGTGAATTGAGAGAGCAGTCAGGGAATGATGATGCTTATTGATCTAGCACATCTGGTGAACTTTCAACCCAACAGATTAAAGGGTTGGAATCCCCTTCCCCATAACTACTTTTAAGTTTGTTTGCTTTTCTGATAGACTCACAAAACAGTAGTGTTGGAAGGAGCAAGTTAAACTTAAACTGCTCCATTGTTTACTACAAATTTGTAAGAATACTGTATGCAGTGTGTCTTTATGTTATTTTTAATGTCTGTTTCTCACAATATTTATGGAAATATTCGGTAATTTTGTGCATTTTGTTGCAAAGGTCATTCAGACAAAGCATTCTTCATATTAAAAAAGTAGTGTGGATGAAAGAAGCTTTGTATTGTCAAAAGATATCAGAAATGTATCTCCATATACCTGGGCCAAGTGGCTGGCACTTGAATACTGTAAGTATGAGAATAAATTTAGGCATTTGAGTGACATGAAAAGACAAAATAGTCTAAGACTTCCATAGGTCAAAGCATACAAGTTGAATTGTGCTTGGAATGAGTAATATGAGCTGCATCCAAACATCAGTTACTTATTCCACTATATTTGGACATTCTAGAATGTAGCATGAATATTCCTTAATATCTATGCTGTATTCCGGAATATCCAAATATAGCAGCCACAGATTGTTGTACTGCTGTTGCTTAGTGGTTAGAAATAATAGGTTTTAAATTGTTAAAGCTGGAAGAGAGTTGCTCCTCTGCTCCCTCTGCTGAGTTACAGCCCCCACTCACCCCGTATAGTAAAGCTGTTGTCACATCTTCACATATATTGTTTAAGATGTTGATTCCCAGCAGTGACCTCTATTTGATCATGGCATTTGCAAGTAGCTCCTCTGAAGTTTTATCCATTATAGTAGAATAGCATCAAGAATCTTAATTAATTCTCCAACAGTAGCTCTGAAAATGTAGTGTTATCGAGAAGTATTCAGTCTTTGTAGCAGCTACTTTGTCCATTCAGTTGATGTGATTCCTCACCTGTGCATATACTTTTGGGGGTTATTTTTAGAATTTCATACAGTACCCTCATAATATCAAAGTTATGTGATACCCTCACCCATACGGAAAACCCTTAAAATCTGGGGTATGCTAAATTGTCATTTTCAGTTGCTTCTTGGCCTGCTTTATGCCTTATAGCCCAGGACTGATAAGAGAGCCAATTTTAGATGGCCTGTGATGAAAGGAAACCTTTTCTGTAGGGTAAAAGTTTGCCTGGAAAGCTGTGTTTTTGTATTTTCTTCCCATAGACAAAATATATGAAGCAATTTAAACAAGACAGGATAAGGAACAAGAATTTTCTGATTCTCACCCAACCTGACAAGATATCTTTTTACTGTACCAAGTCCCCCAGGGATTTACAGCAATTTTTGATCAGATTTCCTTCCATTTCCCACGGAGTGAGTTGCTTTGGTTCTATGGCTCAGAGGCAAGCCTAGCTTCAAGCACGGTATATGTAAGATCTCTTCCATGGGAGTCAATCTTTTCTTAGAAAGGACTGAAAATATATTCCAGGTCTCCCTAAACAAAGTCTTTCGGCTTGTAAGAAGAGTCATCCTCCTCTCACTGTTACATTATTGAGACCTTACTTGTCTCCACTGCCTGGAATGTTACCACACAGTTGCCCCAGCCATTAGTATATTGCGGTGATGGCCAACCTATGACACGCGTGTCACAGGTGACACGCCAAGCCCCTTTGGGCGACACACATGGTCACCCTGGCACCTGGGCGTGTAGTGCTTGCTTGTTCTTGAAGTGTACCAAATATCAACTTTCAATTGAAGATTTAGCAAATGTAAAGAATTATTTGTTTTTCCTTTTAATAAAATACATATATCAAAAATACAACTTTTTTACTAGAGCTACAAATATCACAAAATTATGGATATTTGTAGATGTGACACAGCACCCGAGTTAAGCGAGGTTTTCTTGCGAATTTTGACACACTGAGCTCAAAAGGTTCACCATCACTGGTATATTGGCATCTACGTGTTTATATCATTGTGTACGGGATAAGTTGCAAATGTGCAAACTGTTCCTTTCGAAACAATCTGGCCTTTTCAATTTATTTACTCTCCCTGCATATGTTCCTTGTTACGTCGTACTGTTACTTGGCAGGCAAGTTCATAAACTTTTGGAGAAAACAGAGAAACTGTTGAGCAGGGTAAAGTGGGAGTTCAGGTTTCCCCTCCAAATAGGCTGCCAAATAGGTTTTTAAGAAGTGTATTTTTCATAGTTGTGATGGGTTTATCTGGGTTTTCAGTCCACATGGTCAGTCTCCATCTAAATGGTTATATACACATGTAATGGGACCCTGATATTGCTCACTCCCAAGGGAAGCTAATCCTCTACTAACCAGTACTCTCTTTCAAACTTAAGAGAAATGTTGCTGTTATTTCTGATGCTCTGTGAGAGGAAGAGAGGAAGAACATTATTATTAATACATGAAAGCAAGCCTTTGTACATGTCTAAAGACATTATTTGGATCAAACCATTGGTGCAGTTTCAGTGAAACAAGTACTGAAGTTTTTATAAATTGGCTTGGACTGCCAACATCTTCTGCATCTATCAAATAGGCTTATAGGATGTCTGGGTCGTGGATATCTCGAAGCCTCCACAACAGATGCCAGATAGAGGTTAACATTTAAAGCACACTGCCATTTTACTTATGACATTTATCTCAGCATCTTTCCTGCTAATACCCAAGGACAAAAATTGACATGCAGTGCCTCAGTGCAGCGTGACATATGGAAATGTTACTATATAGCTCTTTATTAATATGTCACCAAAGTGTTAGCTGTCTCCAGAGATACTAACACACGTTGTCTTCTGCTGTCATCAGGCCCTATAAAGATGCACAGCAAGGTTGTCCACAGATATCAAATAATATCATCAAAATGAACAATAGTATGAATATTCTGAAACTGAACTTGGAAAATAAGATGTTATATAATTCTTCCTATAATATAATTATTTTAATGAAAAATCTTTATATAGTCCAGTGTTCTAGAAAGAGGATGGCTGTTCATTTGAGCCGCTTTATCGTAAGAAAGCAGACATACATCAGTTAATTGGGGGGGGGGAAACAAGACTATTACATAAGAGGACATAAGAACATAAGAGAAGCCCTGCTGAATCAGGTCACAGCCCATCTAGTCCAGTGTTCCATCGCACACAGTGGCCCACCAAATGCTCATGGGCATCTCAAGTAGAGACAAGGACAAACCTTTTCCTGCTCTCGAATCCTAGCAAATGGCCGTAGAAGCGTCCTGCTTCTCCCGCCCCCCACCTGAAAGAGTAGCCATTGATATATCTGTCATCCATAAATTTGTCTAACCCTACCTTAAAGCCATCTAGACTGGTAGCTGTTACCACATCTTCCCATCTAGACTGGTAGCTGTTACCACATCTTCCGGCAGCAAATTCCATAGACCGATGACTTAGAAATACTTCCCCTTGTCAGATCCGACTCTCCTACCCATCAGCTTTATGGAGTGCCCCCTGGTTCTAGTGTTGTGTGATAGAGAAAAGAAATTTTCTCTATCCACCTTTTCTATACCATGCATAATTTTATATACTTCAATCAGGTCCCCTCTTAAATGCTGCCCCTCCAGACTGAAGAGGCTTAGACATTGCAGCCTGGTTTAGTAAGGGAGGTGTTCCAGACCCTTTTCTGCACCTTTTCCAGTTCCACAATATCCTTTTTGAGATATGGTGACCAGAATTGTACACAATATTCCAAATGTGGCCTTACCACAGATTTATAAAGAGGCAAAATGACACTTGCTGACGTATTTTCTATTCCCTTCCTAATTATTCTGAGCACTGAATTTGCTTTTTTAGCTGCTGCTGCGCACTGGGTTGACACCTTCATTGAACTGTGTACCAAAACCCTGAGATCCCTTTCCTGGTGTGTTGCAAGAAGCTCAGACCCCATCAGTTTATAGTCATAATTTGGATTTTTTGCCCCAATGTGGATTACTTTGCACTTGTTAAGTTTAAAGCACATTTGCCACTTTGTTGCCCACTCACCCAGTGCTAAGAGATCTCTGTGGAGCTCTTGGCAATCTCTTTCAGTTTTTACCCTAAATAATTTAGTATCATCAGCAAACTTTGCTATTTTGCTATGTGCCCCTTCTTCTAGATCACTGATGAATAAACTAAAAAGTATTGGTCCCAACACTGAACCTTAAGGGACCCCACGTTTTACCTCTTTCCACCCTGAGAATCTCTGCTTCCTGCCCTTAAGACAGTCACAAATCCAGGACAGAACCTGTCATTTTATTCCATGGTTGATGAGTTTACTCAGTAGCCTTTGATGTGGGACTTTGTCAAAAGCCTTCTGAAAGTCCAGATAGACAATGTCTACTCGTTCACCTTTATCCACGTGTTTATTGACACTCTCAAAGAGTTCCAACAAGTTTGTAAGGTGTTATTTACCCTTGCAGAAGCCATGTTGGCTTTTGTTCAGCAATGCTTGCTCCTCCATGTGCACACTCATTTTGTCTTTAATGATGGTTTCCATCACCTTACATGGAACTGATGTTAAGCTAAGTGGTCTGTAATTGCCTGGATCACCCCTGGTGTAACAGTTTAGCTAGGCAGAAATGAAATAGATGTGACTCTATTGTACTTTTTGTTTTAGAGTTCCATATTTGTTGGCAGTCTTAGTTATACAATGTAAAATTATCTTCTTGTGAAAATGTATTTCCAAACCCCACCACTCTTTAAACACACACCTTGATTCCTGAAAGGCTGATCAGAAATTAGGATTTGCCATGTAAATGTCCTTGTAGAAAGGACAGATTAAATTCCAGTAGCCTCAGACTATGCCAGTGCCTTGCCGTCTTTAGCTGATTTCAGAATATATAGAAAGGGTTAAGCTGGGTTAGTATTATTCCAGGGCAATATGCCAGTGATCTCCAACCTTTTTTCACATGTATACCCCTTGGTAACGTATTTCCACAAATTGTAAGCTTAATTATAGTTGCTGTTACTCCAAATTTTTATGTTGTAACTGAAGTGCCTTTTCCCACCATTATTGAATTCATTTCACTTATCTTTAAATGTCTTGGTTCGTATCCCTGGCAGTTGTGTACCCAGGTTGGGAATCAACAGCTATAGGCTATAGACAGGGAAGGTTCTTTTTTTAAAAAAACCCAGAAGGTGGTAATAATAAGCTACTTGGATACTAGGAATGTGCACAAATATTTTAACATTTGTTATTCGTACTAATTCAGACATCTGTACATTAACATTCATACAAATAGTTTGGACATTTGCTAAACTGGGGATACATATCAGATATATATCGGATACGTATCTGTTATGTATGCATCAGTATTGGATGCATATCAGATACTCATCCGTTTGCATAGGATACGTATCCAGTCGTATGGGATATGTATCCATTCGTATTGGATATTTGTACAAATAGAATCCTACCACATTTGAAGGGGGGCTATTGGAACGTTCAGTTCATTACAGATTGAATGCCCTAAACCCTATTTGTGCACGTCCCCATTGGATACTGTTGCCAAGATAACTTTATGGATGTATTTCTGAATGTCACCAGGATTTGAGCTTAATTTGAGGGTTCCTGTGACGCCCGCCTCCGTCGAGGATTGATCCTCCCTAACCCAGCACCTTCAGCCCTTAAATTGCTTCTATTTCTTTTAAGCCTCGGAGCTGCTTCTCCGTGCCTACAGCCAACCCCCAGCTTCAGCGTTCGTCACTTTCTCCTATGTATTTCCCTTTTAGAAACAAACGGCCGGGAAGCGCCTTTTGCTGCCCATCGCGACGGTGCTTCTAAAACGTCTTTCACTAGTCTTAAAGAGATAGGCTCCTTTTTCTCCAGAGCTCCCTCTCTGCTGTTTAGAATAAGTACTTGAGGCTGAGTTTCTTTAAAACAAACTGAACAGTTCTTTATTGGTTTACACCTCTGAAGAGAAAAACATAGATAACAATCAGTACTTCATGAACATAACACTTTCCCTGCTTATCCAAGCTGCTACTAATCAGGATCCTCCCTGTCTGTACCTACAGGCCTAAGAACCTGGATCTAGCCTTGATTCCACACGTCCCCCGGGTGCTGGACGTTCACACACAGGCAAACCCACTCTGAAAACAAGAACTAGAACATTTTCTGCCACTGGTCACAGCCTTTTATACATAGCTCCCCTTTGTTTGCTTTTTCCTATTGGCTGTGCTCCTGCTAACTCACCCCTCCCCTTGCTCTGTTGGATGAGCCACGCCTCTTTCTTACCTGGATCTAATGCATCACTCTTACTTTTTACACTTACCAAGACTAAGCCATCACAGTTCCTTGCATTCTAGTACAGCAGGGATATTCAGTAGTACCCCTCCCCCATAATATCCCTGAACTACAAATCTCATCATTCTGCGCTAGGTGGGATGAAAACTGATAGAAGAGGAGAAATGGAGGCACTGTTTGCTATGCCCTATTGAATGAGTTGCCCTGTTTCTATCTGAACATGAAGTTACCACCTTGCTGGGACTAAGAAGGTATGACCAGAGTCACTGCTCAAGATAGTGCCCAGTTGGTGCTCAAATAGAGGAAGTGCTCAAGATTGTAGTTGATGTATTGTTGTGGTTCCTTTGGAGTCATTCAAAACTCTACATTGGTTTCTATAGCAGACTCCATCAGGACTACTAGAATATTTTATTAAAGCTTAAATATTATCATTGTTGCTGTTGATAATAATAATAACAACAACAACAACAACAACAACAACAACAACAACAATACCTTAGTTTAAAACAGAGGAGATGGAATATAGATATTTATATTAATCAACATGCTTAATGCTGAGAATGCTTGTCTGATACTTATTTAAGAAGCAAAAACTTCAGTACTTGTATACATTCTGGGTATAAAGAGGTTAAGCTAGTTTTTATAGGGAACATAGATGTCATCTTTAGATGTCAGTTTGGGTACAGTATTAAATTAGCCTTTCTTGTTTAACACTGTCGTTAACTACCTTACAGCTAATGTGCATCTTTCTGTAATAAAGATGAGTGATTTGTTTTTTCCCTGGTAGTATGGCTTTAGTTGTTTTTTTAAACTTCATTCTGTTTACACATTTTTACAGGATCGTATCTTTATCATTTAACAATAAATCTGGTCTTCTTTCACGCACTGGCTCACATATACAGCTTTCACTTCTATTTCTGTGAAGTAATTTTGTTCTTTACTGCTATTCCTTTGCTTCTTTATTTATATGAAAAATTATATCCCACGTCATTCATAGTGCTTGAACTTCTCTCTCTTTCCAACTTCTATAATATGCTGTTACAATAAAACTTGCAACTTTTGGAGCTATATTTAAATGAAAGCTTCATCAAAACTACTGGCTCTAACAGCGGTAAGGATAAAAGGCTAAGCAGTCCAGTTAGCCTTTCGGCTTAGTAAAAGCTTTAAATGTTTTATGTAAGTTGATAGCAAGGTGCATTTCTGTATCGCTGTTGGGAATGCAGTCAGAATCATCTGTACGCTAGCATGAGGGAAGGTGCTGAGCACTCCTCCAGTTGTTCTTGTGCCTTTTCCCTCAGTCGTTGGAATGTGATGCATTCTCTTACTTCTGCAAAGGAAAGTCCTGTCATGGTCTCCAGTTGAATACTGAAGTAATTGGCAGCATGCTGTGCTCTCCCACTGATAAGATTTCCTCTTGTGCAGGCTAAGTTTCTTGCGTACTCATAGTTAGGCCCTTGGCTATGTTGTGTTGTTTTTCATTATCCTTCAGAGCAGACACTGTCTTCATATTCTTCAAAAAAAAAAAA
>MTQE01001134.1:58929364-58942052 GCA_014337955.1 Aspidoscelis marmoratus | reverse complement strand
AAAAAAAAAAAAATTGCCACAGCACTGTACAGGCAACTTTTTTATTTAGTACTAAACTGGTTTAAGACCCAGACACTCAGTTTGGTTCATGAAGCTCAAGAATTTCCAAAGAAACAGTGAAATTAAAGGAAACCACTCGGCATTGTCTGTAACTTGCCTGTGAGTGAATGAAAGGTGGTGTTTCTGTGTATCACAGTAACAAAAGGCCTGGTGAAGCTGACTTTGGCCTGCCATCCAACTGCGTTTGTTCAATTACTAACGCCTTAATGAAATGCATTGGTGGGTGAAACCCTATTGGAAGAGTCAATTAAATTTTCACATGAACTATCTGTGCATTTTGGGTTTATGTAAGAAAGCTTTATGCCTCAGAGAATGAGGATTTTCTCTTCTACACAGTAAGATACACACTTGCCCAAAGTAGAATGTATATGTGTCCTGTTCTTCTTTGTATTAGTAACAGGTCAGTACATTAAGCCCATGAATTATTGAATGTCCAAATGGATATGGAATTTGGGACATTTCTAGTGACTAAATCTAGTGACTAAAAAGACCATTCAAAGGGTAAAGCTCACAGAATCTTAAATGCTTTTTCTCAGCATTTCTGTGAAAAGCTTTTTCCGGTTATGGGTATGACAAAGCAGTAATTGTGGTCTGAATCCTTTAAGAGAGTTAAATGTAATTCTGTAAGGAGAAGGAAAGCCTCGTTCTTATCTCCCCTCAGTGGAATATGTCTTGGTTTTCAGTGTTCAGTTCCCTAAAGTAATTTACATTTATGCTTACCAGCTACAGAGTTCCTACACCAAACTTGATTGTTTCTCTTTTCTGCTCTGGCAATAAAAATAATCTGGTGTATTCTTAATTTTTGCAGTTGGCCACTAATTCTTCAAAGAGCCAGTGATGTTTTCATGCTAATATTATTTATTTTAGAGGGAGGAACGCCTTCTCCTTTACCAACCTGCCTGTGCCTTAAGATCAAGTAGTGAGGCCCTCCTGGTTGTCCCACCACCTTCAGTAGTGCGGCTGGTGGGCACCCAGGAGAGGGCCTTTTCGGGGATAGCTCCCAGATTATGGAATAGTCTCCCCCTTGAGGTGCATCATACCCCTTCCTTACATATATTTAGGAAGACAGTAAAGACACACTTCTTTGCCCTGGCCTTTGGCTGAGGTGATTATATTCTCCCCCCTCCCCAGTTACAGTCACTATGAATGCAATATGGAGCGTACTGTTTTAAATGTGCTGCATTTTTAAAGTGTTTTTAATCTGTACTTTGTTTTAATGTGTATCTTGTTACCCACCCAGAGACCTTCGGGTGTGGGACGGGATAGAAATGTAAATAAATAAATAATAAATTTTAGAGAGGAAAAGGCAACATGGATACTAAACAGAGAGGGAAAAGACTTTTGCTATCTGTAATAGACCTAGGGGTGTGGAATGGCCTGTCTTCTCTGGTGCATCAGGAACCATAACTTTATGTATTTAAGAGTCGGAAAAGATGCATCTCTTTCACCATGCCTTTTGCTGAGGACACAGGGCTTTTCCTCTTTTTTGAAGTGCAGTACAGTCGGACCTCCATATCCCCTGATCTGGTTACGGCGTTTTTACTTTTCTGCAGTGACCAGACCAGCCTCCCTTCTTCCCTCAACACTGCCATTAGGCCTGCCTGGAACTTCTTGGAGGTCTGGAGCATTCAGGAAATTGTGCGGAATGACACAAGATTTTCCATAATTCCTGTGAAATATTGTGGGATTTCACAGGAATTATGGGAAATTGGGTGCATTTCTCTGCATTTGAAATATCCACAGATTTTTGGGTAACTGCAATAGGGCCTGAAATGTATTCCCCACAGATACAGAGATCCAACTGTACTGATTTTAAACTTTTTAAATCCATTTTGTTTGTTAAAACCTGCTCTGAGACCTCAACTATAGGGTAGAATATAAAGATTTTCCACTCTGCACCATAAAAGATACCTTATTAAGTTGATATATGACTTAAGATTGCTTTCTAACTTGAAGTTAGATCAAGAAGCAGAAAATGTTCCTAATCTCTGTGGAGTCTCTTAAATGTACGTAGTTCATCATGAATTTTCCCGTAAGTGGATACTGGAGTGAATGGCACACTTGACAGCAAAGTTTCAAATTGTTTGAAATCAAGACTTAGGGTATTCAGTTACTTGATGCTGCTGGAGTATTCTGTGGAAGCGTTAAAATTTCAAAACTGCTTAGATTGTAGCCAAGATGTATTGAAGGCAGAGAGAGCGCGTGGTTATGGAATATTCATGGTGTTTTTCTAACTCAAGTGTGATGGTTGAAAACATACATTGTTGCTTTCATAGCACAGGTTGGCAGCTATACAGAGTTCAAAAGAACAGAAAGGAATGTAAGAATGATAAATAGTTTTCTTCCTTCACTAGTTCCCATAGAATTCATTCTTTCCATTATTTCTGCCTGTGACAACTCAGTACTTGGTTCCTGGGACAGATGGGCCCAGACTTACAAAAGACAAACAAGCCCATTCTCCCCATTTCGTTCCTACTAGGAAGGCCATATGTCTCCTGTGGAGAGGGGAAATCATGCTTGCTGTGAGAAAGCAACTGACAGTTGTCCATTCATGTATCTCATTTCTTAATTCTGGAAGTAGGAAGAGTTCGGGCACAGATGTGAACTTTGTGTGGTTACATCAATATACTCTCCTGGAATGTTGGTTCAGAACATTCAAGCTCTCAGAAGTAGAAATTAGTTTCCAGCTACGTCTCCCATTAATTAGGTTTTGGCAACCCTAAAAGGCATCTTCTATTTTCTGACCCCAAAAGACTCTTGAGGTTTATTCTTACCACATCATTGTGATTTAATGTTTATACAGTAACTTGAAGCAAGAATGGAAAATGTGCATAATCTGTGAATGCTACATACAGTTTCTGTTGAGTTGTTGTCCTTTATGTAGTCACATCTTTTCCGAGTGTCACATCTATGGCCATTCTTTTTGCTGTGTCACTAGTTCTTAAGACCAGATGTTTGTAATTTTTCTGAAAAAAAGTAGGCCTTTCTACGCCTTACGTATTTGCTTTTTTCTTTATTTTCATTTGAGCTTAAATGAACAGTCGCTATAGAGTTGCATGGACAAGTTACCTAGAGACTACAAAGTGCCATTTGATAGGTATAACAAGATTTTAAAAATCTGTTATCACAAAGCACATAGGAATTTGGTTGGAGCATTTGCTGAAGAGCAGAAAAGTTAGATGCTGTGGCAAGTGGGTTTCCTCCGTGGAGCTGTATGTAAGCTACATACTGTCTGTGATCTAGATTTATTTGTGCTATTCTAGAATAACTTGTAAAGTGATTTTGCACTGACATCAAAGTGCAAAGCCATGAACATCACAGATAATTCCTTCTGAGTAGGGAGGATTTAATGGTGGGAGCTGGGGATTTCCATATTCCCGATGCCTGGATTTTTGTCAGATCCCCAGATGGGATTTATTATTCTCAGTAGGGGCCTATGGTTTCTAAGAACTTTTTCTGAAGTGTCTTGCTTTCCCATAATCACTTATTCAGGGACAAAAAGATCCCTATGGAATGATGATATTCCCCTCTATGGAGTCCACAGTTTTAGTTAACTAGTATGGATTTATTTCTTAAAAGGTTTTCTACTAGACAAATGTTAAACTTCAGCTTTGTTAAAGCATTAGTTATCTTCTTCAAAGAAAGTTTTGTTAGATGACGGCTCTGAAATGTACTTGGAACTACTACTTTTAAATTGAGAGTATGCTTAATCTATGACTTCTAGATGTTGCTGAATTAACAACTCCAATAATCTCTGTCCATGTTACTGCATCTGATAGCAGCTGGAATAACACAGATCATAAGATTTCAATGCAAATATTATCTGCAAGAACTGCTAGAGCACAAGGGCCTTTGCTAGAATATATAGCATCTACCATGAATAAGAGTGCTCTTTACCTATGTCCTTAATATTAGAACAATTATTGTAACTAGGTGGTTCTTGAATCTACACCTAGAATATAGTTTTTTCAGCTCAGGATGCTGCGATGTGAAAACTGTGAAGCCTGAAGTAAAACTAACATAGTTGTTCTGTTGCTGGCTTATTTAAAGAATGGAGTTTAGTTTGGCCAATCAAGCTTGCCATCTGTCAGCCTCAGGGGCTTATCTAGGTCATTAAAAATACTGAAAGAGATAGTGTAAGAACATAGGTAATAATTCTCCAGCGAACTTTACTTTAGATAGCTACTCCCTCTTGTAAACCAGGAGGAATCAAGAAACTTCTTCAGATATTTCTTCAAGGGGCTATCATGCAGCCAGACCCGCTTTATCTACAGATATACACTTCTTTTATACTCTATCACCTTAGACAGTCTTCCCCAAACTTCATTAATTGAGAAATATATCAGCAGAACTGTCCTACACTGGCACAGAAGATGGGTTAAACATGTTTCTTCTTCAGATACAAGAAGCAGAATTCCTGACATGGTGATGATGTGTATCTACACAACCACCAAGGCATTCCCCGGTACCTGTAAGAGGATGTGAATTGATTTTGGCCAAAGTGAATGCTGGTTATAACAAAATAACTTCACTGTTGTCACAGTAACATGTTATTTTTTAAAATGCCCCATTTAAAAAATATATAGTTATGGTTAGTACCCACAATACCTCCTTAAAATTCTACATGTGTCCACAGACCACATAGTTGAGAACTTTCCCCCCCCTGCAGTATGTATATTTTAAAATTTGAACACATAATTTCTGACGTGGGTCAGAAATGGAGCACTGATGTTTTGTCAAACTCATGAAAACAGACACAGATAGAGGTTTCGTTGTTGGTAACAATTGGGGTAATTCTGTCATTAATTTGTATAGTTGATGAGATACCAGCTGCAGGTTTCTTGCTGTGGAGAGCAAATTAACTTCTTCCTCTGGACACAGCCAGAACCAATTAGAGAGGACTGGGACTGTCAGGTGCCTTACACAAGAATCCACAGAACACTGCTGTCACTATTCTTTGTTTGGGTAGAACCACATGAAACCCCCACTTTCCAAGGCAGCTAGAAGACATTGCACCATGGAGTAGAATGTCCTACTGCATCTCTTACATGCCCTTTCCCTGAGAACCAGGAGGCCATTATAGCAAGCACAGACTCATGACTTCTGTCCAGCATGGCACTAGAAAGGCTCCCTCCTCCTGCTGACTATCTTTGTTACAGTTTATATTATTTTACTTTAAGTTGTTTAATTTATTATTTTTTACTATTTATCTGTGCGCTGATAGGTATGTAGGATGCTCAAACTGATCGTGCTTCTTCCAGCTGAGAAATGGAGCTGCAAATGTTTCCCTTCCCACTTGCAGACACTGTTGTTTTAATATATACTGTTATTGTTTTAACTGGTTGATTTTACAGGTTGTTACACTCCCTGAGACCTTGAGGTATAGGGTGGGATAGAAATACAAATAAGCCCCTCCTCCCATCAAATTCTCCACTTCATAAACTCAACAGAGGGCCAAAAGTTATCCCTCCAAATTCCTCTACCAAACTACTGTCACCTTTAAAAAAAAAATAGTTTCAGAAGAGCCGTTTTCTTCCAGCCTACCCCACACTCCAACTGACCTTTTCCCTCTTCCCATCAAGGAGGTGTTATGAGTTGTTAACAAGTGTCCTTTTCATTTCATTAGGGAGTTTAAAGGGTTAAAGTCCTGTAGATCCAATTTGCTAGCTATCTTTATTTTTATGAAAGCCAGCTGGACAGAGGGGTTTGCTTTGTTTACCATGGATAATATCAGCTGAAAAGTTCAATCTTGGGCTTTTTATTTTAGCTTAATGAATGGAAGAAAGAGTTAGTTTCTGTAAAGATGTAGGCATTATTCCTTTGCCCTCACTACTCCAGCACCTTGCTGTGTTTGCCTACCTACAGACTTACTTCTCTGATATCAGAGCTCACGAAGCAGTATTCCATGAGAGGGTGAGCACAAGGTTACTTACTCTCTTCAGTGCTGTCCTTTTAAATTTGATCCAGCAGAAGTTGTGCCTAGGTTTAACAGAATGCAAGGTGAATCCAGTTACTAAGGAAGCAAACAAAACATACCCAACCTAATTTCACAGAGTTTTCAAGAGAATATATGCAAGCTAGAGAAGTGTCAATGGAAATTCATGCCCATCCTTACCTACAAGCTCGGAAGATTATATCTCTGTCGGAAGAAATGAATTCACCAACTCCCTAAAATGAGCAGGAAGAGTATTTGCATTTCTTCATCTCTTTCTATCTAACTGTTTCTCTTTTAAAGAATATTGAAGCAACCTTTGTTTCCGTTCAGATCCTGGATATTTTGCATACAGTGATCATGTTACAGCTGTCATAGAGCAGCCTGGTTTTCAATCCTTCCTTGATGTTCAATAAGTACAGATCTGCATCTTAACTACTCCTGGAAAGGTAGAATGAAGAGGCCTCCAAAATCTGACTTTCCACTGTATCTTAATTAAAATGATTTACTTCTATCGGCCCTTTCTGTTAGTATCACAGCTGGTTTTATACAAGAGTTTAATGAAGGGAAGGATAGGATGTATCTCTTTTGCTTTGTCCCTTCCAATTCTCAGAATACCATTTTTTCCTTTTCTATACTAGCTTTCCTTGGTGGGTTTGGCCTCAAGAGGGAAATTGGAGTAATCCATTACTGCATATTGAGACATGCTCAAGTGCTTTAGGAAGATATGCTACATATTGATTTCTCAAAGCTTGTGTAGAATGTCAGTGGGACTCTATAGGGAGTGTTACCATAGTAAAAAGCAGATAGGGTTCCCATACAGCTAGTAAGGTGTATGGAAGAGGGAATTTCAGATGTAGCTTGTAACACAGGCAACACAAGGGCTATGGTCACACCGTTACTTTAAACCTTCTTCAATCCATCTTCAGGTCTGACTGCTCACATTTTTTTCATTTTTATCTGTGGACATTTTATTTGTCGCCTTTCCATTCAGGAAAGTCCAAGAATAGAAGTGAAAAAGCTGTGAGTAGTCAGACCTGAAGTTGGACTGAAGAAGGTTTAACGAGACTGCGGCCTTGCTGAAATTTCCTCTTCAGCACAAATACTAAAGATGCCAGGAAACGTGTCCTCTTTTCCATAAGATAACCCTATTGTAGGGCAAGACTCACAGTAAGCTTCTCTCATAATGAACTTCTGTTTTAGGCTTTAATTCATTCTGCAATTAAATTAAGATCTCATTTTGAACTTCTAAAAAAGAAACACTACTATTTAAATATTAATTTAATGGGAAATACCCAGTCTGTTCGTGTCAAGTGGATGAGCAGCCTTGCATACTTCTGTCTTGCATTTGAATTTGGTTGACCACTGTGAGAACAATTGTGTTGGGTTATCACTCAGAGTGGGAGAACTACGTAACCATCATAAGGATCTATCCCAATCATCTTTTGCATAAGTATCCTGGTTTATTTATTAATTAAAAACTGTGTTTTTTCTTTTTGGTTAGTTTTTTTGAGGCATTTTTGTTCTATCCATCATAGTGAGTTCAGTTCCCCTACCTTCCAAAAGGAGTCTGTTAAGTGTACTTGGTTGAATGCCAGCCCATCATCACCTAATGGAGTTAAGTGCAATGTGGATACACTCAGAAACCACACTAGATGAATTACATACATGGATACCTGTTAACATAATGAGAACAGCACTTACATTGTGTATGTAATTTACTCCACGAAGTTCACTTATTCATAGGTGAAACACCATATTAGCAAAACAAAAGTGGTTGGTAATATTGTTAATAATGATTGCAGAAGTCTGCAAGATAAATCCCAGGCCCTACATTATGGGAGGCTATTGAATTCAACAAAGTATATTGGATTGGGTTTGTCAGTGTCTCCTGAAATTGATTCAGGGCCAGTGTGTGCAAATGCAAATAGCTTTTAAAGTTATGTAATCTTGGAAAGGCTGCTTTCTTGTAGATATTGCAAGTCTAGATACCAAAGCAAACACGTGCTTTAACAACAAACAGAAATGCTTCCAAGCTTGAAGTGGAATAGAATTAGTGTTGGTTCTTTTTTGTGTTACCTCTAAGACATGGAGTTTTGTCTTCCCCATCAAAAATAAATATCGTGGGAATGTTCAACTGGCAAGGTCCTGAGGTGAATCAAGGTCTGTGAATGGTTCAGTGGGCAAATGCTGAAACACCACAAATCACTTAAGGGACCATCGCTTTCATTTAGGTGTAATGGAAATCAAGAATGCAGAGGCTTGTTTTCACAGTTTTGTCTTTAAATTTATGTTTTCCTTCCAGTCGTTTAAAAAGAGAAGAAAAGCACATGCTGTAGGACCAACTAAAGTGGGTGCTTGTATATCAGTGCTGTGTCTTTCTAACATGACAGAATGTATTGCTGATGTTAGACACTCTGTGTTAAATAAGCAAATGGTGACACCACAGAGAAAATGAAGGCAGAGTGCTTTATAAAAGTTTAAGCTACCTACATGGTATCTTCTGGTGTCTGCAATGTATCTTTATCAAGATCCTTCTAGTTTTCTAATGTTCCCTAGAACATTTCTTGAAAACCCCGACAAATAGAGAATTTATTAAGATAGTATCTTTGATTCTGTGGGGAAAAAAATTGTTAGAAAAAAGCCTGTTCCCCTATAAACCAGGGCCTCTGAATCTGCCTTGCAAGCCGATTTAAAAAAAAAAACTTAGTGAAGAAAATGTTTAGAGGTATCTGAGAAGGGAAGGTTTAAGAAGCAAGGAATGGATCATGAGGGTGAAGAAAGGATAGAGATGCATCTGAGAATCTGAGAGAAAATAGGATTGTTTCTTTGGATACTCTTGGATTATGATAAAAACTTATGATAAAAACCTCTCAAACTAATTCATAAGGTATTTATTTATATTTATATCCCACCCTATACCCGAAGTTCTCTTCGTAAAAGGACTCTTCAAAATATAATGCGTATACAGAACTGAAACAGACCTGGCAGATTAAGATTCATTTGCTTCATTACTTCCACAAGAACTGGCTCTTTCTTACATTATTAGAAAATGATACTGTATATACCTATCCACAGTAGCCCCTGGAGAAACTATCCTGTCTTACAATAGTACAAACTTCTGCCTTTCCTTTCTCTTATTTTTAAAACTTTTCTGATGTGACAGTTATCACCATAAAGTGTCACTGGTACTAGATGTGGTTTGATAGAGAAATGGACAGCTGAAATACAGCTTCAGGAAGGCAAAGGTCCTCCTTCCGTGTATCTGGGACATCATGATCTTGTCTATGCAGGAAAGTATCCACCTTAAGGTGCCTCCAGACAGGGATGAAACCAGTGAAGGGACTTTCTTCTTTCAACCCCCAGAGTAGCATCTTCTAAATGCGAACTTACCTGTGAATGCTCTGCTGCTGCTGGCAATGGAGCTTCCTGTCTGGCAGACAGGAAGCCACTCTGCCAGGACACCAAAGCTTCTGATCTGCCAGTCTGGCAGACCAGAAGCCACTGCTATGTCCCATCACAGCAAGGAGCATGCCTGGAGGCACCCTGAGTTTCAGAACACAGCAGAACAAAACTATCTGCCACCTTCACTTAATCACTGATACATAGTGAAGCTTCAGAATTTGCTTTCATGAGATGTGATGTCATCTACCAGCTTGGATGGTTTCAAAAATGGTTTAGTCCTGACTTCCATGGTTATTAGCTCAGATGGCAGTAGGAGGAGGAATACCTCTGAAGGCCAGCTGCTGGAAGACTGCAAGCAGAGGAAGCTGTGTGCTCAGGTCTTCCTGTTGAGCTTCCTTACTTTTAGCTAACACAAACATTATTTAAAATTTTGAATGTTTTGATCATTTCATCTTTCCTGGGTGTATTATTTCCCCGTCTGGTCGTTCTTATGATGCATCTGCTGTACCCGTTAAACAGGGACAGAGAAAATAAACACCCTTGTTTCACGATTTTGAACCACTCCATTCAGTCTATGGTGATCCCTGGTACTACTTATTTCAGTTGCCTTGCATTTAACTTCACGAGCTACAGAGGGAAACAGCCACCAGATATATGTATATCTCCTGGTGCAATGAGACAGGTGTTGCAGTAAGAAAATTCCCAAAATCCAACGAATGATCATCAGAATTAGTGATGCAATACAGAAGGAACTGGGGAAAGAGACACAGCATGAATGAGTCTCTTCTAAAGTTATTCCACTTTGTTAATAGTAACAAGTCAGCCACCATAAATCTGGGATGGAAAGTATCTCTGCAACTATAACATCTCTGATGCTATAAAAGTGGTGGTTGGCAATACCAGTAATGCAAATGAAATCACCAAGAAAGCCAGCAGAAAATAGGTACTGTAGACATTATTGGGAATTATAATTTTGGAATAGTGGAAACATCATGGATAGAAACAAATTCCAGGTGGTGAGGCTGAAAATGACCTGAAGATAGTCCCAGGTGCGGAGTTAAGTTCATGGGTTTGTAAGACTTTGGGTCAATTGTATTTCAGCACTGAAGGAAAGATATAATTGGGTCACTTACACAGGAACAGCATTCTGTCTCTGATAATCAGACTCTTGGCTTTGGAATATCAACCAAAAATGTGGTACATGTACAGGGTGATACACGCTCCTTCAAGTATCTAGGTAACAAGTTCTTCAGAACTTTAAAAAAAATACTTTGAATTTGGCATGGAAGTATATCAGCAGCCAGGAAAGGTATTTCACAAGCGGTGCCATGTGATTCCAAACAGGTGAACAGCTCAACACATCACTGTTACTGGTTGTAGCTTTCAAACTATTTTTTAGGAGCAGTATTATATACAATATATGTTACAGTAGTCCAACTGACTGTAAAGGAGAGGTTAGGAATAACATGGCAAGTCAGACTGTCCATTTGAAGATGGCAAAAAGTATGTTACCATGGATATCCGACGCCACAGTGCCATCCAGCAGCTCTCCTGAGCTACAGTTTTTATCTCAAGAGACTGGATATCTAAGGTTAAGAGTATTTCCATGACAGTAAAGAAAAAAACATGAAAGAAAGCGCTTTTTCATTGCAGTATGTGGCTATGAAGTTCTGACCCAGAGAAAGAGTGAGAAGGACTCTAGACTCCTTTGAATTCTGAAACTGGAGATAATTATCAAGAATATTATGGATTGAGAGAATAACAAATTAGTCCTGGTTCAGTAAAACCTTACTACTCATTTCAGAAAATAAAAATAATAAAGCAGAAGCTGACATACTTTGGCTATTTGTGAGAAATGAGGGATTAGAAATTATGCCTTGCAAGGCTGAGAGAAGCACCAAAGGAAGACAACAGATCAAATGGATGGATGGAATCAAAGAGATCAATAGACTGTCCTTGGAATAAACAGTCCTAAAGACAGAGGAGCATTGATATATATATGGTCACCTGGCATCAAGCTCAACCTGGAGTGATGCAGCAGTGGCGTAAATTACAGTAAGTAACCAGGTAAAGCCGTGCTGTGTCTGTGCTAGAAAGGGCTAATAAGACTTGGGCAAAATTCAGAGGATTACAAATACTTATGATAGATCCTAGAAACTATGAAAGTTGCAAATCTTTCTGTTTTTGGCTGGTGACCACTTGAGCATTATAAAGAAAAAAAAATTCTTTTGTTTCTTTTCATGAGAAGTTAAAGCCCCAGCTACCCCTCTTGGAAACTGATCGGACAGTTTGGTCTAGCGGTTAAGGAAACTGACTCTTATCTGGGAATACAGGGTTCGATTCCGTTCTCCCCCATGAAGCCAGCTGGGTGACCTTGGGCTAGTCACAGTCATCCCTGAGCTCTCACAGCCCCACCTACCTCACAGGGTGTTCTGTTGCAGGGAGAGGAACAGAAGCTTTGTCAGCCTCTTTGAGTCCCCTTAAATGGGTGAGAAAAGCGGGGTAGAAAAGCCAACTCTTCTTCTTCTTCTTTTCCCTCAGTCTCTTTTTTCTGTGGGACAGAAACAACATATTAATTGTTATTCATACATAAGCTGTTCTTGAATTCAAGGCTGCTTTTCCTCACGAGAGGAGGATAGCAGCTTCTTCTAGTCTTCAGGGTTTGATTTTTTTTCTCTCTTTCATACTTCCCACTTTAAATTCCTTTTCCTTTGAATAGAGGTGATCGTTTAGAGATCTGCTAATTTCTACTGATTTATGACTGGTCAGCACAAAGTCAGCAGTTTCTGAAACCGACCAGGTTTTGAGGTTAGACTTGGAATTCAGGAGAGAATGAGCGTTGGCTGTTGTAGATACTGCTGTGGAGTCTAATGGCTTAACCTTTAACTGGTTATTAGAAGAAAACATAGAGCTAGTTCTAGGTATTTTAAAAGGATCAAAAGCAAAGTTACTCTTTACAGCACATTTTTATTGCATCTGTAAGTATCATTGTTTTCACAGAGTCATCTTCACAAGAAAATAGACTCAAGACTAGAGCCAAAGTGGACTTTGGTTAGCTTCAAAATGACTTAAATTCTCTGTTTGATTGTTCGATAGACACACAGTTTGATCTGCTGCTGTATAAGAACCTACCTTCTTGGTTAGGTCATTCTACACTTAATTGGGACAGGAAAGAAGTCAAGAAGAAAAATGGCTGTATCTGATCCCTTAAAATTTTGCATTTGCAATGAATTTTTAAAATAAAATCCTTCCTTCCTTCCTTCCTTCCTTCCTTCCTTCCTTCCTTCCTTC
>MTQE01001134.1:58887092-58921259 GCA_014337955.1 Aspidoscelis marmoratus | reverse complement strand
ATTTCGGATTCCCTAAACCGAAATAAGCAATGCCATGGGGATTCCCCCTTCTTGTGTTCTTATCTGCTTATGTAAGCACACAGTTACTTGGCCCAGGTCCGAAACTTTCATTTACAGCAATAAAGCAGTTTCCTATAAAATTACAAAAAGTAAAATGGAGGAAGGCATGGTATGAGTGGCTTCTGAATAGTGGAAAGGAAATATGAATTCTAGTAGTTCTGGGATACTGAATCGTTTTAATATTGTTTACAACCAGGAGACCCAAATGATGAAGAGATAAGTTTGCTCATTTATGTCTAAACTGTAATATACATTATTATGTATTTTGTGAAATATTTGTATTAATGATATTCTTATATTATTGTTTATGATAATTTGATTTGCAGTGAGTTTCCCAAGTGAATGTTAGTTAGTTTAAAATGGTGACCATTTTTCTAGCCATGCACATGCACATAAAGAAGAACATGCTCTCTCATGTTCCCTTCCCATGAAGCACAGCTCTCAGTTTGGGAACCAGCGATTTGAGGAAGGCATTTGTGGTTTTTAAAAGAACATGCAGGTGATAGGGCTAAGAATTAATTGTGGAAGTGATACTGGAGAAGAAACAACATTTTTATCTCTGAGCCTCTTTTGTCCACCCTACCAATAGGCAACACCTTCCTGTTACTGCATGAGGGGAAAGTAATTAATCACCTACAGTGCTTTGCCCTCTGCTTTCTCAACCATAGCTCTGATATACTTCGAAATGCGAACATAATAACAAAGGTCTTTATTTGACAGGGAAATTTTGTACTTGTTTATAAATTCAGGTCAGAATGCTACCTTTTGTTTTGGTGTCACAGCTTAGTCAGTAGTTCTGGTAAAACTGTTGTTTCCTGTGAGCAGTAATCAATTCAGCAGGGAAGAAGCTCACGTACAAATTCAACATAAGACAGGGACCTTTTCCAGTCACTGTATTTTTTTAACCTTATAGTCAACACCCTTTCTCTTCATGTCAGGAACTGCTGGTCCGCAAGGGCAAAATATAGCTTTTCTGTATCCTATGGCACCCAGCAGCTCATAAGAACATAATTGGAGCACTGCTGGATCAGTCCACAGCCCATCTAGTTCAGCATCTGTCTTATGTAGTAGCCCACTGTGATGCCTCTTATTTTTGTGAAGTGTATTAATTGTATTCTTTATGCTAATGTAATATTATGAATCCACATTGCAAACCGTGTTTAAAGTGTTTGGACAGCAACGACAGGTAAGCAGGAGGCGGGACTCACCCAGCTCACACATGAGAAGGGTCAGAGAGAGTCACCCGCAGGATTAGCCAATCAGAGGTGCCACAGGAGAGGTATAAAAGCCAGCCCCCAAAAGTAAAAGGGGTTCTATGATTGGGTTCTTGGGGGTGGGAGTTTTGTGTGAAAGTGTACAACACCCTGTGAGGGAGAACTGTCAATATAGATCCAGGGTTTACTGCACTAAGAGTTAGGCAGGGAGAAACCTTAGAAGGAATATTCACCAGGAAAGGCTGGAATGCATCTGAACTGTTATTTTTAAACAGCTGATTGTAACCTGAAGTGTAAACAATAAAACTTACCATTATGTTTTTTTAAAGAAGCTCAAGTCAGTGGTCCTCTATGGCTACACAGTAGTTAGGGAAGCAAATAAAGTTATTGGTCCCTGTTGCTTTAACAAGTGAGAGTGGGAAGTGCAGCGCCTTGCTTGGAGGTGAGCGGTGGCTCTTCAGGCCTACTTAATTGCAGAAGCAAAGGAAATGGCGAACTTCGCAGAACAGGAGAGGTGAAAGGATCAGCTGCTGCTTAAGGGAGCGCTACCAATAATAATAATAAAAGAAGGGACTGGGAAGAGGGCTAAAGAAAAATAATATACAACATATGATCATATCCTGGCTGTAAAGTGGGTACCGCCCCCTGCCCCCCAAATCTCAAGCAGAAGATGAGGGTGATAACTTCACTTGTTCCAAACTGCCTCAAAATGACCTTTAGAGGCATCCTACCCGTCTCCCTAGCCTGGAGGATGTATCTAAACATCCATTCTAGTAGCCATTAACTCGTGAATTTGTGTAACCCTTTCTTAAATCTATCCAGGTTGATTGCTCTCCTCACCTCTTGTAGGAGTATATTTTGTAGACCAATGACCCTTTGGGTGAAAAACCTCCCTTTTGTCAGTTTTAGCTTAAAGTTCATTTTCCTGCCTTTCTGGGCAAATACCAAATTAAAATAGGCCTTTGATTTGGGGGAGAGGGTGAGGAGAAGATGAAACCATGTGATTCAAAGAGAATAGACACCTACGCGATGATTAAAAAGCCACCTAAGTTTCTAGTTTCCTTCTCCACTTTCAGCCCATTGGGTTGGAGACAAAATTTACCAGCAGATGTATCTTTATGTTGTGCGGAAGCTTGGCAGTAATGAAGCATGCTTTCCTTCCAAAGTCAACAGCCTTTTTTCCATCTTACAAAGGGCTTGTAAGCGGGAGGATTAGGCGATCAGAACAAAGTCATGCATGCTCATTGGAAGTGGGAGAGGCAAGCAGAAAAAAGAAGGAATATGATGGGGAAAGTGGGGAAGAGAGTAGTGACCCAGACACCCTTATGAGCTAGCAGTTCCTCTCTACCATTCACAGATACTGTTGAGTGTTTTTCATCCTAAGCAGGCTGAACTGCGGGAATCTTTTGAATGAAGTCAGTCCACCATGAAATGTCTCATATTGGGCATGTTCTAATTACTAGCTGTAAAAAGAGAGGAGGGAAATTCTGTCCAGCATAGCAAGATACAGCTATGCTTGAATATCTTTTTGATATTTGAAATTCATCATGTGACAATATTACACATGTTGGGATTAAATGTATAATTGAGCCATAAAACACTGCAGATTAGGCATGTGAGCTGGTGGAGCTCAGCTGGAACCAGAGTGACTCAAGTTGGGTTGGCTCATGTGCGCGCACTAAGCTAAGGATTGAATGAAGAGCTTGGTGCAGTCTGTTCCAGCTTTGCACCAAGCCACTGTTTGCCCAGCTCAGCAGCTTGGATGGGTTGAAGCTTGCCAACGGCAAAGCAAACTGCTGAGCCAGATAAAGAGCAGCTTGGCATGAAATGAGGATAGATCATGCCAGGCTCTCGCTTCATTCTCATCAGCGCTTGGTGGAACTGAACTGACCCGAACCAGCAGCCATGCCTGTTCCAGGTTCCTAGCACAGAAGTATATTTTGAGTTCTCCTCCTCTATGCAAATCTGTACAGATAGTCATAACCACTTCTGTGCCATATAAATTTCCTAGTCCCATTGACATTAATCTGTATTTTTAATTTCACATCCACATTCTGCTGGGCAAGCTCTTGCAGTATGTATTCAGTATGAGAACAGCCCTAGCGTCTGAGGTGGCCATCCTAGTCTCGTGCTCCAGACCTTTTCATAAACTACCTTTTGACCTTAGTGCGTAGTGCTTTTCAGTGTTCACTATCCTACACTACTTAGAGAAAAAAGCTATATGCAGAAGCGTTTGAGTGCCACAGAAGCACCTAGAAATCTGGGCATTTCCTAGATGTCCCCGAAAGCAAACTTTTTTATGGGGAAAAAAGAGGTGATAGAACATCACCTGCTCTAAAAATTCAATTCCAGTCCTTCAAGCCATGCACACTGGCTCTGATTCACCAAGACAAATTAATTTACAAGCCTTAATTCATTTTAGGTAATTAGTAAGTGAGTCCTTCTTATGATAGATATCAGCTGTATTTTCTAGAACTTCATCTGCTCTGTTTTGGAGAGAGCTTTCATAATCATTCATATTTTTCCTTATTATTTCAAGTGTGCATTGTGAAATGCATACATTGCTTTTTTCAAAGATAATTATAAGTATAAATAATGAGGAGGAGGAGGAGTTGGTTTTTTTATACCTCACTTGTCTCAAAGGGACAAGGGACTCAAAGTGGCTGACAAACCTTCTGTTCTTCTCCCCACAACAGACACCCTGTGAGGTAACTGGGGCTGTGAGAGCTCAGAAAGAAGGCTGTGACTAGCCCAGGGGCACCCATCTGGCTTCATGGAGGAGTGCAGAATCGAACCAGGAGATTAAGAGATAAAGTCCGACACTAACCACATGACCCGACTGGCTCATGTTTGTGACCAAGCCTTGTTTTGATTTCTGCAGTTCTTAAATTTTAAAAAAAGCACGTTTTAACCTTGCCTACATTTCACAGAAAAGAACTTGTAACTGGGAAAACATTTCAAATGACTCTGAAAAGTATTTCAGAGTCTCCTGTACACTCCTGGGCAGTCAGTAACGTTTCCTCAAGTTTGTATTTTGCATCTTTCTGTTGATTTCTATATGCCCATATCCCAATCATTCACTTGCGCTTTCCTGCACTCCGGTTGCCTGAAGTGTCCTGGATCATGTTTCTTTTCTTCGTGGTAGGCCTTGGTGACATCAAACCAATAAATGTCTTTAACTCCCTTCCTATGTTTTAATGTAATAATCCTTATCTTAAAATAATGCCTGGAGAGATCTCCATCTTAGAGAACGCCTGAAGCTCAGGAGGGTGGCCCTCTGGTGTAGTCAATTAGCTTGATTGGCGGAGTTGCTGTGGAGAAAGAAAGGGCAAGATCTAGCAACAGCATCAGTTTGGATGACTCAGATTGCAGAAGGTGGTTGGCCTGAGGCGTTAACTGTACCTTGTAACATTATATATTCTGTGTAATCAGCATTTATTCCACACCCCATGACAATGTAGAGATTCCGACTGTTGTCATGAGTACCTTTGTTTAGCATTTTACTTACCCTGGCACCATCTGCTGCTGGGAACAGCCATGAATGTTTCTTCCCAATTAGCTGAATTCAATTAGTATAAAATAGACAACTTTAAATAATAACAAGCTTGAAAATTTGAATTCACGACGGCTTAAACTAGAAAAGGAAATCGGCTCACCTGGAGTTTATTAGCCAGTTAATATGTTAAGATCTACTGAGAAAGCCTCATGGTAGGACCATCTCATGTTGAAGTACACCTTCTGTCAGCCAGGATAATGGCTTGAAACACCTTAACATATTAAGTGGCTAATCAATTCCAAGTGAGCTGATTTTCTTTTCTAGTTTAAAATTTCATGAGTTCAGATTTACTCCGTATGAACTTTTGACAACAGCGGAAAATGTTCTTATTTACCTGCATTCGATGACTGTTAAATTTAATTATTTATTTTGGCTTTTGCACAGGTTTTTTTTAATGGTATAGTTGGAGTTGGTTTAAGTGTTTCTAGTTGAACACTGCTGTGTGATTGATATACAAAGAATGGAATATGCATGCTTTTAAAGGAACAATAGAAACAATGCAGTCTTTAGGAATGTTTGTATGGCTTTCAGGCTGCTTAGATTCAAATTTTATTTTTAAGGAGTCTTGAGAGTGAAAAAATGCAATACATTTTGCATGCTTTTATACTCAACATTATACGTTGCTATGTTATGTTGTAGTATTGGTATGCTTTTACACATGAAAAGGGTGGAAATCACATAGGCTGTGAATCACTTTCCACTTTTCTCAGTCAGTCAAAGTGAAGGTATTGTCCACTTGTGGGATGTTATGTTAAAGAGAACACAACTCTGTGGGATGAATAAAGTGTATTTAATTTACTGAGATCCAACATCAAGCATAACCATGGTCAAATGATTCAGTCAGTGGCCTTCCTGGAGTATTGGGGATCTGGGATGAAACTCATTGCATAGTACCTTCCATAACAGTGTTAAAATTTTATATGTTTATAATGTTTATCAAACATTACAACTGGGGCCTAAATCAGTCATTTCTTCCTCTTAGGACAGCTGTGTCTAGATTAATATTTTTAATAATACAACATTATAATGAAAGTAATGTGGATCATGCTCAAATGATGGGAGGAGGAATATCATGAAACTTAAACTGAATGATAAGCCCCACCTTCTGATTTTGAAAGCAAATTATGCATTTTAAAATAGTTAGATGTAACTCCAATGTTTAGTAGTATACTTTTGCTGAGCATGAAGGTTTTATTTAGTTATTATAACTAAGAACTGTTGATAAGTGTTTATTTCTTCAGAAATTATCTTCTAAAGCAAGTAGGGACCAAGCTGGATTTGTCAATTGATATATGGTTAATCGTGTCATGCTACAGTTTCTAGAATATATGACTGACATGCAGAGCCTTGAATCTGCTTTGGACCCTTTTATAGGGGACGGTTTTTAAAATTTTGTCCCCTAGACATACTCATTGACAATGGGCATCTGTTATTTACAGTTAAATAAAAACTTTGTAGGCACTAAGTATTGTAAAAGTTGTTCATTCCAGTTTAAAATTTCCTTGATATACTGTGCATAGATTTCTTTGAGCGATAGAACTGTAAAAACTAGATTATATTTGAAGATATTGCTTCAGAAGGTAAAGCTTTACTGCTCTACTTTTGTGTGAGCTGAAAAAAATGTTAAGTGTTTCATACAAATGAAAAGCTAATCAGGGCAGCATATAATTGCATTGTGCTTTCCAAGGATAATGATTATGGATCGTGGTCTCCTTTGTTTAATAAATTTAACATAGGTTACTATCACAAAATAAAAAAAAACATAAAATAACAAATCAACTTCAAAAATCCAATAGAAGACAAATTGCCTGAACAGACTGCATTGTAAAATGGTCAGTAACAGGACAATCAACATCTACATGCATTGTACCAGATCTTTAGTGAAGGAGAATATGGAAGGAAAAAATTGGGGGAAAAGTGAATTTAACTAAGTAAGGTTTAGTCACAATTAGTAACTTTTATCTAAGGTTCTTGCCTGGGACACTGAGGAAGGTGGCTGTGGTGTCCTAAGCTATCAGTTTCCTGCTGTGAAACTATCTGCAGAAGGTGGACAGAAGGAGAGACAGGGGTCATTTCATCTACCTGGAACAGTGGCAGTGATTCTGGCAACAAACACAAGGTTACAGTAAACCATGCTTGAGAAAGATGATATGTAGCCACAAAAGGAAGGAGAAAAGTAGAACTCTAGCTGACCAGAGGAGCCCCAAACAATGGGTTCCTTTTCCTCTGAGGCTTTTTTGGCACATAAATGCCTGAAGGAAAGTAGGTAACATAGATGTAGGAGCCTGCCTAATCCTACAATATTTAAATATTTGATTTGAGATATGCCTTTGTTGTGTAAGCCATTCTGAAGCCTAAGGTGAAGAGTGGTATATAAGTGTAAATTAGCAAACAAAAAACAACTGTAGTGCACAGAATAATTCTCTAGTTCTTAAAAAAAAATTCTTGTGTTTTTTGGGTTCATTTCATGTTGCTTTCTTAAATTAGCATTCTGGTAACTTTCAGGCATATAGAGTGACCAAGACTGTTCATAGTATTCCATTAAAAATAATAATAATAATACATTGCTAAGTTCAAATTGAGAGTTTCAGTAAAAGCATATCTTGAAACATGTGATTAATTTTAATAGAAGCAGTAGTTCAAATACGCATTGAATCTCCTCTCCAGTTGAGATAGCATAGGCTGTGTCCAGGATGATGACCACCTTTCACCTTAACTCTTTTTTGAAGGAAAGCAATCCTGCCCTGTGATTTTAACTGCATTCCAATTACTAAGTATTGGCATCATCAGAAGTTGTATTTTTTGACAGCAGGGAAAGGAGGCGGAAGAAGCAGAACAGCTTATATAAACTGAACTTTTATAACCAAACAAGAGTAAGCCTCACCATAGTCGTTATATGAGACTGCCCAAGCTGTTTCCTTTTCATTACAGGATATATTTTTTGTTTTCTTCTGTCCTCTAATTAATTGCAGTTGAGCCCAGCATCACATAGTGGTCCACCAATTGCTTCTGGGAACTCTCAAGAAAATGCAAAAGCAAAACCTTCACCTGTCCTCAATCCCCTGCAATGGCCTTTACAGGCATCCTTCCTGTCTCTCCAACCTGAAGATAGGGATGAATTTATCTAATCTTTTCTTAAAGCTATCCAGCCTGGTTGCTGTCACCACCTCTTCTGGCAGTAAATTCCATAGAGTGATGAACCTTTGGATGAAAAAATAGTTCTTATTGTCTGTCCTCTCTTGCCCATCAACTTCACAGAGTTAGTGAATGGAGCAACCAGGGATCAGTTACTGTGCCCCATTGTCAGGGCGCCATACCAATCAGCCACCTACTCCACTGCCCATTGGTTTCCTTGTTTATGGCATCTATATACTTTTGTTTTTTTGCTGACCCCAAGACCACAAACATTATCTACCTTCATTCCATGTAGCCTCACAACAGCCACATGAGTTAGATTAGGCTGAGAGGCAGTGAGTGGCCCACGATCATGCCCAGTGATCTTCCATGGTGCAGTCAGTGGAGATTGAAACACAGCAATTCCTAGGATGTGTCTAGGTGTGGGTTAAACCATTCAGTTTTCCTGGGACTATGATGGGAATGCCACCCATATCCATGACATTTTTATTACATTGAGATATTGAGGACAGATCCTGAAACATTGCTAATATGGGGATCTGGCAATGATGCTGGGTTTTCATAACGAGGATTGCTTACCTCCATCTGCCAGCTCTTTATTTTATTATTCCTATTCCAAATACCTGGATGCTTATCCAAGCATGGGGAAAAAACAAGAAGTAGTAGACAGGCTCTTGTTTAACATACAGGTATTTGGAACAGGAATAATAGCAGAAGGAGCTGGCAGATGGAGGTGAGAGCCTATGATTACCTCCTGTTATCTGGAGGCATCCCTTGATTCTGGCCTGGCCCTTTAGCCACCACATGCCTCTGGCTTAGATTTTTGTATTTTATATTCTCAGAAATTGATGGGACTGTTTAAAGTTTAACTCAATTTGAGGCTAATTCTCACTACACCCCATAGTGCATGATTAGGGAACTTCCACACCTTGAGGAGGCTGTTAAAGCCTCCAGGTGCCCTCTGCCTTCCCAGAAATTCCCTAATCATGCACTAGTATGGGGCATGAAATCATGCACCATACTTTTACTAACGTTACGCAATCACTTACCTGGCGTGTCCCGGCAGCAGGCATTCACATCTCTTTCGCTGCTCCGGGGTCATCTGAGGTACCACACAAGCATGCTGGCATCCTTGGACGACCATAGACACGACTGCAACTGCGACTGCACGTGCGCAGAGCACCAGCATTGTCATGGTGACAGCACTGATGCATGCACAGTCACAGAGGGCATCACAACCAAAATGGTGGTGCTCTGAAGAAGACCGGCCCTGGGATCAGTCACAGGTGAGTGACCAATAGTGTGGGGCATGGAGTATAAGTGAATAGTGCTCGCAAGTGTGGGCACTAGTCAACGTTGGTTCATCACACTCCTTTCCCATCCAGTGGACCGAAAGAGAAGTGCAAAATCGCCCTTGGACATGACGGTTCTTAAATTTGTTAGATTGACCTGATGATGGTGCAGAATTTTTCCTCTCACTTTTTAAGCCTAATACATCCAGAGCTCATTAGGCTCCTGTGTAAGTAGCAAACCTTGTGGGCTACATTGAACTAAAAATCTTCCTGATTTTACACAATTTGAGCGGTAGACCAAATATAAAGATTTAGTAGTTTGTGCCCTTTGCCTTTAAAATCTTCTCATTGTGTTTTATTACAAATGTGCTCATGGTATAACCAGACTGAGATTGCTTAGGATGAGAGTGGGATGTAAATTTTAAATAAAATGACGAATAAATAAAGAGAAAGACTTACCCAAATGATCCTTGCTATAAGAAAAACTTCAGAAGACTATTAAAAAGTGATTTTACTGATTCTTGACTCCTAAAATATCCACTCTCACTGTACTTATGAAACTTTGGGTTTGTGCAAAATCTATGCTACACTGTGACTATAGGATAATAATGACCAATCTCTTAGTAAATACACACTGTTTTTACTCAGTGTGTACTTTACTGTACTGTTGCTTTTTCTTGCAGGCAAGCCAACCTTCATAAAAACTCCTGAAGACCAGATTGGAATTTCTGGAGGTGTGGCCTCCTTTGTATGCCAAGCCACAGGAGAGCCTAAGCCACGCATCACGTGGATGAAGAAAGGAAAGAAAGTCAGCTCCCAACGTTTTGAGGTATGTACTAGTAACTGTTTAAGCCCACCTGTATTTTTGATGGTTACCGTTTTGACCAAATTTAAATAAGGCCAAGTTTCTGCACTTGGCATTATTCTGGAATATATTCCAGAAAGGGGTTCTGCTGCCTGCTTGCTTGTGCAGACTACAGGAGACCCCAGGCTAGGCCTGCCATTAGCATGTGGACAACAGATCCCTCTCCTGAGATATATCTCAGAATAAGGCCAAGTGCAAAAAGAATCCAGGTTGACTACCAAGAGATGCCAAGAAGACACTTTTTTTAGGCTTTTGCACATCCAAACACAATGCATTAGACTGGAATCCCCCAAACACCTTAACCCTGGAGTCACTTACAGAAGATACTTTATAATTTCTACTGCTTCCTTATTGTTGATGCATCTTAAGTGTTATAGATTGATTTTTCATTCTCGAGAAGAAATGGATTCTCTCCTTTACAATATTTGTTATGTAGGATCAGTTCTGATGTTTCTTTAACAATAGGTTTTTAATGTTTTTCAAGGAATGTGTTTGTTAAATTGGCCCATTTATCAGATTTCATAACTCCATCTATATGCCACTGTTTGTGGCAGTATGGTCATTGTCCTCTATCTGCATGCTTTCGAAGAAGAGACTGGGTAAAATTAGTCCCAAGATTATTCAGGCAAGGATTCTTTTGTCATTATTACTGCAGTTGAATATTTGTGAAGTTGTGTTCTTGACCGTATTGATTCTTATTGCTAAAGCGTATAAGCAATTCAGCAACAATGGGAATTTATGTTACAAAGAATTCATATCAATAAAGATCTGTTGATGTTGACACTTCACTATTAAGATTATTTTTACCTTTACCTTACAACTCTTTATTGAACTAAAATCTTTCGTAGTGAGAGGAAGTTTTACTGTGTCATATTCTCAAAAAGGTTGAGGCTCATTTTAATAATTGTGACATCTGAGAAATAATTTAGATATTTATTATACTATTTATTTATTGGGCTTTTTAAATACTGCCCTATTACCACAGTTTCAGGGCAGTGTACATTAAAATTAATTACAGAAAACAGAAAAGTGAGAACTTAAGACGCATAACCAAGAAGGTTATGCTAGTCTAATTGCAGTGAAGACTCTTGCAATGGAATCAGTGACATGAGACTCTGATCAGAACCCCAACTCTCCTGTTATGTCCCAATAGTTTCACTACAGTAGTCCTAATTCTTAACCACAGTGAATGTGCTTCTTTTGTGAATTACTTGCAGTGCAGAGTTAGTAATCAGCTTTTCCCTCTTTTGGCAAAGGTTATTGAATTTGACGATGGGTCTGGATCAGTCCTACGTATTCAGCCACTACGGGTCCTTCGGGATGAAGCAATCTATGAGTGTATGGCTACCAACAGTGTTGAAGAGATAAATACCAGTGCCAAATTGACAGTGTTAGAAGGTAAGTGAGACCTTACTCATTTCTTATCTTACCAAACGTACACTACATACTCCAATCGGTAATTTCAGATTTTTTTTTCCATCTATACTGGATTTTCAGAATGTCCTGGTTGCTACACTGGCTGATTTTTTCTTCATGTAGTTTTAGTTGAATGGCAAAAGTGTTTAATGTCTTTTATTAATTTCATTCATTTTACTACAGATATTCTTTATCCTTTCATATTAGTTAATTATTACATATGTTGAAGGATCTGTCATTTTGAAACACTTCAAAAATTATTCCTCCCCCCCTGAGTCTATAAATTACAAGAAGAAACTGCTTTCTGGCCACCTTTTTGCAATGCAGACTAGAGGAAAACAAATGGACCATATAGTTCGATAGCATGTTTTCTTATTTATCTGTTAATTCCATTTATGTACCATTTTATTATTTATTTTTTTAAAAAACAACAAAGCAATTTACACAACAATGTAAGCTTAAAACAAGTTCAAAAAAGTTTAGCAAATAGCTATTAAAAACAATCTAAAAGCCAAATGGGTTAACTACTTCCTCCAGGGGATGGCCAGGCAGGTTTCAGATGGGATGGGAAAAGTTGGGTATCATCAACATTTTGATGGCATTTCACTTCAGATGTCTAATGACCTCTCCCAGCAGCTTCATGGAAATGCTGAAATCCCAGAGGAGTCCCATAGCTTGATTCCCAGGGAGCTAAACAGAAATCCCAATTACAGTTGCCTAATATAAATCTGTGAAAAAATTAGCATAACCAGTGCAGCGCAGTGCCTCCACAGTGTTTCGTTTCCATTAATCGATGGCATCAAACGCCACTGAGAGATCAAGGAGAACTAGCAGACCAGAACTCAATCGACCGGGGTGGGGTTCAAAACTTATCCTCTATCCAAATAAAGCCCAAATGAAATAAAGTTAAAATTCTCTGGGAGTCTCAGTCTATTAAAACACTTCTTGTTAGTCTAACATCCTTTCTCCACTGGCCCTTATTGTGGCCTTTTCTTTGAGATTGGCCATCTGAATGCTAGGGATGACTATGGCAGGCTTCACCTGGGCCTGATCTAATCTGCACCAGCATGCAGATAGCAGTTTCTTCTTTTGGAATATAGTCCAGGATGGGCCCTAAGGTCTGCAGTGCTATTAAATCAGCTTAACGTTTAAAAAACTACTGACTAATCTAAAATCTTTGTTGCATTAAATTGTAATGTGCCTGATACCTTTTACGTAGAACATAAGAGGAGTCCTGCTGGATCAGGCCACAGCCCATCTAATCCAGCATCCTGTCTCACCAATTAGTGGCCCACCAATTACAGTACTTCTGGACTTTCTCAAAGAGACGGAAAGGGCAAAATCTTCATCTGCTCTCAAAACTGTGCAGGTGGCCTTTACAGGCATCCTACCTATCTCTCCCACCTGAAGGAAGTATCTAAGCATCAATTCTAGTAGCCATTGATGCACATGTTTTCCATAAAATTCATCTTAAAGCTTTCTAGGCTGGTTGCTGCCATTAACTCTTCTGATAGTAAGTTCCATAGATTAATGCCCCAATAGACTGTGCTTTAAAATAACTCCATTCCAGTGACTGAAAACTAATGTGGGGTAGTGACTGAATCTGGGGAATTGAGATTCAGTATTCTTCCATGGAATCTTATTGAGTAATCCTGAGCTAGTCATTGACTCATATCCTATTTCACATGGTTATTGTGAAGATAAAGAGTAAGGGAAGATCATATCATTGCTGCCTTGAACTGCCTGAAAGAAAGGTAGAATGTAGATGCAAAACAATCATCCTCCAGATATTTTGATTACAATTCTCAGTAGCCCTGGTGGTACTCAAACAATATCTGGAAGACAGAAGGTATAGTCACCTCCTCTATATATTAAGAAACACATTTTCCTCTCGTAGTTTAAAGAAATACTAAGTAAATAACATATACAGTCAGCTAGGCAGGAATGTGTCAACAGCACTTGAAATGCTTTCAGGAAATTGTACTCTCCAAACTGGGAGATGCATGTTCCACTGAGAGCAATGTAGTGTGAATAGAGAGTGCGGCTGAAATATAAAACAACATGTGTATCCAGATTTAGGATGGAGATTTCTCTGTCCAGCAAATTGTAAACTTTCTCAATGAACTTGCCGTAGCCCTCATTTAAATGAGTTGAGATGAGCGAAAGGAGTTAAAAGGTTGGAAAACAGCTCTCTTTCCCCTTAATTTTATTGAATTATCATTAATAATAATATTACTGCTGGGAGACCCGTCCTTCAACTGACCTTGTAAAACACTTTGGAGGTTCCTGGGTGTGCTGCTTTTAGTAAATGCAGTTTCATTTTGCTGTTAGCTGTCTATATATTTTTTAAACCAGCTTCTTTTTTTCAGGCCAAGGATTAAACTGATCTCTTGGTTTATATAAATTATGTATTAATGCAATCTGCCAGGAAGGAATGGTTATATTACTGCAGATGGATTAAGAAAAGCACCGTTGTTGTTCTTCACCATCAACTTCTCCCGGTTGTTCTGTATCTGGAGCAGAATAACATTCTTTAGCATCCATTTATTCACAGAGGTGTCAATAGCAACTTCTGCATCAGGGCTCCGAAGTCTGGAGTTTTTTGTCTGATTATCAGAAACTGAACTGAGTTTATTGCATGGATAGCTGGTCTTCTTGGGAATATTTTGAGGACTGAAAGGCCTATCTCAAGTCTATGCTTGTATATTATTGTGTTGGTAGCAGCCTGTGGCATTGTCTTATATCTGCTTCCTTGACCATAGGACTACATAGATGCCACTGCTTTTCTTTGCCTCTGCATCCAAAGTCAGTTTTAAAAACTTTGGAGTGGATGTGGTGCTCTGTCTTGATGGTCACTGATTTCCTACACCTGAGTTGAGGAAGCTATTTTATATCCAAACAGATCATTTGCCAGAATGATCATCCCCCATCAGTTTAGGCCTCTTCCACCTGGAAAGACAACATTTAAGAGTGGACCTGATTGAAGTATATGCATGGTATAGAAAAGGTAGATAGAGAAAATTTCTTTTATCACACAACTCTGGAACCAGGGGGCACTCTATGAAGCTGATGGGTAGGAGAGTCAGATCAGACAAGGGGGAGTATTTCTTTACCCAGAGGGTCATCAGTCTATGGAATTTGCTGCTAGAAGAGGTGGTAACATCTACCAGCCTAGATGGCTTTAAGGGAGAGTCAGACAAATTTATGGATGACAGATGTATCAGTGGCTACTAGAATGGATGCCTAAGTACATCTTTCAGGCTGAGGGGACAAGCAGGATCCCTCTAAAGCCATTTGCTGGGATTAGAGAGCAGGAGAAGGTTTGTCCTTGTCTCTGCCTGAGATGCCCGTGGGCAATTGGTGAGTCACTCTGTGCGACAGGATGCTGGACTAGATGGGTTGCGTGCATGTAATCTTCAGGAAAGGAGGGCCCACTTATCAGCCTTGACCCTGAGCAGGACATTTGGATGTGCATGAAAAAAAAAAAACACGTTCACTTTGCTACCAAATTGAATATCTAAAAATTCACTTAATTGCAGATTTGGTAAATTGGACATCTGGACTTTTGCATTCACACATCAAAAAGTTTTCATGACTTTTTTCCACATTGAAAAAACTCTCTTTCAGGCCAAAACTTGGCAAAATATGAATATTCAATCAAAGTTTTTGTATTCGCGAACTGGAGGCCCTTTCGTTTTGGTCAAAGTTCTGGACATTCAAACATCCAGACCTTTCAATCTGATGCAATTGTTCATGAATTTGAAATATTCAGTTGAATTTGTGGATGCAAATGTCATTTTGCACATTGCTAATTTGAACAGCTGTAGCCCGAGTGCTGCTATTGGCACTGCCCTCTGTCTCTTTGTTATGGCTCTTTGGGACAACTAAACATCCATTAGGAGTTCAATCAAGGGTCATAGCACCATGGGTGCTAGAAATTCTGCACTTACATCAGGGCCCCCTGTCCCTCACCCAAGGGTGGCAGCAGGTGCTTGAAGCCAGTTCTGGCAAAGTTGAGATGTGGCCTAAGGTTGACTTTAAATGTACCCAGTCTTACCCAACAGAACCTTCTATGTTTCTCTCATTTTTTGAGCAAACTTATTATTTCAGATACTCATATTGGATTTACTGCTATCACTATTTTTTTAAAGTCTCTTTTTTAATGTGCTCTTTTATGAAATTGTAGGTAAGACTCTAGAGTGCTAAGTGTCTCTGGTTGAAGATTGTCTTCCTTCTGACAGTGAAATTAAAAATATTATTTGCATAGCAGGAATGGTCCCACTGTTGGTATTCTCCCATCTCTGGCAAAGTCCTTTGTACTATATGTGCAGTACTGTAAAAATATTTGCATTACATCTAGATATTCACAGTGAGTCAGGGCTCAGTTGGCTTCAGTGTGCTGTCATTTCATTGGACTAAAATGGAATTTTGATCTAGGCTTCTGCCATGGATTGTACCACTCTTCCTGCTTGCTAACATGCATTGTATTTGGTACATGCATTGTATTTGGAGCTGGAGCCAAGAATCCAGACGCAAACAAATGTTCCTTGATGGTTGCATCTCTTTTCCACCTTTCATTCACCATTCCTGCTGCTCTAATTTCTGATCCAGTTGGTGAACAGAGTCGCATACGTTTAGTATGATTGAAAATTATTTCTTCTGTTGATAGCAGGAGAGGTAGACATGCAAACAACCTCTCCTTTTTTTCTCTTGGGCAGCTGGTAAGTTGAATAATGTATGAGTCATATTGAGCATTTCTGCCTTTTTCAATTATGACCTGCAGCAGCAGAGAAATTCTCTTGCATGCCTAGCAGAAGCCCAGTTTGAGCAAAGCAGGCAGGAAGGGGCCAGAATCTATAAACTGATACGCACGTAGTCACAAGAAAAGCTTTAGGGACTGTTGATGTCACAAATTAATAAATATGTCATTGAGTTGTAGGATTGGGGATTGCACGTTTCATTACAGAGCTTTTTAAATAGGGAAATTGTACAGAATGTAAGCGGAGAAAGATTTTGCAGCATTTTCTTCAGTGCACTTGGCTCTGTAGGGCATGAGAGAGGGAGATTGGCATCTAGTGCCCTCCTGCATAATCTTCATTGTCTCTGCATTTGGAATGAAGTCCTGTTCCTTCTCTGGCAAGGCACAGGATCTAGATGCTTTTCTCCTAGACTTTGAAATTTAGACATTTCTTTTACAGTCTTGAAATGAGGAACAAAAACTTTGGCAATTTGAACTTTAATTCAGTTTGGGCAGCCTTTAGTCCTTTGTTAGCCTCAGCTGGCATTGTGTCATATCAAGACCATTTGGGAAATGATAAGATACATAAATTGTTTTTTCTTGTTTTAAGCTACCTTAATGCATCTCTCTCTTTTTTTAACATGTGTTGTATTTTCATACCTGCCTTTAACATTGCTTCTTTAGTTCTCTGTCAGCTCAGTAATGCTTCCCCTGTGACTTGCTCCAGTATGTTTTTAATGCCATGTCCTTTGTTACAATATAAAGAACTACATTTTTCTCGACTTAGGAGGATTTGGATTCTGGATGGCATGGTCAATTGGTATTGTCAAGTTGTAGAGTGTAGACTGGATAGAGCCTACAAAATTCTGCCTTGGAATCTATCAAGGGCATTATGTAGAGATGAGGGAGTAAAGAGCACCTTTGTTTTTCCAAGGCTTGCTGATTACTGAACCATATCATAAGTTTAATTTCTATCACCATCTGTTGGCTTCATCCCAGTTCCTGGAGTCACCCAGTTTGAAATGCAGTAAATGATCAACATTTGACAGTTACAAACGATTTCTGCGGAGAGCCAAACCTCGAAAGGCCCAAGACAATATGTCCTTGTAAATGTTCATCTACTACCAGGTTCACCATTTCAACAGTAAACAAAAAGTTAGCTATGTTTAATCCTTATTTACACTTAGTTAGCTACAAAAGAATTAGCTAGAACAAGGGAATTTGGCTCATGTTTATCTCATTCACTTTTATACGTTCCTGCCAAGAAAGGAGTTTTTGTTATAAAATCAGAGTAATTAAGGGGAAGGAGTTATATTTCAATACTCTTTGGAAGCAAAAACAAACAAATTGACATTATGTGTCCATTTAAATTGGAGAGGAAAGTCATGTTTGCAAAGGAGAGAAATATTTCAAATTTAAATCAAGAAACTTGCAAGTCTTTCTTACTGAAATATTATGGGGAAGCCTAGAATTCCAGTTAATTGCACTTAAAACAGCTGCTGGGAGCAAGTCTCTAGGCTAAATTTACATTGATTTTAAGGTCTCCTGTGTTACCTCTTGAGTATAGAAACTAATCTCTCTGGGAAGGATTGACCTTTTTTAAGCTCGCCTTTTCTACAGACATATGTAGCTCTTTCCTTAAGAGTCTAAACTTTTGCTTTAACTGTTTAACTTGGAGGTTAGGGTCAGACTTGTCAGCGCCTGGTCATGCACACAATATAGAGGGCTGTGCTGAAATTGTGTGCCCCTCTTTTCATATGGTCAAAGTAGTGATATGAAGAGGCATATTTGTTGAATGCAAGACAGACTCAGCCCTAACAGTGGGATTATGGCCTTGCATCCAGGCCATGTGACCTTTATTCATGCAGCGTGCAGCTGGTTATGTTTGCTGCATGTTTGCGTAAACAGCAGGAGAAGCAGCCTGTTGCAATGTGTGAGAGTCCCATGTGACCTCTCCAAAAGGCCCCTTAGCAGCACATAATCAAAGGTAAGTCTTACTGGAGATTCAATAATCTATAGCACAATGGCTACTGCCGGTGGATATTGCCATGGTAATCCAGACACTGACAGTGACTGTGCAGTTGCAGTCACGCAGCCTATACCCCCTTGTTGCACAGCACCTGGAAGAGATGGGGACCCAAATTTGCAGGAATGGTCCAGACACTGTTGATCAGCCTGTGACTTCTTTTTAGTTGTCCTCAGCTGGATCACTCTGGGGGGGGGGGGCTTAGGCAGCTTGAGATGAACTGCAGCAGCGTTCGCATGTGGATGAGCCTGACAAGTGAGAGGATGAGAACCCTCCAGCTGGTAAGCGTGAAAAGGCCATTCAATGACTAAGAGTTGTGCCATTCTTCCATTACTTGGCAGTTCATTCATAACTACACACACACACACACACACACACAGAGGTACATCTTTTAAAAAAAGTATTTCCCTTCTCTTTGTATAATTGCAGAACCACAAAAAGATTTCACATTTCATTTGTTTAAAATAAATTCAGAGTAAGTGTAATTTGCCATGCACATATGCCCATGTGTATCATACTAGTCAGAGAGTAACTGTTTCTACTTGGTTTCCAAAACAAGAGCTGTTTATTATCTGCTGTGCCAAAACAAAATCATATCAAATCCACTGAGGCTTATTTCACATACAGTATTTTGTTGTTGTTCACTCTTCGTGACCCCATTCAGATTAGTTCATTCAGGAACTTTTCACTCTCTGGCTGTGCCCACTGCTGATATAACTCCTGACAAATTAACCACATGGGGCTGCAGCCCTTCGCAAGAAGATTGTTGCTGCCCTGACCTTGGCGCTATTCCTTGCTTTTATTTATACTAGATTCAGGCAGGAAACCTAAGGACACAAGGAAGGATACAAATTGAAATAAATAATATTTGGCTGCATCTTTTCCTGTAATGTTTATCAAGGCTTCAGTAAGTATGGGTGAAATAATTTGGGTCATGCTCTCAGCCAGAGAAGGTTTATCAGTCTCTCCTTCAAAATAAAGTGTCAGCAGATTTGTAGAACCTATCAACTCCAAGTTTTGCAATTTATGTGTCTTATCATTGTTTAAATGACAGACTAATGGCACATGACCATATAATGTACCCAAAACGACCAGTTTCATCAAGAAGATTGCCATGCACCGGTGTCATTCATGCACTAGGGTCATTCCACAAGGTTTATGGAGCAGAAAATTCCACCTCTGGAAAGTTTTTAAATGCTTCTTCAGCAGTGAATGCTGAGAAGTCCCAAGTCTGCAAAGCCAAAATTGGGACAATCCTGGAAGTGTATTTTTGCAGAAAACACTTCCAGTCTTCTTTCAGATATTGGCAGCTGGCTTCTGAACTAATGCTAGATCTGAAGACTGGAGAGATACTTCATTAGACTTGGCTTCAGGATGTCACTGAGTGTTCATTGGATTCTCAAGTTCAGAGTAAGTGCAAAAACAATTCAAAAAATGATTTGGGAGCACTGGCGATTATCAATTTTGCTGAGCAAATCTGAATCCAAGATTTAGGGACAAGATGTTAGTGATTGCTACAGAAAATATGTCAGTTACACGTGGCTACTGAAATCAGACCAGTATCAATAAAAGAACTTTACCAGAGAGTATAGAAAGGAAAAGGCTAATTGGGATTCCTTTATTGTTCTCAAATTGGGGACTGACATTCAGGATGAGGGTATCAATCCTTTTTCTTAAGCTTTGGGTCTAGAAATACACATCTGAAAAGGAGATTTGTTCCTTCCATCAGTGTACTGGAGCTTGGGTTGGAGCCATTGCTAATGTTTTTATCCACAACTGTGCTCCTCCTTCCTTGCAGGAGAAAGAAAGCTTACCCACTTCCAAGTTCTTTTAATATCCCAACTTTGGGAATGTAAAAAGTATGATAGAGAAGATTTGGCTGCTAATTCTGAGAGGACCATTTCGCTCATACTTGTACAATAATGATGGATTTCACTTAGGTATATATTTTTCCCTGCCTCCTTTCAGCCAAAACAAAATCACACCATTATTATTGATTGACTGCATCTTGATTCCAGCCTGCGGCACTGGCTGTACAAACTGAAAATCTTGTTGCAGTGTTTACCAGAAGTGATTACAATACTGTAGCGGCTGATTTCAATGCAGTTAGCCCTGTTGCACATCCCCCGTTCTAATTTTTCTTGTTGGAGCAGTTTTGTAGAAAAAAAACTATGTAGCTCTAGTATATGGCTGGTAGTAATCTTCAAAGATTCTTATTTCATTTTGGGATCGGAGGAAATGCTCTGATTTTATACAGATAAGCAGAATACCGCAAAAGAAACACCCGAGTATAGGATAGCACAGGGTGGCCTTATTAATGGGACTTGCTTAGCTTGATCATTGTATTTGATTTTTTGATGCAGTTCTCCCCCTTACCTTAAAATAAAATCACCACTTGGACATAGAGGAGAGCAGATATAGAGAATTTTTTTTACATGAGAACATAGAAGAGCCTTGCTGGACTGGGCCACAGCCCCTCTGGTCCAGCATTCTGTCTCACACAGTGCCCCCCAACTGCTTCCAAGAATTATGAAGGAGGAGACAAAAGCAAAAACTTTAATTGCTCTCAATTTGCTTCAGATGGCCTTTTGAGACATCCTGCCTGCCTGTCCAACCTGGAGGCGGTACTTAGGAATCAGTTCTAGTAGCCATTGATACATCTGACCTCCATGAATTTGTCTTCTACAAAAGATCCCTGCATATAAAGCTGTAAAACAGGCCTTTATTTCTCATAGCTAAAACTCACACACTTCTAGAAAAATATAAATACCATTCTCCTACAATGGTCAGTTCGTTGGTTCACAAAGGGTTAACCTCCCATTGCCTCATCCGATGACCGAGAGGCGGAGCTAAAATGTATATATATTCCTCACTCCCCTGCTCCGCCTCAGTTTCATCTCTCAGTCGCCGCACTTGGTGCCGTTAGAAGTTTCTTCAATTGGATTGTGAGTTATTTGTGACTTAAGCATTTGCCTCTCCCTCGAGAGAAGAGCTATTAAGGCAGCCACTCCATTTTTCCCTCTGAGCCTGCAGCCAAGCAGCTGTTTTAGCGGCAAGTTCTCTGAGAGTTTTTCTGCAGCCTCTCCCTTCTCTGTAAAGAGGGTGAATCGCTGACAGCTTCTGGCTTCATAGCAAGATGAGGAAGGTGAAAGATAAGTCCTCGGGGACTTCCCGTTCTCACACAGACAACAATGGATCCACTAGCCTGCCACCCCTAAGGTTCAGGCAGAAGGAGGAGCCCCTAAAGGCAAGCGGGCAGATTGGGCGGACGAGAACGGAATCCCCGGGCCTTTTCTACAGCCGCCACTGGATTCTCCTCCACAGATGTGAGCATTATCACAGGGAGGCAGCGCTGCCGGTTCTATTGACATTTCTTCACCTAATGTGGACAGGAAAGGACTGCTCCTGTCTGACATTTTGCAACAAGCCTCCCATGAACAGAGCTTGGCACAGGGGCCAAAGGGCTCTCTAGCCCAGCAGCCTGGTGGCGAGTCAGTGCTGCGGCTGCAGGAGGCTATAACCTTGGAGCAATTAGCCGCTAAGGAGGTTAATGTTAAGCCCTCCACTTCATCTACTGGGGCTAGAAGCCAAAGATTTCAGTAGGAGAAAGCTACTATAAAATTTCAACATGCTTCTGCTCTAAAGCGAAAGTATCAAGCTTCCAAGCCCAACAAAGAGAAGTGAAAGGAAAAGGAAACTGGTACTGTTACATTCCAGCAGCTATCTATTAGTTACAGTTGCCCCAAGCCTGGGGACTGTTTTGCTTTTGACTTCACACCTGTTGCTACTTCAAGAAAAAAGTCAGCTGCTACTGCTCAATCTTCTGCTGCTGCTGCAAAATCTACTACTTTTCCTTCTATTGCCAAGTCTTCCAAAGTTTCTTCTGCCTCTACCTCTGCTCAATCTTCTCATGCTGTCCAACAAGATGCTGCACTACAAGAGATGCTGCATTCTATATTACAAGCTGAATTAGGGAAGCTTTTTCCATCTAAAAGAGCACATTCCCCTTCTTGCCAAGAGGCATGAGAGTAAATCTAAGGCCAAGAGAACTAGGACTGAGGATGTTCCTTCTTGTCATCAACATGCCTCTTCTACTATGGCCTCTGGGGCTAGATCGCAGCCCCCCCCCCAGTTAGGAGCACGGGAACGATCTCCAGCTGATTCAGAGAGGTATCTCTTGGTCAGTTGTCAGAGGAATCTCAGGATATTCTTCCAATTACCGGGCATGTGCATAAAGATTAGGGGAGGCAGTAACAGAGGAAGATGAACTATTGGAATTAGGGGAATCTTCTTCGGAGGAGGACACTTACTGGAATTCCCTGATGTCTGGAAGGAAGATATTTCTGATACCTGGGCTATATCTGTTGTTTCCTAGGGGTATATAATTGAGTTTAAGCCTGTGCCTAGGGGGCGTATGGTCAAGACTGCTTTGTCCACACGGCATCTTGTTTGGCCCTTAAGGCTGAAGTAAAAGCCCTGCTAGACATGGCCACAGTTGAGACTTTTCCAGTTGCTCAGCGGGGTTTGGGGGGTTTATTCTACGTTATTCATGGTTCCCAGGAAAGGGGGTTTCTGGAGAGCCATTTTGGATTTGAAATTTCTAAATAAATTTGTTAAGAAACCTTTCCAGATGGAATGTGTATCTACCATCAGAGCTACGATTCTACAGGGGGATTGGTTGACCTGAAGGATGCTTACCACCATTTAGCCATTAGCCCCGCCTCAAGAAAGTTTTTGAGATTCAGAGTTGGGGCCTCACACTGTCATTACAGGGTCCTCCCTTTTGGGCTCTGTTGCATTCCTTGAGCCTTCACCAAGACATTAGTGCCTGTTATTCAGCTGTTGCATCTCAGGGGCGTGTCTCTTTATGTATACCTTGATGATTTAATTATCCAGAGCCCCTCCCTCGAGGTAGCTATCAAATCGTTACAAATTTTGGTTGAGATCTTAGAATCTCATGGGTTTGTTCTAAACAGGGAAAAGAGTTTGCCTGTCCCCTCCCAGGTGTTGTTTCATCTAGGGCCATGGTCAGCAAACTCATTAGTCAAAAGAGCCAAATATCAACAGTACTATTGAAATTTCTTTTGAGAGCCACATTTTAAAAACTTAAACTATATAGGTAGGTGCATTGTTATTAATTTAATTAGGGTACTCCCAAGCTGGAAGAGCCACACTCAATAAAATACTCCATTTATTTGTAGTAGTAAACAGGTTCCCTTAATATTGGAAAGACTATAGACAATACACTTTTTGTGTGGGTCTGCTTTGCTACTAAAATCAGACACCTTCATTTTCAGAGTGATGATGCTGCAATAGTATTAAAAGCAAAAGAAAAAATACTGTTGCATATGTGTCAAAATATCTACAGGTCATATACCATGTTCAGAAGGCCACAGAGAGGCCTGAGTAACGCTCAGGGCAGGGCATTTACATGTCCTTTCACCCCAGACATTTGGAATTACCACGAGGAATAGGGCATGCTGATCTTAATGATGGTGCCTGTCATTAAGATCCCAGAGACCTTTAGCTACAGCAGGATGTGATAAGAGAGCTGCCTGTGCAGCTTGTTATCCCAGGGGTTAAAAAACTGGCCATAGCAAACAGGTACTTGTACTCCTCTAGCCCATTCAGACCCTCTGGGACTGCAGAGCGTGCCAATGGCAACACCCCCATGAGCACACAATCTTAAATGATTAAATATCTCCTGTTACAAACAACTTAGGTTTGTCAGGATCAGTGTTAAGCATATCAAAATAATGCAGCAACGTATGTTAGGTTAAGCAACACAATGAACATTTAGATATGAATATTCTTCTATACCACAGAGATCTGGTATAAATACATGAATTATACCTGATATTTGAAGCAAGCTGGAAATAAAGGGAGCTGTCATTTTGCTCTAAAGCATTGCAAACAAGGGTCCTTTCTCTACTTGGCCTCATTGTGAAATATATCTTGGGATAGGGGTATTCCTGTTTTTTTGTATGGAACCAAATGAACTGTTTTTGGATTATGTGAAACAATAAGTACCTGTTTTTGCTATAAACATTATCATCTGTCCTTAATCCTAAGCAAGATGTATCGGCTAGGCAGATTGATATTAACGAAAATCACTTCTCTGTAAGTGAATTGTAAATAGAATGTTTTGGAAATAATTTTGATTTTTTTTTTATTTCAAAATTGTATGGATCCTCAGTGAGTAGAGGGACCATCATTTGAAAATTCAGAATTTTGTATAATAAGAGGTCAGAGACTTCAGCTGAAGTTGCTTTTCTAATATTAATCATACGTTGTTGCAAAAAGCTTCAAAATACAGCACTCTGCTCCGTCAGTTTGTTAATTATTCCAGCAGCTTTCTCTTCCTAAATGACTACAAACTACAGATAGCTACCTTCTGAAATTCAAAATCCTATGATAAATTTATGTGAATCACACTGGAATTTCCTACAGTCATTTCTTTCCAGCTTATTTTTATATTTATATTAGAAGTTTCATGTTTATGTTAGAGTAACTGTGTAATAGTCTTCTGTCCCAGGGAATAGGAAACTCTCAAAAAACAATGTCTTCTTCATGGCAGTCCCCTCCCCAAGTTCTCCTAGCTTCTTGATGAACTGGGTTAGTTCCTCACCCTCCATGGAAAGCCGTACTGCATTCATCTGTCATGCTAATCCTTTCCTCTGTGGCTTCAATCCCTTTATCACCGTGGCCCAGCTGGACTGAAATCTCTCCAAGTTCTTGCTTAGTAAGCTCAGTGGAGAAGCCTCAGTTTTTAGCCGTGTCAGCAGACTCAATGAGTACCTCTTTCTATATGTGCTGCCACTCTGTGGTTTAAGAGAACAATGCATCTTGCAGTATGGTAAAAAGCTCTACAAATAGGCTCCATAAAGTATATCATATATTATTTAGTACTTGCACTGGTTGAAGTGATAGTATTTCCATCACCCCAAATGATAGGTCCTTGTCTTTTATTCTACAAAGCAAAAATTGTCTGTTACACATTTCACATAGGCATGATAATGTTCATATTGCTGCTTTTTTGTTGTCTGCAAGATAACTAGACCTCATGAATTGCACAGATAGATCAAGCCATGAGAATATTATCCTTTGATCAAGCTGAAGGTTATGTTGTCACTTTCAAAGATTTCTTTATGCTGGACAACTCTGGAAAGCTGGTGAATATGAACTGAAAAGCCTCTGCTTGAGCCTATGAACAAAGCAGCTTTTGTCTTCTTATTTCAGTTAAGATTTTTTTTTTTTAGTTTCTGAGCATACTTATTATTTGAAATCAGTAGTGGTGGTGAATCCCAAAGCAACACATGTGCAGTTTCATTGAATCCAAGGGCACAATAAGTTGAAAAAGAGTGGAATTGGGGTGGCTACGTTTAAGTATTTACATAGAAAATACATAGTACATAAAAATATATGTTAATGCTAAACTGTAGTATGCAGAAATAAATCAGTATAACATATATATATATATATATTGGTTTGTTGTTATTGTTGTTGGGTACCATCAAGTCTTGGCTGACTTATGGCTGACTCCATGGGAACCTCCATGCAGTTTTTGTAGCAGACATCCAGAAGTGGTTTTCCATTGCCTACTTTTGAGGAGAATAGGGGACTGAACCATCAGCATTATGGTTACTGGGCAGTTTTCTCTTTCACCGAGCTACATCCCCTCCCTTATTTTGGCTTACTCAATTAGATGAAGGCAGATCTCTGTGTTGAAAAATGACATCCTAAGCCACCTGACCTAGTAAGCATGTTAGTCTGACAAGGTACTAGACTGATACTATCACTTCTTGTGTATTGAAACTCTATTTGCTATCCACATTAGGTGAGGTGACACTCCAGGAAGTAAAAGAGACTGACATTTCCTTATTTATTTGTGTTTTAAAGTAGTCTTAAGACATTTAAAACATAACCCTTCCTCCCATAGTCCCTGGCAGGACAACACCCAGATGAAGCTAAACATCAAAGGCCTGGGTAAAGAGGTATGTTTTAACTAGCTGCAAAACTATATAATGTAGGCACCTGAAGGAAACATACCACTTCATCCATGCCTTTGATATTATGTCTGACCATATCTGTTTTTACAAGCCATTTTCTGCTTGGGAAGCCTAGGATAAAAGAAGGCCTCTATAAATGGCAGAAGCTTCCAACAATAACTCTCCAAAACTGCCAAAGTGTCTGCCTTTTCATATTAGTCCTATTGAAGAACCAGGGCAGATTCAAGCAAATCTTCCACACATGCACCCCAGAATTTACTGTGTCTCACTATGAATTCTACCCTTCTTCACATGACCTAAACATTATGCTGCTGCCTGCGGCTGTCCATATGTTCATCAAGGTCTTCTCTGGCACTCCTAAGAGGCCCTGACCCCTTTAAAATGACTTGCTGGAGAACCTGTTTTCTGTTTTCTGTGCCCAGAGCAGCTCTTAGTCATCATCTGGCCTCTGAACAAAAGTTGAAGCAGCCTCCCCTATCCCTATCCCTGAATAATTTCCCTTCTCTTTTCAGTGTCAGCCAGAGATGAGCAGCAAGAGACTCCATTTTTTAATTTAGCTTTATGTCCAGGCACCAAAGCAGCCATTAAATACTTCCTCCGAATTCTACAGATGTGCCAAATTTAGGAATATAGAAACAGGACGAGGGTCTTGGCCAAAGTGTCAGCCAGAGGTGCTGTAAGTACTTGGTATCTTAATTGCAGTCTTAAACTAGAAAGCATACTAAGCCCCTCATGGAATATAATGAAGACGCCTAGAAGAAGCAATACCAGAAAACATGCTTCAGATCGTTCTTGCAGAGTAGATGTGGAGATAGTGATTACCACATGCCTGCTTTTAGTGCCATTCCGCTCAATCAGATCTTATGCCAGGAAATATGCTGAAGATTGTTAGTGTTGGACCTCGGTGTCTGCAGGAGATACATTTCAGGCTCTACTGCGGATAACAAAAAACTGCAGATAATACAAACATTGGGAAATGCACTCCATTTCCCAAAATTCCTGTGAAATCCCATGAGATTCACAGGATTCATGACGAAATCTTAGTTTCCCATAATTTCTGTGAAATCTCATTGAATTTTGCAAGAATTATGGAAAATCAGGCACCATTTCAGGCGATTTCCTGTCTGTCCCAGGCCTCGTGGAGTTTTAGGTAGGCCTAATGGTGCCCACAGGGAGTGAGGTGGGGGCTGATCCAGTCATCACAGAAAACTGAAACCGCAGTTAGTGGATCAGTTGATACGAGGGTCCAAGTGTAGAAAATTATGTACAGTACAATCCAGGGAAAGGAACTATAGAATATTTGTCCCCTCTTGAAAAATACCAAAACCAGGGGTCATCTGAATTTTAGAAGAGTTAACACTGACAGCACTGTTAAACTATATAATATTTGATGGTCTGCAGCCTTGATGGCTTCAAAAGAGATTGGGGCAAAGATATTGAAGGTCACACACTTTGTGGGTGTGAAGAAATTGCTAAACCACCTCTGTCTGTTGGCTTCTCATAGGCATCTGACCAGCCTCTAAGAACAAAGCATGCTACCAGATGGGACATTGTCCAGTCCAAGAGGGCAGGTTTTATGTTATCTTGCGTACAAGTTGTATACAGGGCCAAGAGAATAAAGAGTGAAAACATTGATACAGTTCTAAACTAATAGGCTACATTTCAGCTGCAGTGTTTTTTATACATATGACCATATATACACATCTCTCCATGTAGGCAAGGGAGAAGTTAGGTCTAGGATTCTAGCCAGACAAAAAGTATCTGAGGAAGGTGTGCCAATGAGCACTATGATACACAAATCAGACTCAGCAGAGACTTGAAGACCAGATAAAAGTGGTTGGAGAGCTGCATTTAGTCCCAAGCACAGGGTTTCCCTGTTCTTAGTCCAGGAGTACTCTGTCACCTGATCCTTGCTTTGAAGCAAACCAAGATCTGTTTTGCTGAGTGATATGCTGCTCAGCCTTCTGTAGCTCTGTGACAAAGAAACAGAACAGAGTCACAGCCTGAAGAGCAAATCAGATTTTTAGCAAAAATGTTGTGATGCAGCTGCATTCCAAAGCCAGTGACGGAACAGAAGGCACAAGAAATTACTCAGGTTAAAAGAGAACAGATGACAGACAGTGTAAGCCAGAAATGGAATAACTGAATGAAAAAAGAATCTGAATTGGTGATTCACAACTTGCATGAAACTGGAAATGAAAACACAAAGCTGTGCGTTCCCAAACGAGCTCAAACAGCAGAAGCCTACCAGATGGTGCTCTATGCTTTTTAAGCAATGCACTGAAGCTCCTACCATCTCTTGGCATTGCAGCAAAGAAAGGGAGAAAGCCTTTCTTATCTGGAACTTTCTCATGGGTATCCAGACTGATGCAGGCTGATTCCTGTGCACCTCTAACTTGTATGTATAAAATTAAATGATCCTGGAGCAAGACCTCTTAAATACATCTCATGGATTAAAAATATGTGGGCTTGTAAAGAGATTGCACTGGAGATATAGTTATATTCAACTGCAGAAGACGTATTAAGCCAATCCAAAATCCCTGTCTGCACCAAACAACCATGAGCTAATTTTGGGACATCAGAGACACTGCTGCTTATACGCTTTCTGCTTTATACAGGCAGGGACAAAGTGTTGCAGTTTGGCAAAGTGGTGTGGTTTTTCACTAATCGCACCAATATGTCCTTCTTTAAGACCACATCCAGGGCGGGACTAAAGAAATTAGCATCTGTGACATTTTCTCTGATGTGTTGATCCAATTTAATCTAAATTTTTTGTGGACTTTTGTTTTGTTTCAAAAGAGCCAAAAAGGCCCATGAGAAGGGAAAGCCCCATAGATGGGTAGCCACAAGAAATATCTTCAGCAATAGGCATAGTGACTGGCCAGGACAGTTTCCTTTGGCATGGCTGCCCTAGAACTCTGCAGGGAAAGGCTGGAAAGTAGGAAAATACCTTCCACAGGAAGCATTTTAAATGCAGTTGTTGCAGTGCACAGTATTATGGATCCAGTTTTATTCTAAGAAACAGTTTGTGTGAGTGCTTTCAAGGAATCACAGTTGGAGTGCCTTTTGAGGCAGATTGAAGTGCTTTGGGTGCTTATTGGTGCCAATGTCATCTCAGCATGGAGGCTTTAGAACACTTCCAAAATACATATTTTTTAATCAGATGGAACTGTCCTTTGTTTATGACCAGAAATGCTATAACAGGCAAAGTATCTGAGCAAATTACACTATAGGCCTTTTTGCACTTGCCTGCTGGAGAATTTCTGTCCACTTCTTGGACAGGCACATCTGCATTGCTGCACTGCTGCAGCTGCCCTGGAGTGGCATAACCCTACCCAGCTGTGGACTGCTAAAAAGCAGAAGTGTCTGGGTCGCTCCTAGGGAGGTGGTTCCAGGTCCGGTGTAGTGAGTGGGCGTGACTGCCAGATCACCATAGCAATATCCTCTCACCAGATGGTACTTCAGACAATGCCTTGGCAATCAGGGCAGCCCCAGGTTGGCCATTTGCACTTAACAGGTGTGGCTGGCCAGATATGGACCTAGGTTAGTACTTGTGGTGCAAATGGCTGCCACCTTGCTAGATCTGTACCGACCTGGTATAGTATTGTTATACCATATGAGGCTGGCAAGGGTGAATCTGGCCTATGTCCGTACCACCAGTGAGAAATACATTTGCTGTACCCTTTCTTGGAAGTGTTTTTAATAATAAGTAGTGCTTGGCAGTTGCATTTTTCTGATAGCAAATATTAACCCTAACTTCTTCCAAAAGAGAGAGATTTAAGCAGTTGAACAATCACAAGTGGAGAAATAAGTACAGTCTTGAGAAGTCCATGAGGGAACATATTTAAATTGTGCTCCAAAAGAAAGAAGCAATACAGCCATTGCATAAAAATTATGGAATATATCATAAGGAATATCAGTAGTTTAACAGCGAAACCATAAAATTATATGTAGGTTTAGGCACACGTATTGTTTTTAATCTGTTGATTTAGGCACACTTTTTCTTTATAGACAAATAACTAAGGTATGTCTCATCCCCTAGTTTTCTGAATTTTGAAACTGCCAGACTAGCTTTACCTACAAGTATGTACAGTATACTCTGGCATATAAGACTACTTTTTAACCCAAGAAAATCTTCTCAAAAGTCAGGGGTCATCTTATACACCAAGTGTCATTGTCTTATACGGCAAATATATCACAAACTCTATATTTTAACTGGAAAAGTTGAGGGTCATCTTATATGCCCAGTCATCTTATACGGTGGACTATACAGGTAACTATACTTTTAATTGGGAAAATATTGCATATGACACCAAAGTATCACAACCTCATTAAAAATTACATAAAATTGTGTCCTAGCAAAAAGATGGACATGAAAATTTAATATATCATAGTCCAAAGACCCCAGAAGGAAAGGACGGGTTAGTGAGATACATCTGTTATCAACAGAGTCAAAAGGTACAGATAAAAAAGTAAACTTCATTACTTTATGCCGATTGAAATTTCTTCTAGGCAAAGGAGAAGGAATAGCCAGTTTTAACTTGTTCTGGTGTCCTTGCTTAGCACCAAAGTGCTTTTCAAGTTTGGTAACACCCTTGTTTGACAAACTTCAAAGCTATCTTCAAGCTTCTTCAAGCTGTATCCACACACAATTAAAAAGTGGCTCAAAATCAGCAGATAGATGGTAATGCCTGCATGCTAGTACCTTTAGCCCACATTAAAGGCCAGAAAATGCACTTCGAATGTAGATTGGTGGGATGAAAACACTACAACCTACATGCCACCACTGCATGCTAGTACCTTAACCCACATTAAAGGCCAGAAAATGCATTTAATGTGGATTACAGGTAGGATGAAAACACTACAGTCCACATGCCACCATTGAATGAAACCAATTTAAGACTCCTTATCACCTGTCTCAGGTAGACTATTTACATAAACTCTAAAAACACAGGAAAATGAGACCAAACCCTTTTCCCGTAGCCATGCAGAACACAGTAAAAATACAGAACTGTACTGATTGATGCCTTCTTGTCCAGATCACAGTAAGATGTGGACTGAACAGTACTTTTTGCATGGTATGGCTGTTCCAGCCCATTCTTCATACCAGCCCCAAAGCTAACACGAGCTCCAGATCTGGGCTGTGATGGCTCCAATGACTCTGAGGCTAGAAACTATGAGTCCCACAATACCCCACATGCCTCTGCGATCCAGATTTACCTATGATAGTATGCCAGTAGTCTTTGATGATTGACTGATCAGCTGATTGGAGTGCTACAGAAAGGGAGAAAGTTGTGTCCTTGTAGTATCAAAACAATTATGACTTTTTTGTCTTTATTAAATAAAGTTGCATCTGGTTACTGTGGAATGTAACAAGCAACGATAGCTCCTTCATTTTTACTTCACTTGCCTCCATCCTCCTGAAAGAGGGTGTTCAGTAGAAGTGAAGCAGACATCTTCTGTGCTCTGGTCAGAATAGGGATGGGTTAGGCTTGTCTTATTAAGCACCATCTGAGCCTGATTAGGAGGGCTCATTGAGGTGAATGGCCACCTTGTTGAGCCCTCCAAATGGCTTGGGCTTGGCTCATCTGTCTTGCCTTTGTGTGGAGGTAACCTCCGAGCTTTTGGATCCACTTTGCAACATTTTCACAGGCGTATATGGCCTCCATGAAGTATCCCTGGAGCTGTAAAAGTGCCAGCATACTAAGTCATACCATTTTCCCTGTAGGACAGTATTGTTGATACCGATTGTGGCTTTCCAAGATTAAGGAAAGGGATTTTCCAGACCCGTAAAGATATTTGGTATAGAAGTAAAGAACTTTTGAATGTAAAGTATATGCTCTGCTGTTGTGCTGTAGGCTTCCATCACCTTTATTGTTCTGTCATGCCTCTTGCCCACTAGTGCGCTCTTTATTGAATTTGGACTTTGAGCAGCTAGGTGCTTAAAAGTTAAAAATTCTGGTAACTTCTTTTAGGTATCTGAACCTAGCTTTTTTATAACTGGGTGATGCATTACGGTTGTCTGTAATGTGACATTTGTTTTCTGAGCAATAATATTTACAGGTGCCTAACACATGACATTGTGGCATTGTGCCATGTCTATGTCCCATGTCTGTGCTAATGCTGTCCATGGATGCCTCGAATGTTGTGACTCTGCAGGGTGAGAACATACATGCCTCTGGAGGATGGACAACTCATTATAGGAATGATGGTCACCATAGCAACTGGCCTGTTTTGCCTAGCCCTGAGGTACTCCATTAAGCTTACACTGAGTCAGCGCTAAGCAGCTCTGTGTTTAGTGGAGGTGGTTGGGTCACTAAGCTCAGTTGCACAATTTATGCCATGAAATAATTATCTGAATAGCCCTTTTGGAAAGACAACTTTGCGCATTCACCCATGAACGTCTTGAGGAATTTATTTCTCCTTCCCAAATTCTCAAATATGAAATGCTCTTGCACATGAATTTTGCAAACTAAAAATATTTTTACCTAGGTGTTCTTTGACTTCCTTACCTGTATCTATTCCAGCTGTAACTGGAAAAGCAGCATTTTTCTCATAGGATATGCTAAACCCTTACTATACTCATTAAATGAGAGGGATTCATCTGGATATTGTGGAATCTGCTTCCCATAATGCAACCGGTATCCTTCATGTGCTTGTCACACTGCTGCAGACCCTGTCACTGATCAAAGGACTAGTGTCAAGATTCTCACACAGTAAAATGGAGTCGTCGTCGCCCCCCCCCCCCGCGCGCTTACCTTCGCTGTGTGCCTTCTTCCAGGGGGAAGCAGAGGAGAAGGCGGCAGGAGGAGCTGTGTCTTTGCTAATTAGACACTAAAAGTGATGGAAGCTTTTTTAAAGCAGCACTTTTGCCCCAGGCATGAATTTACTAACTTTAGTTTGTTGTTAGGTTTGGTTCATTGATCTTGTCACAATTGATGATTCATTAAGTTGTGACTCGGGTAGAAATTACAATGTGCAGATGAATCAGAAGGACACATCTGAGCACTCTCAAAGTGTTAATTATTTAGAAAGGGCTCTGGTAGCAAGCATGCGCTGCACTCCAAGTGCCAAGTGCCATTTTAGATTCATAGCTCATAGATCCTGGGTGGCAGAAACATAGTCCTTTTTAAAGTCTCCTTTCTAGGACTGGTCAGTTCTTAAAATTTATCCTCAATTAATGCAAATAGAGATTTCTTCATTCCCTTTTATACGAGCTTAGAAGGACTTGGATATTAGAAACTGTATTCAATCATATTCCATCATCCTCACTGTTCAATTAGCTATTTTTAGTTAATTCTGAAGTTCTGTGCTAACTTCACTTCTAGGGTTTTTAGAAACTTCTATATGTCTGGGAAAACAAATTGCACAAGTACTGAAGCAGGTAAACTTACCACACCCAGTAGGAGTAAGAGGCAAACAGCTTCTGATGAGAATGCTCTGCTGTTTTGCATTTTTCTCAAATCTTATAAGTAATCTTAGAGGGGACAAAAATTTTTCAGAGCTTTCTTTCAAAAACAAACCTGATTAGTCTTCTCTGATTGCTTGGTTCTAAACCACACAATACCATTTTTATCCTTCATATAAATTTTGCATAAGGTATTGAAGTGATTGCGTAGGGCTTAGTTCCTGAATATTAGGTCTTAGAGAGGTAATCACTGAGTAAAGAATAAACCAAAAGGAACTTGTATTGTGCATGCTAGCTGTATCTTGAGCTTCAGCCTAAACTCTTCTCAGGTATTCTAATTCCAGGTCCCCTAATCAGTCCCAGGAAGGCTTCAAGTCAAGTATGCTACCTCCATTCTTCACTCTTGGGTGTTTTTCCACTGTCACTAGAAGTACCCATTAAGTACCCA
>MTQE01001134.1:58852284-58886920 GCA_014337955.1 Aspidoscelis marmoratus | reverse complement strand
GGGTACTTAATGGGTACTTTTAGTGACAGTGGAAAAACACCCTTAGAGAGATGCTTAGTAGACGACTAGGAACTAACTACTGCTGCCTGTACAGCATATAGACTTTGTACTGAACCAAGTTTCCTGAAACATTTTCCTTCAAGCAAGACTTTTATGGTCCACTCTGTTTTAAATATTGCTTGCATCAGAGATGATTCCCTTAAAACACTGAATTCCTCAGAATCAGGAGTGGTTATAATATTTCTTGCTGTCATTCTCTGATTTTATGATAGTTTCCTGCAATCATTTTATCTGAAAGTTCCTCGAGAGTATAACTGCTCTTTGCAGTGACTTCCTCTATCCACAACTATTTTTTCTTCCAATTTGCTCTAAGTTTCCCAAGAATTATCTATAAAAAGTAGCTCCATATTCTTTCAGTGAAAGCTTGCAGGTTATGCTCAACATCTGATGCGGAAAAGTGGATATCACGCTGCTCAGACTTCGTAAGTTATCATAGAAGATGGAATAGGAGGACTATTGTCACATTTGTAGATGACAGTTCAGCAGCACCCAGATGCTGGTTACTTATTCTGCTATACTTGGATATTCTGGAATAAAGCATGGCTATTCCTGAATATCCATGCTTTATTCCAGAACATCCAAATGTAGGCTATCACCATATGGTGGCTGGATATCCCACCAGGTAGTAATAATGTGGGAAATCCTCCCTGTGAAATTACTGCCTTCTAGCTAACTGCTGCAGTCAGCGGTGTCTGGAGTGCCTGAATGTGCTCATTGTCACCTTTGCACATGCGTGGCTGCCTGTTTCAGCCTCCACACATGCACATTGGATAGGGCAATCATTGTGGCTCTGTCCAGAAAGTAAGTAAATGCACTATTGGTGGAAAACCTGCAACCAGCACTGGGTTTTCCAGCAATAGTTTTTAGCACTTTTTGGAGAAGAGAGCGGTGCTAATCTGGGGTTGCCTCTAGTGCTTGAAGAACCCCACTGAGTGGCATAAGTAATCAACATCTGGATGCATCCCAAACTTAAGGGGTTAGGTAACATTTTAGAGGACATTTCCATGGCCATAACTAGTTGTCTGAAGTCCATAGGGAGTAATTCAGTGCAGAGAAGAGCAAAGTTAAGAATTTATATCCCGCACTGGGACCTTTAGGATATAATTCTTGGATAAATAAAAATGAGGCACAGAGCTGTAGGGGCTAAAAGAACCCAAGGAACAAGTGTAGAATAGGGAGAAGTTGACTTTGCAGCAATATATTTGAAAAAAAAATCTGTGTATCCAGTTGAACATGAGCTAATGGTTTGATGACAGTCTGTATCATGAGGGGGATAATAGTTTTGCTGAATGCAGCACTATTTTGCTTATGGGCAACACATTTTTAAAAGGGCATTGAGAATCTGGGACAGATGCAGAAGAAGGTGAAAGGATAATAGAAGGTCTAGAAACCAAAGCCTTTGAGGAGTAATTAAAAAAGCAGAAAAAGGTCAGATAGTGATAAGACAGAGGTCTACTGGTGCCTAAACTGCTGTGTTCAGGAAGGGGCACATATGTTCATTACTGACCCTGCAGGCAAGATGGAGAGCAGTGGGGTAAAAGTGGAAGAGAGAGAATTTGCTCCCTGCAAGGATTGCTGAGGAGTGGAACAGCCTGTCACATGCACAAGAGACTTCTCAACATTGCAGGTTATCACACGGAGGTTGGATGGCCTGTGCCCACCTCTAGGGGCTGGATTGGCAAATTCTGCCCTGAGCAAGAAATCTTATTGAATGCCTTCTGGGAACCCTTCCACTTAGTTTTCCCAGATCATTGAATAAAAACTCACTAATTCAAGTGTCCTTAGAAGAATTTCAGAAACATCTCAAGAATGTGTATAAATGTCCCCCCCCCTTGGCTTTTAGCTAGACTTGCAACCTGTCAACAAGCATTACCCCTGCATCGTGTTCGTTAGAGTGTATAGTCACTATATTACGGTATCTGAAACTCTGACACTTTCAACATTTTAGGAGTGGTTGTGACACTTATTGCAGAGTACTATTCTGCCTGAGAAACCTGAATGCAGAGGCTCTGTTCTCTAGGGAAATAGTATATGGGAAGCTTCATGCTCCTTCTGTTCTCTGGTTGAATTGAACAATAAACTCAGTTGCTTGGACTTTTTGCACTTGTTTTTAACCCGTGGTATTGGTGAGGATTGCTGAGGTACTTATTGTCTCCAGAAAGCTATTGTTTGCTGGTTTTACACGCTGTATACACGAACAAATCTGTACATAATTTTGTTTCACTTTCGAATTGGAGCTGATGGGAGCACATGTAAAGCATAAACAAGTGCTCACTGACATATGATATCTTTGATCTTTATACAAATACTCCAAGGTGGGTAATGCGCATTAAGTGAGTATTGTAAAATGATAGGATGAGATACTAATACAAATAAATAACTTTTAGGTACGTTACCCAAGGCAACCTGCGTGTGAAGAATAGTTTCTTAATATGGCTTTGTGTGGAGAAAGTACAAAGTATGTGCCCTTTACCCTATAAAGACAAATATCTGGGTCCTGAAAATTATCTTTTGTTTTTCTGTCATAATAGCAATACTGTTAGGTAAGTTTGAGATACTGGGTGTTTTTCTACTGTCACTAAAAGTACCCGTTAAGTACCGATTAATGGGTATGTAATGGCATTTTTGTACCCATTAATGGGTACTTAATGGGTACTTCTAGTGACAGTGGAAGAACACCCATTGTGTCTTCGTTCTTGCAGCCATTTTGTCTTCACTGAAGCAAAAACATAGGTGCATTTTGCTACAGTATTAATTTTTTATGTGTTTTGGTGTATGATAAAGGGGTTGTGTAAACAAAGGAGCTGTTCATAAAACCAGTAGAATAGAGGGCTGGTGGGATGGCTGACAGAAAAGCTTACAGACCATGGCCTCATGCTGCAGCATGTAACATTTGGCTTTTTGCATGTTGGAAGGTTCCTTTTTTCTACTGCTTCCCACATTGGCAAGTGTTGAACCCAAAACTGAAGTCAGGACTCATTGGAAAGGTAAAAGGGAAGGGGACAGGAAAGAAAGAGGTGGATAAATAGTGTCAGAGAAGCAACAGATAGGAGTTTGGGCAGACACAGGAGAGAACAGACAGACTTGGCATGCTGTCATCCATGAGGTCACCAAGTATTGGACACAACTGAACAGCTAAGCAACGGTGACACACTTCTTTACAGCAATTTAGGGTGAATTTCCATTACAAGCTCAAAATGGTTTCGAAACAGTTTCGAAGCGGTTTCGATCCTCGGAGTCCCCACGTCAGGTTGGCTTAATATAGGGCAGCAAAGATGTAATCACAGAGAGACCCCTCCCCCAAAGGCTCTTCTATTTTCTTATTCTCCTCCCTTGAGTCACGTATGCCATGTACGATCCTCAGAATCCGGATAGAATGCGATTAAGGCTGAAAGTAATGGGATCAGGCAAATTTGCGTTTGCATCCGGTTCTATTACTTCGGTTTAGGAAAACCATATTAAGCTTGTAATGGGAATGCGGCCTTAGAGTCCTTGTGAGTCGACTTTGAAATACATCTTTTCTGTCAGCATTCACCTCATGATGCTCATCATTTGTCCTTCATTCTTCACATATAAAGAGAAGCAGTTGAATGTTCTAGAATATGCAACATTTTGACAAAGCTATGAAGTTGCCCTGGAGATTTATTTACTCTATTTACTTGATTCCAAATTTTTAATCACTTGACAGCAATTCTATTTCTTTGGTAGAACAACTTTTCAAACATACACTTTTCTTTTTATAGATCATTAGAAATTTGTTAAAGGGCATAGCTAACTCAGTGATTCTAATGTTGATTATACTGTCATTTAACTGTTAACTGAGGGCTCTTCATTTCTGCAGTCCAATTCTGGCTTCCTGATGCTTTTCCTTCTATCTAGATATCTCCTCTATTGCCTTCCACCTTGAATGAAAAAAAGGCCTGTGAACAATTGAATGTTATCTCTCTGTCTTTTGCCAGATACTTCCTCTTCACGATCTTGCAGTAGTTGCTACTACGTAACCTTATTGGTTTTGTTTTCTCTTTCCTTTTCTATCCTCAGATTATTTTTGGAATACTGTATTTTCTTGTTGGCATCAAGTGGCTGTGAATTTCTTTGACACTGGAAAGTATTAAAATAAGCGAATTTTGCCACACGTGTTTGACAATGTAATGTGTGTGTTTTATTTCAGTGCTACTGGACTGAGATGATAATGGTTTGGTGACTGAATACTTTTCTAACGTGTAGTAATTGAAACAATTGCTTTTGTGCTTTCAGTAGTTAGTCACGGTTAAACCTGCAAAATGCAGAGTGAATCATTTATAACTGTCTTTACAGTTGGGTGTTATGTGACATTTTATTTGCAATTGTAAATACAGGAAATGGTAGTGAAATGTGAAAAATATGATGTGTCATAAACATTATAGCCTCCTTATTAAATTTAGTTCATGTTTCTGAGATATCCAGTAAATTAAATAAAGCTGAGTCTTAAGTCTCTCACACCACAGTTAAGTCATTTTCTCTAAGATTTGCAAATAAGAGGTTGAAATGGAAACCAGTTTTTGTTTTTGTTTGCTATCTGTAGATTTGAGATGGTCAGACATCAACATAATTATAAAGTCCACCAGTTTTGCTTGAGTGCCCATTGCCTGCAATTGACTGTGCATCTGTTAGCTGTAAGCTGCTGGTTTCCACGGAAACTGCATGTACCACTACCTGTGAATAATTGAGAATGACAGCTGTAATGAGGGAATTTTGGGCAAATTGTGTAAATATTCGTAACCAGATTACCCTGATAAAATATTTTCACAGCAGATAAAGACATAACTTCCAGGCTTAAGGAGATCAAACTGAAGAGGAGCAAGAGAGGGTCCATCAATGTGAAATCCAGGGAATGAGTGCTTTAAAACCTGTAACAAATTCCCCGCATATGAGCGCGGGGTTTGTGAAACTCGGATTCTATGCACTGCCACCTCTAGGGCCTAAAATCCTTTCTAGTTTCATTCCTGGGGGCAGGTAATTGGATTTTGTGTGCTCTGAATATGTATGTACTGTAGACCCTGCATGGAATAGCCAGAGATGATGCTAGGTGGAGGCAGGTATCTTACTTTTTTATTTAGGAGCATACCTGTTTGAGGGTCAAGAGGGCGGTCACACAGAACACAGATGCCAAAATAAACCAGTCGCTTTTAGCCTTCCTATGACCTATTTTAAATAAAGGGTGTTGTTTATTTGCAGCACAAGATCCTCTGCACCATCTCGTACTCTGCAGTACAATCTACATAAGTCCAGGCAGCTCGTCCCTGTCTGTGTGCAAGAAGGCTGGGGGGAAATCAGACAGACAGGCAAGCAGAGCCAGCTGGTTGCAACAGTATTCAGGGTGATTGCTGCTCAGATCCTGTTGGCTTCTGTTTGTGTCAGGCTGAAATGACCAGAAGAATTGCCATTGCTTCTTTCTGATTTTGTTGTGTCGATGCTGTAGCTACAACAGAAGCATGTGCAGTCATGCCTGCAAAACTCGGCCCAGTTCTAACGTAGGGATTTGATCACCTCGTCGTTTCAGGTTCTTTTATAGCCCTTTAAACAAAAAAGATTGTTCTTTGGACATTATTGCTTTTCCTAAAAGTCCTTTATTTTCTTGTGAAGGGTTGCAGTTCCATAGCAGATGTGCTTCCAGTAGATTTGTTTTGCCAGGGTATCAGTGTAAGAAGATAGAATGATGTCAGACATTCCCAAACGTGAGCCTCCAGATGTTAAGCTATAGCTCCCATGATTCCTTGCCTTTGGCCATACTGATTGGGGCTTATGGGAGTTGTAGTCCAACAGCATCTGGAGGCCCAAGTCTGCTTTAAGGTATACATATATATACTTACCATGCTCCTACTTACATTTTCATTAAGCATTCATGATATTATTCTGTGAGCAAGCTGGTCTGCAGAAAATACTGAATGACAATATTTAGTATTTACTTTGTTGTTTGCCCTGTGCTCTCTGACATGGACATGTTTTTTTAAACCAACACATTGCAGATGCTAGAGACATTCCTTCTTCCTTATTCAAGATTTGGACCAGACACTGTGAAGGTAAGGCTGAGAGGCAAGACATAAGGCTAGCCGATGAGATTTCAAAGCTGAGTGGGAATTTGAACCCTAGCCCAGTACTCTTTACTGATGTATTTATTCATTTCTGTAAACTGTTAAGCCACACTTCACAAGAGTCACAGTGCATTGAACACAGTAAACATACAAGATAACACATCAGCTAAATTAATTTAAAACAGAATAAAATGAAAGAAGTGAGAAATTTTAAATTAATGAATGCATTACACGTGCTTTTTACAGATGCTGAAAGGCATTCAGGATTGACTTATAGCTGGTGTGTGCATGAACGCAATTTTCAGCATTCAGTTCAATTTGAATCAAATCCAAAAATTCAAATCAATTTGAATATTTAAAATACGAGTGTATTCACATTCAGTTTGATTCGAATACATCCGTATCTATTCGTATGAGTATTTAATTCGTATTTGAAGATACGAATGTCGATAACACGTGTATGTGTCCATACACATCTGTACGCATTCGTAGGCATCCCATTTTTATCCCGTATGCATCACGTTTTTGTCCCTTACATATCCGTACAAATGTGTACAGTCACAAATAAGATGTGAATGGATACGCGTGTAATGTGTAGGTATCCGTACACATATGAATGTCCAAATGATTTGAAAGATTTGACAAGCCCCTCCCTCTTCTCTGTATGCATCCACTAAGGATGGAATCTGCCTGATTTTCTCCTTAGGATCTTAAGTGGTGCACATGACATTCCTCCAGATATTTAAGACGCAAGTAGTTTAAGGCTTTAAATATCAGTATTAGTGCTTTGGTTTTGAAAATAAAAGGGTAATCAGGACAGATTTGTAAGGATTGGAGCAATATGTGCCTGGCTAGAAGCTCCCAGCAGCAATCTGGTTGTAGCGTTCTGCAGTAGTGCCAGACTCCAGTCTATTTTCAAGGGCAGCCCCCTGTAGACTGCAGCTGTGATCAGAGGTATCTTAGAGAAGGCTTTGAGGTAGGATTGTTCACACACCAGTCTGTCCCTCTCCTTCTCCTGAACATTCTGTACTAGAAAAGGTGGATTAGAGAAGGCTTGGGAACACGAGGGCCACACCCAGGCCCTCTGAGGTCCCCCTTTTGTTAAGGCTGAACACAGCCTGCATTGCGATTCTCTAACCTGGAGGATAGTGGAGCACGGCCAAACTGGCATTTTTGTGTTTTTGTACATTTTTCCCTTAAGAACATTTTTTAAAAAAATCCCTCAAGGCTTTATGTTAATTAGGACAATAAAATAAGTAGCCTATAAACATTGTTGTCGGGTCCTGCTACAAAAAGGAGCCACCATATATTATTTAAAGGTTATTGTGACCCAAAGTAGTGGGGAGAAGAGCGACTTCTTTGCAAACGAACCAGACTAGCAGTTAATTATACTCACTTGAGTACAAAGTGTCACAAGCAACATCTGTACTGAGCCAGGTAATTAATTTGGGGACACATGCCTCTAAAAAGCTTCCATGTCAGGTAAGGCGCCAGGAAGGTACAAGAACTTGAGTGATGGAAATAAAATTCAACAGTTTTACTAGTGTATCTCTGGGGTTTCTTTTGCCGGAGTACACCTAGAAATATTGCTGTAAAGTTTATAGAGAGAGGAGCGTGTGAAAGAAATTAATTGTGCTTTGTTCCTGACTGACAATATGTTGTCAGGTTTGATAGTGGGGCGGGGTAGGTTAAGCAGAAATAAATATGCCTATTCTAGTTCTATTGTACTCAGGGTGCCAAAGTCTTGTCAGAGTGAAATATAGAATTGAACCTGAATGGCTGAGCGACTTCCATCTGCTTCAGAATCTCTCCAAGATAATCAAGAATGATGAAAATTGTTACTTTGTTTTTAACCTCCAACTGACCTGCAAGCCTGGTGTCTATAAAACAAGGAAAATCTCCTGACCTGACATAATTTCTGATGCCTCCGTAGATCATACCCCTTCCATCAATATTTCAGGTACAACAAATCAGAATGCTTGTGTGGCTGTTCTTTGTTCCCTAGGAGGAATCGTTGAACTTAAAATTCACATAACAGACATTTGTGTACTCAGTCATTAAATCAGCTTTGCAGAGTAAAGTGAATGGTTTTCTAGAGGTTATGTGGCATTAAAACTAGCAGATAAGTATATTTGCTAGTTACGGTCATTTTAGAAGTACACTAGAAGCACTTCATAAGTCCTAATGTACTTTTGTGTGGCATTTGGTCCATGGTAAAATAATTGTGGTGTTGCAGGTTTGATTCCCAGCATCTCCTTGGAAGAAGATAATAGCAACTGCATGGATTTGTCCTTGAATTCACCACGCAGTAGACAGAATTGAGTAAAATGACAGAATTGTAAATTAGGAAACCCTGTCTTCAAGTTAATCATTGCTCACTAAGGGCCTTCCTGCACTTACCTCTGTAGGTCCAGATTTGTGGCTATACATCAGGCAGGCCCCTCACCAGTAAAAGGAGTGGGCACCTGAGAGAGGGCCTTCTCAGTGATGGCCCACAGGCTATGGAATAGTCTCCTGAGGTGTCTCAGGCCCTTCACTGTATATATTTAGGAGAGCAGTAAAGATGCATCTCTTTGCCCTAACCTTAGGTTAAATGGGAATATACTGTCTCTTCCCACTTTACAGACACCATTACTGTTTTAATATAAACTGTTGCTGTTTTAATATATTTCTGATTTTAAATGTTGTTACCCGCCCTAAGGGTATAGGACAGGATAGAAATACAAATAATAAATAAATAAAGCTCACCTAAGCTTTGAAGACAGCCCTGATGGCCAGGAATGAAAGTTCCTAGCCTCGGAGCTCCTGGAGGATCCCTTTCAGTGTATCCTGCTGAAATGGGTCCTTTGGCCCTAGTACATCTTGGACCTTATCAGTACTCTGGCCCAGAAACTAGCCAGGGGTGTTTTCCCACTGTCACTAAAAGTACCCATTTCATACCCATTAATGGGTACTTTCAGTGACAGTGGAAGAACACCCCAGGAGGCCATTTTGGACCTCTTGTTCTGGAATAAAATTGAAACAGTATGGCCCACATAATGATAATAAAATCTGCTAGAGCTATATAATTTTAGTATTAGAGCAGCATACTGCCCAAGTGATTAATTCCAAGGTCATGTGGTGAATTCTGTGACTGTCAGGGTTTCTGAGTCCAAAAGCCAAGGTCAGCTACACTCTACAATAAAGCATCAGGGGACCATGTGGCTTACAGTATGTCTTCAGATATACTGCCATTGTAAGATTTCCCGTAAAATTCTCACTGTGTGAGTTTTAAAGTGAAGTTTCAGGCAGAATGTGCTTGTTTCATTGTTACATTTCTGGGAGCTTAGTAACTTTCAAAGCACAGGTCTTCAGTAGCAGTGTCTGTATAACAAGCAATAAAACAGGGTCAAAAAAGTCTGAGATGGACTCCCTGCTGAGAAAAAGTTGAAGATTAGTGACCTACTGTGAACAACCACTTACCTGGAATACATAAAAAGTCAGTAATGGCAAGTCCAAGCTTTGCTTGTGAAGAAATGAACACAGAGCAAACCTAGCTAGTTGGCACAGGACCCTGAACTCCTAAAGCAGTTAGCATACAACTATGGATGTTAGGACCTAGCCCAGTGATGGCGAACCTTTTGAGCTTGGTGTGTCAAACTTCACAAGAAAACCTAGCTTAACTCGGGTGCTGTGTCACTTCCAGAAATATCCATAATTCTGTGATATTTGTAGCTCTAGTAAGAAAGTTATATTTTTGATACATGTATTTTATTAAAAGCAAAAATGAATAATTCTTTACATTTGCTAAATCTTCAATAGAAAGTTGGTATTTCGTAAACTTCAAGAACAAGCAAGCACTACATGCCCAGGTGCCAGGGTGACCAGGTGTGTCACCTAAAAGGGCTTGGCGTGCCACCTGTGACACGCGTGTCATAGGTTGGCCATCACCGACCTAGCCCTTCGTAAGTTCCGTTAAATATCAGTTGTCTCTCCTTCCAGGAACATACTAGAGCACCAGATAGCTGCTTAGAATTATCCAAGTAACTAAGTTTTTGTATTCTACAAATGGAAGATATTCCCAACTTCACAGATCTTATCCAGTAGTCATAAGAACATAGGAGGAGCCCTGCTGGATCAGGCCACAAACCATCTAGTCCAGCTTTCTGTCTTACATAGTGGCCCACCAGTAGCTGCTGAGCATTCTTATGTGGAGGAAAAGCATTAATCTGCTCTTAGTTCCCTGTAGGTGGCTTTCAGAGGCACCTAGACTATCTCTCCAACTTGAGGGCAGTATCTGGGCATTAATTCTAGTAGCGATTGGTACACCTGTCCTCCATGAATAATTTACTACAACCTCTTCTGATAGTAAATTCCGTAGTACTCCTTCTTGGTCCTATCAGCTTCATAGGGTGCCCCCTGGTTCTAGAACTGTATAATAGAGAAAAGAATTTTTCAAACTGGGTATATCCCAAACAGCCTCCCATTCTTGTGTCTCAATCATAATTCAATGATTTTGTTAGATATAACAGTCTTTGTCAGAAATATATAAGGAAACAAAGGCTAAGGCCATGACCCAAAATTATTTTGTTAATTCTTGATCCTGAAAAGAAACCAGCTGTCTGGAAATGAATTTGTATAAGTAGGGTGTCTATATTGAAAATAGGAGCTGAGTGTGAGTAGAAAGAATATTGGTTATACTAGGGGCTGATAACTTACTTTTCTTCCAGGGGCTAGGACAGGCTTTTCAGAAATACTGCTTTGTTTTCAAAGAGGCTTCAGTTGTAGGATCTTTGGCCACAGTTACACCTTTACTTTAAACCTACTTTAGTCCATTTTCAGATCTGAATGCTCACACTGAATATCTCTTTTATTTGTGGACTTTCGACCTTCCATTCAGGAAAGTCCACAAATAAAATTGATAGAAATGAAAAGGTGTGAGCAGTCAGAGTTGAAAGATGGACTGAAGAACTTTTAGAGTGAAGGTGGGCTTATAGCCTTTGTTAAGGAACCCTTTGGTGCAGAAATTTAGAGGAGACTGTAGGAATCATGTGACTAAATTGTAAGATTCCATGTTTCAGTCTTTAACGCCCTTCAAGGTTTTGCTACTGAATATATTAAATTCCACCTATCCCAACCAGTTAAGCTGTTCTGGGCTGTTGGCTCACCCTTTAGATCCCAAAATCCCTGACCCTCGTGAGGTATTTGGGCTAGGGAGAGAGTTTTCTCAATTAGTGTCTGGAGGTTCTTTCACTGATGTCTTTTTAAAAAATCTTACAAACATACTTTTTTCACATGTTCTTTTGGTTCTGTGACCATCATCAATTGTAACAATATTTCATTTTCTGTTTTATTGTTGTCATTTGTGGTTTTCTTTGGCAAACTGCATCAAGTTCAATACTTCGGTATCTCAACTACAATCCTTTTGGGAGAAAGGTGGTGTGACTATAGCAGGAGAAGGTTTGCCCTCACCTCTGCTTGATATGCCCATGGGCAATTGGTGGGTCACTGTTTGTGACAGAATGCTGGACTAGATGGGCTGTGGCCTGATCCATCAGGGCTATTCTTATGTTCCTATAAGAAGACAGCTGGGATCATAGTGTGTAAATGCACCAATGCCTGCTGTAACCATATAAAACCTTTTTGGAGAACAAGATGAGATAATGTTCTACTGCTGATAGAACCATCCTTTGGGACTACGTGCTAGAAAACAAAGTATTCCATTCTCTTGTGTTATTGATGATGAAACAGCACTTACTTACCTACCATTCTCTGTGTGATATGTATTAGAAAGTGTAGTTACTGTAGGGCTCATCTGATACGGCTTCAGACCACTTTCAGAGTGAGGGAGAATGTTGGCAAAGTGGCAAGCTGTTTTCTTTTGGTGTTATCTCAATCAGAAATTCCACCTTTGGGTTAGATAATGTGAAGCAAAAATGACAAGTGCATTGCTGATGTGTTCCTTCACCCTGACAGTGGACAACAAACTGTTTCAAAATTTAGGTATAGATGGGTCCTTAAAATACTTTATTGCCTTGATCATTGTGTTCTCCTTCTGCACTGCCTCTTTCCCCAGTGACCACATCCCCCACATGTCACTGTGGTAATAGCTTTTAGTGGCATAGTAATTCGAGGCAGAAAGTGTGTAGCAGTGAGACATAATGAGTGTCTGATTTGGTGAGTCTATAACGTACACTTAGGTTGGGGTAGGATTTTGCTTTGTTTTATAATATGGCAGGACAGTGGGGTATTTCCCTCTCTCTGACTGGTGTGTTCTAGTCTAAACCATGGGAGCTCCCATATATTTCTTTGATCTTCATATTGCAAGTGCCTTTAAAGGATTAACAGAAAACTCCCATCTCAGCAGCTTATGGTTGTCATCTCCCGACACCTGTACTTTGGCAGTTGCAAACTAAGCCCATTCACTTAAACAAACAAGTGATCTGTGTTCTACATGGATAAAATTGTAGGATGCACCCTGCTTTAATTAGAGCTAGCAAAGCTCCACAGCAGTCCTCCTGTTTGCTATCATAAACACATTATATATGCTTGCAGCACAGTGGAAAAGCAGCAAAGGGCAGGTGCTGCTTGAAAACAGCAAATCAGCCTCAAGGGGTTTTTTAAAAAAGCCACAGTCGTGTTCGGAACAGGTGGCTGGTGTCAAGAATGAGAAGAGCTGCCACACACCTGTGAGACGTTTCTAGAATAAAAATGGAAATTGTTGTGATGTTTGGGCTCATCGGGCCCTCTGCTATAAGCATGTGGTGGTTGTTCTCCCAAGTGGTGATTTATCCTCTCTTCATCCAGTCTGATAATGTGTTTCCCAGCTATGTAATCTGTAATTTTCAGGAGGAACTATAATCTCATTGTGACCAGGCTTCTTGGTTGAGCTGCTTAATTTGAAATATGCCTTCCAGTGTTTGATAGAAAGATCCTCAAGTCCAGCGGTTCTCAACCTGGGGGTCAGGACCCCTTTGGGGGTCGAACTACCCTTTCAGAGGGGTCGCGACAAGTCTCCCGCTGCCCTTCCCTCCCACCTCCCAGCTGCTCCGCCCCCGTGGCTGGGGGTCTCTACAGCATGAGGAACTCCATTAAGGGGTCGCAGCATTAGGTAGGTTGAGAACCGCTGCTCTAGTCTTTTCTGCGCTGTGGAAAATTTACTCTGTGGAAAGAAAAGCACCATTCCGTGGATTCTAGTCTGGGTGTTTTCAGTCATTTCTGAATTCCTTGATATGACTGGTAAACTGACAGTTGATGTAACATTTTCTCTTGCTTCTTCTAAAGGTCAACTGTAATGTACACCCAGTTGGCTGCAATTTCATTTTATTTTGACACCTACCTGTTCACACAACCTTTGTGGAATTCACTGTATTATTACAAAGCAGAGATGGTGCATGCATTAATATTTTGCTGCAGCTATTCAATATACACTACATCTTTTTGCTTTCTTATTCATCAAGGTTTCTAAGGAGGCTAATTTTTTAAAAGGTACCCTCTCAAACTCTTTTCAAGTTCCTACTACGGTTCTTTAATTCACCTTCTCATTTGCCTGATTTTTTTCCTTCTTACTGTTCCCCTTGCTATATACTTAGACACATAATACAAAAATTTCAGGTATACTTTCCTAACAATACAAATAAAAGAATCAAAAGGTACTGCATATTAAAGTACAGGCATGTCCTTGTATCCATGGGGGATAGTTTCCAACACCTACCGTAGATATTTGGAACACCAGGAAATCACACAAGATTTCTCGTGATTCCTGAGGGTGGCCATTCTAGTCACATGCAGACTTCTGAGAGGCCTGGGTAGAGCCTCTGAGGAGGGCACAATGGCACCAGGGGGAGGCCTCCCACTTCTAGGATTGTACATGGAACCTGATGACAAAGAGGAACTTAAATTTAGCTGCCTGGCTTAAAATCAGTACATGTGTATATATGTGTCAAATTAGGTGTAACTTAAGGCCAGTGTGTGTATAAAAACAAATATAGGCTTGTTCAGATTTTTTTCAGATCTTGTGATACTTTATTTTGTGTTCCACCTGATCCCACCTTTTTTCTTAAAACACTTTCCAGCTGTTTTGCTGCTACGTTTTACTCTATTCTCATCTTCTGAACCATCTTGAAGGGCAACCCATATAGAGCACGTCACAGTAGTATTCTGTCTGGAAGATCTGAAAACGTGAATCATTGTAAGCCAAGTTATCCGTGCCTAGGAAAGTCCACAGCCTGCAAAGCACCTGGAGATGGAAATAGACATTCCTAGATAGCACTGCTATCTTGACCTCCCGTGACAAGGGAGAACCCAACAGACCATGTTCTTGTTCTTTTGAGGGAGGTGAGGCCCCAATGAACTTTTCATCTTAAACTCATTACTGTGCCTGGGCAGACCCAAGTGCCTGAAGCGCTTCATCTGATTCAGAGCTAGATGTCATCAACATACCTAGGGCATCTTATTCCAAATCCTCTGATGACAGCTTCCTGTGGTTTTGCCAAGGCAGCACATGATGCTGAAAAAAAGGCCCTCCTTTTTTATCTGGATCCTTTTCTGGAAACAAGCAGCAGAACTACTTTTAATACGCTGGTTTCTGCATCCTGTCCCAAGTTCCTTTGACTGGATATCACTGTCAGTAATATCAACAGCCAAAGAGATTTGAGGAGAATGGACAGAGACACACTGTCTTTTTCCATTGGACAGCAACTATAGTAAGTCAGGATGATCAAGGTGGTTTATGTGCCAGTAAACAAGATGCTAATATATATATACACTGAAGTCCCTGGGTATTAAACTACCAGCTAATTCAACTGTCTTCTGCTAGGTTGTTGTCCTAAAATAAGTGGCTACACAAAGGATGATAAGGTGATCTCTATATTGAAAGTTTTGAGCAGAAATAGTTTGGTGTGAGATTTTCTGGGGGTTTCTAGAAGGGATAAATAGTTTTGAGCAGAAATAGTTTGGTGTGAGATTTTCTGGGGGTTTCTAGAAGGGATAAAGAGACACTGCAGTGAACGGTGGAAATGGAGGATAGGAGCAGAAGTACCTTATAGGATTAGCAGCCTTCCTGTCAGTTATAAAACTGCCTACCTGCCTCCTCTTGCTTGTTTCTTCGGAAAACAGAAACATTTAGATCAAGTTCTGACAGATTATTTAACTGTTCTAAATGGGAACTATTACAAGCATTCTCATGGTATATTATTAGATCATAAGAAAAGATGCTTGTGATTTTTTGTTCTGCTTATTGCAAAGATCTAACCATAGTGCTATAGAATAAAACCGTGTTAGTATATATTGTCTAGAGCCATTGATAGCTCTGGGTTTTTTCCTTTATTCATTTCTCAGAAGGCTTAGCATAATGTACATAATAGTGCTACAGAAGTGGACTTACAGATGTTCTCCTGCAGTGATCTACTCATTTCTGAGAATCCAAACAAGCATATTTTATGTTTCTACTGCAAACCCAGGTTCCTAAACATCCAAGTTAGGATTTCAGCTAAAGCCTTCTTCAGACATTTAATACAGTGTCCAAGGGTAGAAAGTAAGTGTACCAGCTCCATCCTACCATTGCTTCTGTTACTCTCTGCAAGTTGACAGGTGGTCTTCTGATCCTATAGAAGGCTGTCTACAAATAGAGAGCTACAAGTGGATAGTGCTCATCCCACCCAGAAGCTCAGAGCTTGTCTGCTATTCAGTTTAAGGTAGGCTGGTGTGTACATAATCCATAATTATGTGCACTTTGTTTTAATCTGTATTTCATTTTAATTTGTATCCTGTTTTAATCTGTTGTTACCCGCCCAGAGACCTTCGGGTATGGGGCAGGATAGAAAGTAAATAAATAAATAAATAATGAGATCAATGATCATGTTAGCCTGAGCAGCATTTCTGTCTCATGAGCCATTAGCACGTACCGTTTTGATACCTGCTTCGATCTCTTATTAGCTTCATTGTCTTGTACAAACTACAACTGTCTACAATATAAATACAAATTATTTCAAACAATACAAAGAAGTTAAACTTGTTAAATAACAAGTTAAAAAGTAATTTGTTGCTTCTGGGTGATTAAATTCCAGTAACTGGTGGAGCTAAGATGGCATCCCAGGAGGCCTATTATATGTTCTCTTTCCCTCTTTGTGAAAATAGAACTTTTAGAGTAAGAGGACTTTAATTCAGAACTCTTGTGGGTCCATTCAGTCATGTCCACAAGAGGACCAAGGGTCTTGTTCCGGAACTACTGCTGGCTGGTTTTCAATGACCCATCGTAGCACACCACCAAAAACCAGCACAGGTTCTGTGGCAGGTGGGGACAGTCGCAAAGCTGATCCTGTCCACACCTCCACACAGCCTGGATCAGTGGGCCCAGTTATTTTTGACCCTCTAATCTGGATCTAAGACAGGCAAGTGCAGAAAAGGTCTAAATGTATGGGTGTCTGGTTTCAGATAACTGCGTTATATCTGAGCAAGAAATACCTCTTTTAAGTTCCAGTGTTTTCAGACATCCACTCAAAAATGTTCAGAGACTAATTGTGATAACTGTTAAACTTCTGCTGAAAACATGAAGTTTATCCCTAAAATTGTGAAGAATACAACATAATCATATTTTGATTCCTAAAATAGTGTTGGAGCAGTGAGACTGAGAAATCTCAGGACAATTATTAGGCAAATGTGTTTAAGGTAAATTGATGGATAGATGTACAAGCAGACAGTGCTGGTGATTAAAGGATTTATCAGACATGTTCAAAATGCCAGCAGGTTGCCAGCATTGCGGCAGTAACAACACAGAGCCCTGCCTCCAGTTTGGGGCACTGCTGGTCTATCACCTCATAATCCCGAGTTAAATTTGTATGGAATATCCCAGACTATTTTTACTTTTCTAATGTGTTCCCAGATGATCGATTGATTTCCGTGACTCCTCCAGCATCATGTCAGAAGTAGAGGTGTGCATGAATGCATTTTTCAAATTGGATATCAAAAAAATTTGAATCGATTTGAATGTTTAACATTCGAATGTATTCACATTGTATTCAATTTGAATGCATTCAGATCTGTTCATGCGAATTTTCAATCCGTATTTGCAGATGTCGCCAAAATTCATATGTACCCATACACATCCCATATGCATCCCTTTTTCACCCCATACAGATCCATAGAAACGTGTACTGATGTGGGAAAGATGCGCATGGGCAGGTACATGTACGAATGCCCTAATAATTCATACGAATGTTTTGAAAATTTGAAATTCATTCAGATGTTTAAATTTGAATTTCTAGACATTGGATTCAAATTTGAATGTCCAAATTCAAACTAATTTGATCAAATTTCAAATGTTTTGAATATTCATGCACATCCCTAGTCAGAAGTAACTTCCAGGAGTTTGCTGTGGGGTGGGGTGGGGGAAGAGAAGGGAACAAAAGAGGCTGCCCACAGTTCCTGGAAATGGCTTCCACCATGATACCAAAGGAACATTATGGGCATGTTCCTGCACTACCTCAAAGAACCTTAAGATGGGTCTTTCAAGGGAAAACCTCCAGTTGTGGACAGTAATTACCGTGATTCTTAATTGAGGGAATGACTGAATCTTAACAGCAAGGTAATGCTTTTCTTCTCTCTTATATATGATTATATATGTAGTAAGATACAATCAAAAACTGATAATCAGATCACAGTTCTAACATTACACTGTTGTAGAAAACCCTCTAAAATGTTCTGAAGAAAAGTCAAGACAAACCCCATTTTATACTTTTTTTATGCTGATCTGTTTCTATTTGTTGGGATGGAGCTAAGTAACGATTGTAAAAAAAATACAAGTAGTTGGGCGGGATTTATTTTGTAATAGCTATAATGAAAGATGCTGATATTAAAAATGCAGTGGAGGGTGTTTTATTTTTTGAGGGATCTTGCCGTTTCTGTGGGAGAGGAAAATGATGGGTGTGAGATATGTTTGATTTGGCAAGGAAGGTAGCCACCTACACGCTTCAACGTATTCCACACAGAAGGATAAAATCATATAAAAAAATTTACAGAAGAGTTTACTGAACAATAAAAATGGGCTGAGGATGAAATTCAGCTTCTTTGATAACTAGATTGTGCAGACTAGATTGTGTTTTTAATGAGCAAAGAAAAGATTATAAAAATGTAATAAAATAATATGTGAACAGGTCCTGTTACTAGTTTGATGACTAGTAGTTGTGACTTGTCAGCTTGTGGGGTGAATAAATCTGCTTCTGTAATAGGAACTGGACTAAGATATAAGCAGAGCTTGACTTCAGGATTTTTCTGAGGCAGTAGGACAGGGCCCACGAGTAGAATTGATGGGTGAGGCATCAGGTACAGAGGTCTCTAAGCTGCAGAACTTATTTCAACACTAGTGATTGCTTTCTGAAAAAGGGTAAAGATAGAAAAATGTTTCTGTTCCTCCTCCTCCTCCTCCTCCTTCTTCCCAGTTAAAATATTCTTCTGTACCCTCCAGTTGGTTCACGCTAAAGATGTTTTTGTGGTATTTTTTACCTGCATCTGAACAGTTATAAGAATCTCTGTTATGACTGGGCAAGATTCTGTGTTTGTTGTGTTTTAGGGGAACATACGTATTTTAGAACTCGTCATGTGGTCCAAGCTTAAGATTTAGCATATAACTTGTAGTTCTTGCAATGCTTGTTCAAGTCAAAATCCAGGTTTTTGTGGAAAATTGAGAAAATGTAGCTGAGCTAGGACAAATCATATCTCAGATGTTTGTCTATAAAAGCCAGAAGAGGTGAAGTGCCTTAAATAACTTCCCAATAGAGAACAGAATCTTTGGGCTTCATTTTTAAATGCCACTGAAATTTGTATGCATTTAAAATACAACAGATAACAAGGAACTGAAGAAGTGAATGCAGCTTAGCACACCTCTTAATATTGCTACACAAGAAGCAAAACAACCTTTTAAAAAACTGCATTGAGTTAACCTCTATTGTGAAGTGAAGAATACAGTTTAACTTAAAGAACAGAAACTCTAGCTTTCTTCGTTCTGTGGATATAAAGAGTGCTTGAGTAGGAAATCTTGTCTGTAAATGATTTGCGTCAGTGTTTACCAGAAAGAAGATATTTGAAGTTTTGCAAAAGCATAAACAAACCTTCAGCTTCTCCTCTGCATTGTTAATTCCATTGTTGTTAATGTTTCATTTTAGTAAAAGCTGTCATTCCAAGAGAAATGGTCTCAAGTACGTCTCTGGAAACAAACAGAAATCCTTATATTGAGAAAGTAGGCATTTGATTATATGCATGTCCCAGTCTGATGAGGCATTTCTTGTTTTCTTATGTTAAGTCTTGAGGGAAAATACTGTGAATTGTTCTTATTTTTAGACGTTACAGGGCAAGAACTAATTTATGCTGAAGTAACTAGCATTTGAAATCAGTTTGTAAGAAGAATCATGGTATCCAAAGGTGTTGATTCACCTTCCATAAAGTCACCACTCCGTTTTAGCTGTCTTGCCTTCTGACAGGTCCCAGCTGACCATCTCTGCTGCTGGATCCAGGTAGTGTATATTTCTGTGGAGTTTACTCCAACTCCTTCACTTTATAATGCTCAGGGCTGCTTACAAGATAAAAATATATGAAAAAGATTAAATATTTACTGGCATGCAATTGCCAATTCAGTCTGAATGTGCCATGGCCTGTCCACAGCTTCCCTTTTTGGCACAGGATTTTGTGTGTGTGTGTGTGTGACACTTTTATTTTGCATGCTATGTTGCACAAAGTGGTTTGGCAGCATGGTCGTTACGTGCCTATTAAGTACCTCTTCCCCACCCATCAATAACTACCTTATCATAAAACCAAAGTTCTAGTTTATATTCTAATATAAAGGCATAAGCAATCCACCCCATGGTCTAATCTACAGTATACCATCTGCTTTTTCTTAAAGTACAGCTAGAAGTTTTGTTTTTCAGATGAAAAAATGCAAAAATCCTTCTTATGTAAAACCTGGGAGTAGGAATCAAAGCCGTTACAAACCCTAAGACAGAGAGGCAAGGATAGAAATTGGTAGGGTGTTGACATCTGCATGTGCAACATCTGGAGATGCTGATCAGATCTTGCCTTTGGGAATGGTGAACTTAACTGTGCTTACAAAAACTAGTATTTCTGCCTTCTGTCCTAATTTAATGTTGCACTGAGGTGTCTTGGTTTGCTTCATAACTTGTATATGCTGCACACTACATTTTTGTTCACACTTTAACTCAGTAAAGACAGCTTGTCTCAATAGGATTTGCAAGCAAAGCAGAATTTATAGTGGTCTTTGTGCCTATATCTTTTTCAACCCTGCATTTCGTGAGGTTCAAAGTGCTTTGTAGCCTTTTTGTTCTTGTGAATGGGCAGCAGACTGAAAACTAAAGAAGATTTTACAGGCTTGTATATGAACTGGGTTAGCACAATGTTACAGGCTCTCCTGGGATGCCCTGTCTATACCCAATGATGCCCTAACTGCTCAATGACCTTTAAGCCCTAGCTTAAGTGGGGAAAGGTAAAGCTCATAACTATCTCTCCACACCATCTGAATCATGAGAGGCGATTGGTGAGATGCTTGGAGGCAGTAATGGGGTGGATGGGAGACTAGGTGGATATGCTATGTGTTACAGGGTCTTATGTCCATATAAAAGGGAGGCATCTTGTTCTTGATGGGATTCCATTGCTCCAGAAGGAACATTTATGTAATCTAGAAATACTCTTGGACTCTGTGCTGGCACTTGAAGCTCAAGTGGAGGCAGTAGCCAGGAGCACCTATTTCCAACTATGGCTGGTTCATCATAGTTTTTTTTTTTTTTTTAACAGAGACAATCTGCCCAGTGTTCCATGGTCTGGTAACTTTCAGATTGGACTACTGTAATACACTGTGCATGGAGCTGCTCTTAAAGACAGTTTGGAAGGTATAACTGGTGCTGAATGTAGCAGCTAGACTGCTAACTGGCACAGCTGGTCGGGTGCATATAAAAGAATAGCATTGGCTGCCTAATTTCTACCGAGCCCAGTTCAAGGTATCAGTGCTAACTTATAAGGCCCTATACAGGTCTAATACAAGCCTGAGTTGACTTCAGCTATGCTTTTGTATTCTTGAATACAACATCCTTTGTGTGTTTTCAGCTGCCAACGTTTATATCACGCAACAGTTCTAGCTTCATTTCAACAGGGTCATTCAAGACTCAGTTGTCTCATTTGAGAAGTTTCCAGCTGAGAGACGAAACCTCCATTCTCGTAACTTTTCTGTTTTAATCTTTCTGTGAATGCAGACTGTTTTGTTCATTTTATTTTTAGACGGCACAGGCTATTTCTTTCTTTCACTATCAAAGTCACTAAAACCTCTTCAGGGAATTGCTGGTGGCTCTTCTGTGGGGATTCTGTGCTTTTAACGAGATTTTTTTTCTCCCCTATAATAAAAATAACAAGTAATAGAAAAGAGCAAGACTGTTTGACTTGGGAAGGAGATCTGAGGCACAGTACCTCTGCAAAATGCAGCAAGTTCTGGAATATGGTTGGGGAGGTCGAACACTGGTCTAATAGGAAGCCTGCTGCTCTCCTGGGAAGAATCTATGGATGAAAACAAATCAAGACAAGCCTGACTTCTGGCTGTTTCTGGGGATTACATTGTTCAGTAAGAAAGAAAGTTAAACATGCGGGGAAGCAGACTGGCTATTTTTCAGTTTGTCTTTACTTTGGGAAAATGCTGACATGGTTACTAATTACGTAATAGATAGGAGCCAGGAGGAACCCAAAAACTTGGCAACTTGTGTCTTTGGGGCAGGGAAAGAAATTCTTAAGAACGAGTCAAAGGTCGTAGTGCTCATTGCGGGTTGATTTTATTTTAAATTTTAACATTGACCCTTCTGCATGCCTGCATCAAGAGCACCTCACAACCTTTTAGCACTAGCAAATAAATCACATCTTGCTGTCCGTTGCATAAATAAAAGATGCACATTGTTAACTCTGCATTATTGCAGGATATCTGTATTTCAATATTTATGAAACTGTCATCTGTTGTTTTGTGTCGGCTTTCTCTTTCTATAACACGCACATACAGAGGTGTAATGTACACTTGCCGCTCCCATTGTCCCATAAGGTGTTTAGTGAGTTTTTCCTTTTTTAAAAAAAAATATCTTTCTTCCTCTTTTTTCTTTCTTTTTGGGTTCCCGCATATGTGAAAGTGAGCTGATACTTTCAGAATCACTCTGCCAAAGAGATAAATGGAACTGCCAGAGGGTTACTAATATCCTTTAAAAAGAGAAATATTCTTTCTCCCTAAAGGAGGTGGAAAAAATTAGAGCAATTACATATGTATTGTGAACCTCTATACTAAAGAGAGCAAAAAAGAAACAGGAATGAAGGCTTTTCCATTCAGTGTTCTAAGTGTATAATTGGCTACAAATTGCTTGAAGAGAGAGCCAGGAGAAGTAAGGGCAGTGTCTGTCCTTAGGAGTTTTGTATAGAATATGGGTTCTTTTGTCCATGCGTCGGCGAACAAATGATTGGAGACGCAGCAGATACTGTGAACTTTGCCATAGGCAGCATCCTAATGTGTCTGTACAGATGCATTTTGGTTGCATATCCCACATCTCTGGCAAATGCAGATAGATTTTGATTCTTTAATTATTAAGCTTTTGAACTGTCTGAAGGGAAACTGAGCTGCTGCCCTGATACTTTTTATTTGAAGAAACTTTGCTTTGCTTGCTACTATCTGGACTCAGTTCACCTTGTTTCCAGAAGTAAGATTCAGGTGTTGAGTTCCTTTTTTCCCCACTGCAGATGCAGAAGATGTCAATGCTAAAATATTTACTAGCAGCAAGACAGAAAATCTTGATGTTTGTATATGTTGTGGTGTAGAGCCAAGCCAGCACTGGAGACTAACATTGTGATGCAATAAATGTTTTGAAATAATCACATATAAGACTTTTTTTTCCTAGTGCAAGATTGCACTACATTTAATATTAAATGCTCACCAGCACTTGTCAGATGACCTTTAGGTAATCGCGATAAGCACAGATAGTGTGCATAAATGTTCTTGAAATGGAATACGCTCCTTGGATTCCCACTTCTGGGCCCTGAATCTCCCTTGGCAGCCTAAAAAGATAATAAGTTTATCTGGTAATGTTTTAGAACCAGTTCTGATAAGCATTTTGCCTAAGGGTTTCATACGCCATTCTACATCTTGAAAAAGGCTTTTCTATTCTTCTTGGGTGAATAGTTCTGCTCAGAATTTTCTGTTTTCCTTCACACTGTTTCCCTGTCTTTCTCTTGCAGTTTGAGGCAATTCATTTTCTTCACTCAGGATGGGTTTGTGAAATGTAGCTATAACCTAATTCTGGGGGAGAAAACACCCTGTGTAAATAGAAACCGTGTTAATAGAGCAGGCATCTTCAATGTAGATTAGGAGACAAGCAGCAAAAACCTTCATTTATTTACATTAGGTTGACTTATGTGCCTTAAAATTACATTGACTTGCATTGGATTGACCAACCTGGCTCACAGTTATACTGACTACGGTAAGGACTTGGCCTCTCATTTCAAGTCATTGGAAGGAAGCAAATGTCCATTACTTGCATTCGCTGACCAATTGACTTACATCGAGCTGACTGACTCACCTGCAAATTTACATTGACTCTCCATGCATATCAATGGAGGACAAGAACCTGTATTCAGAGCCAACCTAGAAAGTATCTACCAAGGGAATAATGGTCAAAACATAGATATACTGTGTCTTGATACCTGCACAGTATAGATGCCAAGGAAAATGTCTGCAGCATTGTATTCATTTTTCACAGACTGTAGCACTGAAAGACACAAATGTCACACAACATGCCAACTCCCCACACATAGGTAGAAGTGCATTGTTAATTTCTTTCCACTGTTAGTGTATTGGATTCCATTGAGACAGAAGCACGTTTGCCTTACTATTATTATTATTATTAGTTTATTTCTACAGCGCTGTCCATGTACTCAGCGCTTTACAGATGCGAAACAAAATATATATATTTATATAAAAATATAAAAACCTGCCGAGGGCGTACAATCTAAAAAACAATAGTAGTAACAATAGTAGCACTAGTTGAGCACCAAGTCAGCTTAGAGAGGGATTTACCTTGAAGCCTTTCATGTCTTCTGTATGATGGAATGGCAGTCATCCATATAGTTCAGTTTGTGCCTTACTGTGGTCAGTAAAATGCAGCTTTTTAAAACCAACAGTGGAGAAAGTATAGGCTGTGTATGCTTCCCCTAACAGCATTTGTATAATGCAAAGTTTCTGTTCACAGACCCACCATTTTAGGTGAGGAATCACTGTATAGCATCTTAACATGAGTTAACACAGAAAGATTTATTTTATTTCTGTTAGCAGGGGTTGGTGTAGAAGATCATAGTGGTCGATACCTTCTTCCATTCTTTTTGCTGCCTCGCTGCCTTGGCTTTAGGTCAGTCACTGAGTATTGCCAGTCCTTATCACCCAAGTAGGGAGCTATGAATCTGAGAGAGAATAGCACAGCAAAAGTACAACCAGAGGTTTCCTGTGAGTGGGCAGATAGCTCCCACTGCTTGTCCATTCGCGGGAATAAGAAACCACAGTCCCTGGCTTAACGTTATGTCAAAAGTGGGATGTTATTTCTTGGCTTACCAAGTGTGGTTTTTCTTTAACCATTGATTGTGGTTTGCTGTTATTACATATAAAAAAGAATGAGCAAAATGGAATAGCTTCTGCCTTCACATAAATAACTGACTATATAATATACCATAATATAGGTGTGGTCCTCATTCTCATGGGCATTTCATTTCCTCTTTTTTTCCTCATAGAACATCAGAAAATAAGAGGAGCCCTGTTGGACTGGGCTACACCCCATCTAGTCTAGCATCTTATCTCACACAGTGGCCCACCAATTGCTTCTGGACATCTTAAGCAAAAGACAAAGGCAAAACTTTTCACCTGCTCTCAGCTTCATGCAAACAGTCCTTTAGAGGCATCCTGCCTGTCTCTCTAACCTGGAAGAAGTATCTAGCATCCATTCCAGTGACCGCTGAGAAATGTATTTATCTAATCCTTTCTTAAAACTATACAAGTTGATTATTGTCACTATCTACATACATACTATATAGTCTTGTGCACATTAGTATATATTTCGTATTCACTGTTTGGGAAGGTTGCCATCATATTTTTTATTCTTGAGTTCCCCCAAACCACTTCATGGGCATAGATGCTGCTGTTTTAGCTAGTTGAGCAAAAAAATAAGAATATGCAATTTTTTGATAAACTTGGCTGCTTATCTGAGAACACCAGTTAACACTAGTTTTTAAAAAGAAATGTGAGGAGGTCAGGTTTGCTTTGCATCTGTTAGAGGAGAAGGTGTCGAAAACATAGCTGAGGTTAAAATAACAAAGTGCGTAGAAGGACAGACATTGCTGAAGGGCATCAGACATGCCCTGCACAAAAGTAAGTTCTGTCTAGCAAATCTTTTAGAGTTCTTTGATCAATAAGTATAATTAAGTGTTAATAAGTATACAGTTGGTATGATCTAGTGTGTTTGACTTTCAAAAGATGTCTAGTAACTTCATCCAATTTTCTGAGTAAGTTTAATAGTTATGGCATAAAAGAGCAGATCCTCCTATGAATGAGTAACTGGTTAGGCGTGGAAGTAGGAGCAAATGGACTTTAAAAAAAAAGTAGGAGTTTAACAAGTAGGAGGTGCTCTGCCTTCGGATCAGATCAGTCATTTTTAACTGGTTTGTAAATGATCACAATTAAAAGTGAGCAGTGCAGTGGTAAAAAGAGAAAGAGTGCCAAAGTTACTGTCTAAATTAGGTGGATGAATAAAACAGCAAGTGCAGTTCAGTTCAGAGTCCTCTAACAAGGGATGGTCCAAGTGTACTCGGACGTGAGCTTGCTCAGTGCAGAGAAGCCTAGCTTGCTGCAGCTTGGTAGATTAGAATATGGTTCAGTTCATGTTCAGGGTAAACCTCTGAAGCATCATCCAGACTTCCTGACCTAGTTTGAAGGAGCTGACCAGCCACTACTCCCCCTTCATCCTCAGGTATGCAGCACAATAGGAGCAATCTTAATATTGTCCCTTCCCAGGGCTGGCTGGCATCAGAGATAGTTTTCAGAACGAGAGACTTCATGAAAGGCTTCCAAGGATGTTCACACACATGGTGCCCTGTTGTTAGCAGGCATAGAGTGCTTAGAGTGGTTTCAGAGATTACCAACAACTACAAGTGAAGGTTATTTTTTTTCCTTGCCTGCAGCAACCGGGGATTAAGTTCTTATCCTCATGCAGAGATTCTGTAGTTCCTCCTTTTTCAGAGCTAGCTCCTCTCCTGCTCCAAGCATCACACACACAGTGGTGAATTCCAAACCGATGGAAGCTTTCGAGGAAGAGATCCTGTGGTCATGGTGGATAGTCCAATAAAAAATGTTTGTTTGATGTCAAGTGAAGAATTCCATTATAGGGATCAGTAGGTGACGAATTAAAATCAAACTGCTCTTGTTTTTATATCCTCCCAAAATCTGTAGTGTGGCAGCGTTTAGAATTCTGGGACTTAGGAAATGTTACAGGTAGTTCCTTTGCAGTGTCTGGGGCTTTTTCATCTCTAAACCCTTAGAATACAGAGCAGCAAGATAAAAGTAAAAAGCAAAAAGGAATTTGGTGTGCAAACCCTTTTTGCCAAGATCATCCAGTGGAACCAGATATTGGAAGATTCAGAACAAACAGAATAATGTGTGGAGTGGCACTCTTAATGCATTTGTAACATATTCTGCATATTTGTAATCAGTATAACATACAGCAGTACTGTGTCTGAATGTAAAAAATAATAATAAAAGATAGAAGAAATCATTGTATGCTTGTATTTTGCCATGCAGATAAAGTGTAACAGCTGAAAGGGAAGAAAATACTTTTTTTTATCCCTTGCTGTTAGATGCAATGACTTTGTATTATTTCTAGTATGACTAATTATGTTCCTCTAAAGATTAGCTGCTGGTGAACTGTCTTCAGTTCTGTGAAATGCATCACAGAAGCTCAGAATTTTTCATCCTTCCAAAATGCAAGAAACTGAGGCCAGGCAGAGCAAGAGTTTAAGCTGCTAACTTGCCTGAGATGCGTGGAGAAGAGGCAGCAGGCTGGGTTCTGCCATCTTGCTCCCAGAAGTGCCCCTCCCTCCTCCAACCGCCATCACAAGGCGACGAACCATCTTGCCTGAGGGGAGTAGAGAAGAGGCAGCAGGCTGGGCTCTGCCATCTTGCTCCTAGCCTATTTAAGGCATTGGTTAGGTGGCTTTCCCTTAGTAAGGACAGTATACAAAATGATAAAATATGGCTAAGGCTGCTCCCAGGCATCAAGGAGAAAGAGTGGGACCTTCTTTAGATCCTGCAGTGGCCTCTTGTCACCTTTGCCAGCAGATAGCCCTGGAGTCTTACCTTGCCTGTCAGCTCTTCATGTTATCATGGCTGTTCAAAAATTCCTGGATGTTAGCAAGTGTCTATCCATTTCCCATTGTTATTTTCCTATGCTTGCTAAGCATCCATGTATTTTGGAGGAGGAATAATAATGCAAAGATCTGTCTGACACAGATAAGGAATTGAGACTATGGAAAACCCGGCATGAATGCTGGATTTTCTATAATGCTGACATACCAGATTTTCAGGCAAGAAAAATGGGACCATTTGTATGGCTTTGTATGACATTGACAACATCCGTGGAGAATTGCAGATTTTTACCCACATCTGGAGGCACCATAATTTCCCACCCCTCATTTCTCTCTTAACCTTTATTGATGTTTCTGCCAGATTCTTAGACTTTGCTCTTTTTCCCCCCCAATGATTTGTAGTGCACTTCTGTGTCTGTCTTTTTCATTGCCTCCAGATAAGAAGCTAAGAATCATGTTGCTTTTGGCATATGAATGTGACCATCATTCCCCAGAGAAAAGCTTCCTGTTTTTGGTTGGAGATTGGAGTTCTTCACATCTTCCTCTTGGCCTTCAAAATTTCTGACGCTAGTATCAGAAATCAGGAAACTGGTGTTCTCCTCGGGCTTCCTGGAGGCATCTGGCCTTGGTCACTGTAAAAATAAGCTCATGGACCAGATGAAGTATTGACCCAATTTAGCAGGACATTTTCTATGTTCTTGTGGCCTTTTGTCCTGGCTATTGGGAAAGAACCTATGATAAATACAGTATGATGCAGCCAGAAACCTAACTTTTGAATATCCTTTTGAATAAAAGAAATTTCAAGTCTCAAGTCTGGCCTCCTTTCTCCTGATATAGCTTTTAGCTATTCCCATTGCAACTAAGGATGCAATTAGACACTGTTATAAAATCACCTTCTGGATGACTTTCATTCTTATCCAGCAGACATCAGTCCTCAGCATGCAACTTCTTGGGTCTCAAAACCTTGGAAAGGTCAGTTCAGTGATGGGCAGGATTTCTAAGCACTAGAATCATCTCTTTTTTTCAAGACACACTGATTCCCCACACATACAAAAGGAGGAAGCCAGTGACATAACTTGCTCCTGTTCATACATTAGATTTTATAGCTTTCCTTATTTCCAAAACTTCAAAAACCCATGGTACCCTTGTTCTGCATATGGGAGGAAGCAGGAGGAAGGGACATCTGCAAACTTGGACAATTGTGGTATAGGAAAGCTGAAGTTGAAGAACAAGCCATGGCAACATCATGGCAGTTAAGAAATTTCAATTTCCAGAAATTGGAGATGTAGGAAATAACAGAAAGGAAATGGCAGGAAATATAGGCAATCACCAAATGCTAAGGCATTTTACCAATCACAGAGGGGAAAAGGGGGGGGGCATACTAGCAGCCAGTCAAGGGGTAGCCACTGTTGTCAGGGAAGATATGCCCTAATGTAAAAGTGAATGAAGTGTGGCAAAATAAGGTAGCTTCCCAGCTGTATATATGAACTTCTGTATGACTGATTATTGGGATGCTTCATTCTAAAGAAACAACTTGAAAATCCATGTCTGATTGCACTGTAAGGTTCTACTGGCATAGTAAGAAACTGCACTGAGTAGCTAGGACCTAGATTTTTCCCATTACTTTCCTTCCAGCAGTTAGACTTGACTGGGTATATTCTTTTGGAAGAATCAAGAGGGTGCAAATAATTGTAAGGGCAATGTGTTCTTCTTCAACCTATTTCCCTTTCATATATCCCACCAACCCCTAGATGGGCAGGCATGTCTGGTTGCTGTGCCCTTAAAGCCCCTGTAACTCAGACTGTGATTGACATTTTCCTTCCAAAAATATTTCTGAAAACTAAGCTGTGAGAGCGAACATTTCCTCCATATGTTGGTGAAATATGCGTCAAGCTTCTTACCCAACTTTTTTCATGATTGATGGTAATGCAAAGTAATCTGGTAAGCTACCAGTTAGTCACACCTTTTGTTTGGCTAATTGTTTTGATTGTTCAGAACAGTAATGTACCAGATTTTTGGTTTTTTTATTTAAAGAAAACACAAGCTCTTTAGTATCATATGTAAATGGGTCCTCTCAATCTCTTGGCTTGGCAACAGTGAAATGATTCATTCGGTGACAGCCAAGTGACTCATTAACTCCATCATGAGCTTTTCATATTGTGTGTTAATTAGGCAAAAATTAAGAAGCTTAGTAAGATTTTAGTGTCCAAATTCTGGTTTTTCCACTCTGTGCTCCCTCTGAAAGCAGAGGGAGCTTTCTAGCTGTGGGGGACGGGGAAAAGTGTGCAATATAGTATAATCATTTTTAAGGCACTCAAGCAGAAAGCTGTTTCCTGTTAAGAAGAGTGTTCTATAGTTGTCCTTGAGGTTCAGGCCAAGGAGTTATTGCAATTACGAGCAGGAAATATTCAGGGCTGCTGTCACCTATAACTAAGTTATCTGTTTACTTATTACAACATTCCTAAGCTGCTTTTGAACGCAAAATGTCCAGGATAGTTTGCTCTAATGAAAGATGCAACAATAAAAGCAGTAGAATCCAGAAGGGCCAGGGCAGAAAAGGCTGGGAAAGTGAATGGGTGCTTATAATTCATTAGTGTAGGTAGCAGATCAGCCTTGCCAGGAAGGAGTTGGCCAATGAGGAGCTGCAGCTGAGAAGGCCCCCTTCTACAGCCCATTAGACTATCAACTGTTTTAAATGGCAGAGTTGCCTTAAGAGGGTTGCAGAGCAGTTTAATAGGCAATCATGTTGGAAAGGAAGGGAGAATTTAGGATGGCACAAAAAGTAAATAAGCTTAACTGCAAACAGATATCTTTGTGTTAAAATTCTAAAGGCATGCTGTAGCATGTTCATGTAGCATGGAGAGTTGGTCAACTTTGAACTTGGCCAGGCATAAGAAATGGTAACAGCACACATAACTTCAGAGCACTTTAAAGGAACAGTGGGGTGATATACAGCATTAATTCAGGATTGCCTTGTGGGCAAGAAAGCTGAGCAAGGGCCAGGTTTGTCTAGTCTCCTGTTAACCTATGTTTAGATTATTTATTTATTTATTTATTTATTTATTTATTTATTTATTTATTTATTTATTTATTATGAGAAATAGTATGAAAGTTAAGGGAGAACCAGCAGAAATGACTGGGAGAGCAGGCACGTGAGGAAAAACTGGATCCACATTTCCTGGAGGCTTCTCAAGGAGGACAAAATGGTCAGAGTGTGCACAGACCTGCCCTGAGACTTTCAGGTATGGGGCAGGATAAAAATGCAAATAAATAAATAAAGAGGACAACAAGTTTACCAAAAGAGCACAGCTCCATAGCGTATAGAACTGAGCAGGGGATTAATAAATGTGGCATAAAGGGTGAAGATCCAGGTGAGGATGGTACTGGACCCTGTATGGAGTGAAGTCTGAGATTACAATTTGCACCTTTGAGAGACAATAAGAAATAAGGGCTAGGCAAGCAAAGGGCAAAATCCCTTATACGTTCTGCAGGTGACGGCTGTGCCAAGCAAGCAACAATGTCCAGTGAAGCAAATATGTTGTAGGGGCCAAAGAAGAGAGAAGGAAAAGCCACAATTGTGGTGGTCAGTCGGAAGGAGGATTGATGACAGCACCCATCAGAGTAATCCTTACAGATGGAACAGCATAGCCTCCAAACTGTTTTGCCTGGGAGGGTGGCAGAGAAGGGAACGTTCTAAGCTGCTGATGCATCAGTTAGCACCATAGTAGTCCTAACTTAAATGTTAATTGTAAAATCAATGGCTTACCTACACCTAAATTTTAATCCAGCTTCAATCCATTTTCAGAGTGAGAGAATACATCAGCAAAGTAATGAAATTATTTCTTTCTGTATTGTCTATCTCTTAAAACCCAACTTGAATTAGATACGTAATATGGAAAGAAAGTGCCTGGTTACTTTGCTGATGTACCTTTCTGGAGAAGCATGTTTTCAGAGGCAATAAACAGCACAGCAGCAAGCTCGGGCTTCTTTCCCTGCCAGCAAGTTGATGAACCATTCTACGGAAGGGCATGTCAGAGGCAAGAAACCTCTTTCCAATATTGGCCCAAGAAGATCTGCAATTTGTATCCCTCTTTTGGCTTTCTCTTGGCACTGGCACCCCAAAGAACTATAGCTGTGATAATTTTTCAGTCAGACAGTGGAAGTAAGTGGACAACCAAGGGCCTGCTAGTCCCAAAACCATCTGGGATGGATCCTGAAAGACTTCAGCAGCTGAGCAGCAAACTGTCTGATTGAGAGTAAAGTTGCTTTTAAAAAGTCGTGAATCACACTCTGCCTGGTGCATTGACCTCACCATGTGCCTGCTTCTGAAATCTTGTCAGGTATTCCTTTTCCCAGAGCTTTATTTGCATATTATGTAGATTAGGCTGTCTGGATTTGAGATGCTGAAATATGGCAACCTTAGCTGAGTTCCACCCTGCCCTGGCCTGTCCCTTACACTTTTTGAAGTTAACACAAGACAGCTTTTTGTGACAGATCAGTCAGAACATGCCTAGCTTGGTAACACCTGGTTGTACTCCAGACAAAACTGAGTACTGTATATGCCTTTTTTTGTACTGCACTCCAGCCAGCAGTGGAATTAGTGAGAAAAGTCTCTCTTAAGCGTGGTTAAGTCGAAATTGAGGTAGTAAGATGCTGACACATAACATTTGGGGTTCATAGGCATAGCATTCAAGCTTTTGCCACTGACTCAGGCCTGTGTCAACACTAGTATCATTTTTCATTGTGCAGCCTTCAGAGAGAAGTCCTTAAAAATCCTTAAATTAACCCTGTGATATCCATGTCCCCTACGGCCTGCCAAGTCCAATTAAAAAGAACTTCCAAAGACGAATCAAAAGTACCACTTGCTTATACATAGCATATAGGAAAGAACTGTATGTATTACACTTATTTATTTTATTTGTTTAAGGATCCATATCCTGCCTTTCATCAAAAGGTCCACAGTAGGTTACAATAGTAAAATAAAATGCAATACATAAAACATTAAAGCATATTTAAAATGTAACTCTCCCTCGCACTTAGCCTCCCTGGCAGATGAGCATTTATTTAAAAAAAATAATAGCAGAGGAGCCAACACTGTGATTCCTTGAAAGTGGGAGGAAAGACTACGGATAAGGATAGCACTTAGGTTCTCAAAGTGTTTAAATTTTATGTGTTTATTAGCATTTTTATACCACCTATATGCCAAAGATCTTGGGACACTTGACAGTTAAAATAGAGTAGTTAAAATGCTGAAACTAAAAGTACACTAGGAAACTTGTGCATGTATTTGGATGAATATTTTGCTGGTGGATTTGCCCCCACCCGCTAATCCTTGGACTGGAAAAAGGTCTTGGTTTCAATTTCACTGCAACATACAAGGCAAGAACGATGATGATGATGATTGTTCAGGGGAAGGAGGCTATTTCAGGATTTAATATCTTTTACCGTACCTGATCCTTTTGCAAGATAGTTTCGTGACAGAAAACACTGTTTTAGAAGCCTGGTGGAATCTGCTTCATTACAGTTATATTTTATCAGAGTTTATTTTCATTTAGATTGCTGGAGCCTTGCAGTGTTAACTCTGCATTTTTAACTATCTTGGAGGCAAATGGGTGTGAAATGACTTAATGTTTTGTAAAGGACTTATGAAGCTTTAGGAGCGGCACACCTGTCTTTGGATAGGGCATTGCCTTGTTTGAAAGATGCTGAGGTGAGGAACCACGGTTAGATGTGTGAAGACAGAACTATATGTGCCTTATAGCCTGTTCCATACCTCTTATATTGTCCTCCAGCTTTCTGATGTGATGGAAGATATTCATCCTTCCAGAACCTATTAATATCCTCCCAGGAACAATGCCAGAAATAGGACTTTCTTGGTAGTGGCCCCCACATTATGGAACAGACTTCCTGCTGAGACTTGCCAGACATTGTGATGCCTGGTGAAAACACATTGGTTTGCAGCTTCGGGGAATTGATTGGCCTAATCTGCCTGTCACTTATTTTCCTGAGTTTTATTTTAAATATCATTCTGTTTTGATCTGTGTTGCCACCATAGAACTATTGTAAAGTATTTTTAAAGTAAATAAGTAAACAAACAAAATATTTAACTAGTGTTATGGAAGAATTCACTGTGTAGTCTGCTTGGTTTGTATTATGCCTTTTGTTTCAGATACAAAATGTCAGAAGTGGGACCTGAGTGTTAAGTAACTTGTGTTTCTTCGAAGCATTCATATCCCATCATTTGCTACACTAATAAAAAGCATTAACTTAAGGAATGTATTTCTCTTCCTTTCTGTCCCTGTGAAATTTCCCTGGCTCTTCTTCGGCTGACATCATGCCATTTTCCTTGTGCTCAGCACGAATCCTTCTTAGAATCCTCGCCTGAGGCAAAGAAAATCTAAATAGAGAGGACCCACCTGGGTAAAGGAGATTACAGCAACATGTGTTCCATGTATTCATGGTTTTGTAATCAACATTAAAGAAGAGGCACACTTCTGTTCTTAGGGAAAAAGAGGGAGTTAGAAGGCTGTAGCGCCAAGCATTTATACTACATTAGATTGTGGCTAAATGTGGAAGAGATTATGGAAGAGTGTGTCTAAAGGCCAACTCAAACTCTCCAGAGTTCAAGAGAGCTTTCAGTAATGAGGGGAAGGTCCCAGGCAATGTTTGCAAAATGCTGTTACGATAGACAGATAACAGCTGAATCAAACATTTCCTGTGAAAACGATTTGACAGTTCCATCTTGCCTCATGGAATTTTTATGTTTGTCTTTGCTAGCCTGATGAATAGGCAGGTGGAGGTTCTGCCTGCCCTTATTAGCTAAGCCAAGCATGTTGTTATCAGGTTATTCCTTCTGTAAGCGTCACAGAAGCAACAATACACCTTTCCCTGCAGCAAAAGACCATCCCCCTTTTTTCTCTGTGAGAAAGATTGGTATAAAGGGTCCAGTGCCAGTTCCCCATGGTTTGATTCTGCCCTCCTCCGTGAAGCCAGCTGAGTGACCTTGGACTGGTCACAGCTGTCTTCTGAGCTCTCACAGCCCCACCCACTTCACAGGGTGTTCTTTTGTGAGGAGAAGAACAGAAGGTTTGTCAGCCACT
>MTQE01001134.1:58769799-58826556 GCA_014337955.1 Aspidoscelis marmoratus | reverse complement strand
AGCGACGGGGGTCCGGCGATCCCTGCGGTATAAAGGACCATTCGCCCCTGCTTAAATGTCCACTTGTTCCTTTGAGTAGCTTAGGGAAAAGTTTGAGGAACCTACTAACAAGGAAGGAAGGAAGGGGAAATGGCCAGCAGGATAATGCAAGTAAGAACAGAAAAATAGGAAAAGCTTCAGAAAGCAAACAGCTTGGACCTCTGACAAAAATAATCTGGCACTTTCCCAATAGAAAGTGTTAACAATAGTGTGCATCTACAGTAAAAAAGGCCAACAGCATGTTAAGGATAATAATAAAAATGATACTGAACACAGAAAAGCTAATATTATAATGCCCTTATATCACTTGATGGTGTGACTGCATCTGGAATATAGACTGCATTTTGGAGCCCACAGAAACTTAAAGGACCTTCCGCAGGGAAGGGATACGACAGGTGTATATAAAATTAGGTAGGGTGTGGACAAAGTGAGGAAGGAGAAGGTTTTTTCCTTTTTCTAACCATAGGCAATTCAATGAAACAGAGTCCCAGAAGAATCATTACAGACAAGCGGGTTTTATTTTTATTATATCTGCTTAAGTACAGTGCATAGTTAGACTTTGGAATTCACTGTCACAAAATGTGGTTTTAAGTACCAGCTTGGATTGTTTCAAGAAAGGACTTAGATCAATGCGCATAGAAGCCAGACCTACCAATTATTATTAACCCTAATGACAGTAGGAGGTGGTATGCCTCTGGAGGCCAATTTCTGGGAACATACTGGTCAGCTACTGTGAGGGCAGACTACTGGTCTGGAGGGGCCATGGATCCAAACCATTTCTTGTCACTAGAGACTGAAGGAAAGAATAAGGAAGGTAATATTTCTAGCCAGTTATTAACATCATACTAAATAATCTTCAGGCATAAAAATGTAAGTGGTAGTCGAAGAATTCATGTGCTCATGAACTTGTGCAAGAGAAGAAGAAGAGTTGGCTACCCTGCTTTTCTCACCCATTTAAGGGAACTCATAGTGGCTGACAAATAGATACCCTGTGAGGTGAGTGGGGCTGTGAGAGCTCAGAAGAGAACTGTGAATAGCCCAAGGGCACCCGGGTGGCTTCAAGGGGAAGTGCGGAATCAAACCCAGTATTCCCAGATAAGAGTCAAGCTCCCTAACCACTAGACCAAACTGGCATACACATGTCTATCTGTAAATACCATAAGCCTCTGGGCCAAAATAGGGGAATGGGAATGTTTAATGATGGTACCAGTGAGAATCAGCACACTGGTTACCATCCGAAAAGGCCTTGGACAGCACTTGTAACAAATCAGTGTTGACAAAAGCACCATTGGTCAACTGCAAAAAGCCATACTGCTTGGATCTCCGTGCATTATATGCCGAAGCATCAGAACACCCTAAGTCGGTGATGGCCAACCTATGACACGTGTGTCACAGGTGACACACCAAGCCCTTTTGGGTGACACACATGGTCACCCTGGCACCTGGGCGTGTAGTGCTTGCTTGTTCTTGAAGTGTATGAAATACCAACTTTCAATTGAAGATTTAGCAACAAAAGTCACTAATGTAAAGAATTATTTGTTTTTGCTTTTAATAAAATACATATATCAAAAATATAACTTTTTTACTAGAGCTATAAATATCTCAAAATTTTGGATATTTCTAGATGTGACACAGCACCCGAGTTAAGCTAGGTTTTCTTGCAAATTTTGACACACCGAGCTCAAAAGGTTCTCCATCACTGCCCTAAGTTCTTTGGAAGAAGTAGATGTGCAACTCCAACTAGTGATCTGATGGTTGTGCTGTATGTTTTGTGTAATAATGAGGAGGAGGAGGAGGAGGAGGAGGAGGAGGAGGAAGGTATTGGCATATAACCTGATGAAAACCAATGGGAAATATTTATCTAGGATTAAGACAGGAAAGGATGAATTGGAGGTGTACATTAGAGAATAGATAGAACTGTACGAACTGGAATTTCTAGGTGAATCTGACCCTTCCACTAAACTTTTGTGATAAAAATATCAGGTCAGAAAGCAAGTCTGATATTAGGACATGCTACTGCCCTCCTAACCAAAGTCCCAAAAGAATAAGCTAGAAAGGAAGGAGTAGTCATTTCATTTTCATTTCATTTCCATTTTGTCTGTATATCACCTTTCCGAAAGAAGATTTGCCCAAGGCGCTTTACAACAAATAAAAAATATACAGTGCAGAATAATAATCAAAACATAATAAAATGGAGTCCAGAGCAGGTGACAAAAGGCCCCAGTACCACAAAGAATGACCTCCTCCAAGATGTCCATGCCCAGTCAGCTGGGAGAGTCACCAAGAAGGCAGAGTGGTCTAGGCTGCCACCACTAGGCCACCCCCAGGAGGGATGGAAAGGTTCTCAGTCATAAACAGCTATCCTTTATAGTCTCTGGTGTAGCTGAGATCAGGTGGAGTCCAGAGCAGCTGGCCAAAGGCCCCAGTCTCACAAAAAATCACCTCCTTCAAGGTGTCAGTGCCCATCCAGGCTGGAGAGTCATCCAGAGGACAGGAGTCTAGGCTATCACCACTAGACCACCGCCAGGACAGATGGGAAGCTATAATGGGGTACTACAACTACCCTCACATAGACTGGGTGAATTCTTGTTTACCTCATGTGAGACAGAGGAAATTACTGGGGAAATTGTTGTTGCAGAGCAATTGGTTATGGAAGTAAGAACTGAAAGAGATTGCAAAGAACTTCAGGAGAATCTTTTTTCATAGGGTGAGCAGGCAACAAAGTGGCAAATGCACTTTAATTTTAATAAGTGACTAATGCACATTGGGGCAAAGAACCCCAACTGGACCTATAAACTAATGGGGGCTGAGCTTTCTGTGACGGATCACGAAAGGGATCTTGGAGTTCTGATGGGCAACTAAATGAAGGTGTTGACCCAGTCACATCAGTAGTGAAAAAACAAATACAATGCTAGAGGCAATTAGGATGGTAACAGAAAATAACTCCACAGGCTTCGTTTTGTGTTCCTTTAAAAATCTATGGTGGAACCATATTTGGAATATTGTGTACAATGTCACACCTCAGAAAGGATATTGTGGAACTAGGTAAAGGGCAGAAAAGGGCAGCCGGAATGACCAAAGGGCTGAAACACCTCTGTTACAAAATCATGTTGCTAAGTCTAGGCCTCTTCAGCCTTGAAAAACAGCATTTAAGAGCTTTCCTGATTGACGTATAGAAAAGCATGCATAGCGTGGAGAAGGAAGATAGAGAAATTTTCTCTATTGCATAACACTAGAACCAGGGACACTCTAGGAAGCTGGTGGGCAGGAAAATTAGGAACAAGAAAGAGAAGTATTTTTTTTCACCCAGAAGTTCATTGATCGATAGAATTTACTAGGAGAAAAGATGGTGATGGCAACAAGCTTGGATAGCTTTAAGAAAGAATTATACACATTCATGAAGTTAGATTTTCTGTGCTTGGGGCTGCTCTTTGAATTTTTTTTTTTTTTAATGTTTATAGGAAAGAAGTGGAGGACATGAAGTTTAATTTTCATTGTGCAACAATATGTGCCATGAACTATATTGCTTACTCAAAAATCCATGACCACACACTTTGGTTTAGTATTTTACCCATTTGTTGTATGGTACTTAATAAGGAGCTTGAGGCTTATTGTGGATTTAATTGGGAAACTCAGGCTATTTCATGGTGCCTCAGGTGTCAAACATCTGCTTATTTGTTTGCCTGGTAACTGTTTCTCAGAGACTTGCATGTGCTAATTACAAATGCATATTGAATCTTTTATTTGGATGTTCTGTCTTGGATACAAGACTGTTAGACAACAAAGTTGTGGGAAAAATTACTGTAGGAGGATGCTAAGATTGCAAAGGCATCAATTTAAGTTATTTACCTCGTTCTTCAATTTGGAAGAAGATGGGCACATAACTTACTTAAACTAGATTTTTGGGAAAGGGGCATTTGAGGTACTAAAGGTAGCCAAGAATGAAGTTCTAGGGCAAATCAACAGATCAAAAATTAAACTGAAAACAGATGGCATAAGGCCAACAAATAATAACATACAGTATATTCTGGCATATAAGACTACTTTTTTAGCCCAGGAAAATCTTCTCAAAAGTCGCCATCTTCTTATATGGCGAGTATATCCCAAACTCTATATTTTAACTGGAAAAGTTGGGGGTCGTCTTATATGCCCAGTCGTCTTATATGCCGGAATATACGGGTAAATATAAACTTACTGGTTACTCTGATAAGAGCTATCAGATTAATATCAGACTCTACCAGCAGCATAGCCAACAGTAACACAACTTTTTAGAAAGGATGATAGCTGCATGAATGTTCTACCCTAGACTAATTGCTAGTCTAAATTAGTGAAAACATGTGAAAAATAAGCTTTCCTGAGATCAGAATAGAATTGGTTCTGCAAACAGAAGTTGTATTCATTCACTTTTGGAAATTCTTGAGGACCTTTTGTCCAATAAGGTTACAGGAAATCCCAGAGACATTAGGTTTTCTGAGATTCTGAAAAACTTTTGATGAATTTCACCAAGAATCACTGATATATCTTAGTGGTTGTGGGACAAAATCTACTTGTAAATTGGTAACAAGGTAAAGAAAACAGAGCAAAGAATAGGAATTCACATTGCCAGCAGATACAGAGGCTGTACTTTTCCAAGAATTGGTGTTTTCCCCTCATACTTGTGTCAAGTGCTTCAGTGTCAGATTGGTCATAAATAGTGCACTCATAAGTTAGGCCCTGTCCAGACAGGAGGATATAGTGCCATTATGACACCACTATGGTAGAATTGCTTCTTGTATCTGAGGCAATCCCACTGTAGCTCCACTTTCCCCCTCTCTGAAAATGCACTAAGAACTGCTGCTGGAAAATCCAGCAATGTTCATGGGTTTTCCAACAGTAGTACATTTACTTACCATCTGGATGAACCTGCCATGATTGCTCCAAAACAGGCATCCATGCATGCGCAAAGATGACAATAAGTACATCCAGACATTCTGTACATTTGGATGTCCATTAAAATGTGTGAAGACAGTGCTGGCCATGATACTATTTAGCTAGGAGGTGACAGTCACGCAGGGAGGATTTACTGCATTATCACCTTCTAGCAGGATATCTGGCCACTGTCTGGAGGTGGCCTTAGCTAATCACACAGGGGATCAAGTTCTGCTATAGAATAATCCTCCTAAATAATTAAATAAATACATGGCAACATGAACCAAGATAATTTATGTGCCGCTCTCAGTATAAGTCCTTCTAATGTTTATTTTTTTCCCCTCTGGATGGTGTCCAAGGCCCTTCTACACAAGTAGATGCATAAGGTTTCCATGACATATACCATAATAATTTTTCAGTGCATTCCAATGTGAAGGTCTGCTGATGTCTCCTCCACTACTGTTCAAATAGTTCTCTTCCCTGCAGCAAATAATCATTGCTTGACCTCTGAATGTCCTCTTTCATTTGATTAAATAGGGGTAGGGTGGATGGTTGCCTCCCCATTGTCCTATGTAGTGAAAGGAAAGGCGTTAGAAAGGAAGAACTCTTGTTTTATTTTATCAGACTTGTTAAAATCCATCATGCAAGAACAAAAAGGAATGTTTTGTTTAGCAATGTTGTGAGTTGAGTTACTGATTTTTCTAAGATCCCTTCTCATGTCTTCTTTTAAAGCTTGTCCAATTGACTGTGACTTTTGCGCTCTCCTCTAATTGTACTTGAATTTAGTAGGTTATTTTCATACTGTCAGGCAGTATACATCCAAAGACCAACTGCTGGGAGACTGTGAGCAAGGCAAATTGTGTACTTATGTCTGGCTTGTGGACTTCCATATGATGCAACTGGTTCTTCTGTGAGGAGAAGCTACTAGACTAGACAGGCAACTGATCCAATCCGACAAGGCATTTCTTGGATTCTGTGTTCTTTATCCTACTGGGTTAAAACATAACCTCATAAATATTTCCTTACAAATAAATACTTTTCCACCTTATTGGTCAGACAAGCTCCTTGCTCAAAACACAACCCCCAACTGAAAGAAGTATTTGGCTGAAGTGTCTCTCTGAAGCGATCTGTCTTCGTTTGCATTTCTGATTTCTTTTTTTATGTTTGCCCATCCTTAAAGAGGTTTAAACAAAACCATGGTGCTGAGGGAAAGAAAGCCAGTACTTCATCTACTGACTAAGGCAAAATGCATACCTGGATGGCAATGAAAAAGGGAAGGCAGACAGGCTCTTCAAAAATCATGGAAGATTATACAACCAGAAGCAAGGCTTTGCGTGCACTAGGAAAGAAGACTAATCTAGTGAAGATGTGCAGATTTCCAAAGTTGATGGATACCCGTTCTTTGTACCTAGACAATAAAAAGTGTGCTAGAAAGACAATGAAGGTGGGTAGACTAATAAGCAGCACATATTAACTATTGAAAACTGTTAGGAATATTATGCTTTCTGCCAATAAACTGGATGTAGTCTGGAAGAGAAATGGGCTACATTATGAGGCCCCTTCTTTCCTTCCTGCCCCTCTACCATTTACTCCCCCCCTCCTTAAATTTCTCAAGTTCAGGATTTATGAAACCAAAATTCCTCTGCTCTTTCTCTTAATAACTGACCTTTTGTTCCTTAATAAAGCTGTAGAATCCCCTCTTTAGTCCCATTTGGCAGAGCTAATTCAACTTTGCTTTGTAGTTACCTTTATCTCTTTTCTGCAGCTGTGTCTGATGCTCTCAAGTTTTCTTTGTGTCTTTTACCTTCTCCATTTCCATTCCAGCTTTTTTCTTTTTCCTCCTTTAGGATTTTAAGAAGCCACCCTGTCATGATCTCATTCTCTGTGTTTGTGCTTTGCTCATCACACCTTCAACCTGGCAATAGGAGATTTATATATCACAGCTAGCATATTTCCACTCTTGCCAGCAATCTCTTATTTTGTTGCATAAGACTGAAATTGAACCTCTCAGGAAGGTTTCAGACACATGGGCCCAAGTTCAATGAAAGACAGTGGAGATGATTAAGGAACTAGAAACTAGACCCTATGAGAAGTGACTGTGAAATCTCAGTAGATTCACCTTAAGAGAAGACTGAGATGCTGATACTCTTCCAGTCTTCAGATAACTGTAGGAGATCATTCAGGTGGTGATCATGATCTGTTCCCTGTTTAAGTATAATGGACCTAAGTTACAAGAATTTATGTTACTGTGAAGTACACAAGAAGTGTTCTCAGGCCAGTCATTGGTACTTCTAGTAGGTCAGTCTCTCTTCACAGTGGCTGACCAAGTTTACATGAAAAATCGATAATGAATATATAAGTGATATCCTTGATTATCAGCCCAGAAACTAATATTTGGAAAGTACCACCTCCAGCATTAAAGATAGTGTAAAGCCATAATGACTGATGATCATTAATAAAGTTGAACAACAGGAAAGATTTCCTCCTTAGAGTAAGAATAGTTTGATGGTAGAACCATTCATTTGGGATATAGTGGGATAACCTTCTTGGGTATATTCAAACAGAACCCGTGGAGCCTTTGATTAAAATGCTTCAATCTAAATTTCTGTATTGCCCTTTGCAACTTTTCACTTAATACCATTCTAAGTCTTCCAACCAAATTTCTTGGTCTGTGGTAAGGAGGTGCCCATAACCACTGAAATGATCTGGATATATATTGTTAGCTTTAATGGTGTGCACAAGTATGCTATTTTGTACATTTCTTAGAACACTATCCAGCTGATGATAACTGTACATTTCAAGCCAAACTGTTTAAGATAGGAACTGTTGGAGGAGAGACTTGAAAATCTTACTGGGATTAACAAGGACATTGCTGTGAAAAAGCAGCTCCCTGCAGGAGCTGGAGAAGGAAGGAACCCTTTGAAAGAACTTAAATTGCCTTCCTGTCCAGGTCAGCAAGTCAAGAGCTGCCACCGTCAAATGGGGATAGTCTGCAGGGCACATGTTTCTTCCTATAATGAGAAACAAATTGTGCAAACTACCTAGGTTGCCCTTTGTGAAAAGCAGGCCATTGCAGACAACAGGATCTGGCTGAGGCCAGCAGAGAGACACTAAAGTCAGTATGCAGTAAAATGTGTGCTATTCCCAAGGATTAAAATATAACACAATCAATAAGCCTATGCACAACAGTAGAAAGAAATATGGTTGTGGTTCCTGGATACAAGAATGAAAAACTAAGGGCCTCTCTGAAATGTGTGTCCATACTTGCTCCCATTTCTCAGTGTTGTACCTTCTCTTTCTGCCCTATCTAATTGTTTAGTTTTGGATCCAACTTGCATGCTAAGATATCAGTACAGGAAAAAGTGGCCCTCCCTGTTCAGCCTTGGAAGAGGGAAAATGAAGCTCATTTGTACATGCCTTAGTGAAAAGGATTTATGTTTTATTCCCAGCATCTCCCAGTGTAACCAGGCCATTGCCCAATGTCAAGGGTCAGTCTCAGTTGTAGTTCAAAATTGTTTGGACACCATAGTGATTCGTGATAACTAGTGTGGTAGAAGGCAAATTATTGTGTTTTTCTTCCACCCACCATCACACCAGCCCCAATCCCAACCTCCTCTTCACCCTCAACCAAGAGGCACACCAGTATCATAGCTAGTTAGAGTGAGAGAGAGCATATTAATAGCAAGAAAAGAAGAAAAAATCAGAAAGGGATTCAATAAAGCTTCTACAGCCATCAGGTAAGGATTAGTGCTGGAATCTGCGTGATGATATGGCCCTCTCTAATTTCCCTTGTCTGCACAGTAATGCCAGTAGCATTTGCTCTTTTATTTAGGCATCATAATGGGTAATAATAGATCTCTTTTAAAATCATTTCCCCTCATCATTTCACATTTCAGCAGCAAATATAGGCTTCCACAGACCTTTTTATGTGCTTCCATTTCTTATTCAGTGACACTAATGTAATGGGGTCCTCCCAGAGTAGTGCTGAAGTAGCCTAGAGATTATTAGAGTCTGAATTTAAATTCAGAAAATAATTTGTTAAAACCTGTTAGCGCATTGCTTCAGAAACCTACACAAGCATTTGGCTGTTCACAGAGCAGCATCAAAAGCCACTGTGCATACACCTCATTCCTTGTCCCTTCCAAAAAGGGTGGGGGGACCAGCTTGTCAGAAAAAGCAGAACGCCTTGGATCCCACAAGTCTCACTAGCTGTAATTACGACAGAAGTAATTACAATATGAGCTTTATGGTTATTTGAGAGCATGTTTAATTTGGATGTAGGGCATCCCAAAGTTGATTATTTCCTAAGCTTCAGATGTATGCAGATGCTATACTGTTCTCAGGCCTTGTTATATAGGTGGTCTTTAAAGTGCGCAGAATCTTCTATAGTATACATACCCTCCTCCCACCCCCATGTTGAGCAATCCCTTCTGGTTATTCAGAAAATAAATTATTGTGTTTAGCTCCTCCTAGAAAGCAATCACATGGGTGTTGGAATGTGGCTTATGTAACAAATGGTGCACTGTTGAGGTTTGAAACACCAAGATTTGCACACCTAGAACCAGGAACAAAGGAAACTCCATTACCACTTTTACAGTAGTGATAACAATGCTTTCTCTCAGTGGTACATGAAGCAGCAGAATAGCTGCCAGAAGCTAGGTGGAGTACTGGTGACATTCTGATTTGCGCAATTAGGAGTTTTAAAAAAGCCGTTATCTAAAACACCTCACTCTAAAAATGCAGCCATTCTGCCTGAATCAGTATATAATGGCCTAATAAGTGCTGGTGTGTGGTGAAAATGCAGCAGAGGCGCTAGAATGGAGAATTCAGAATCCACAATGCAAGGGAAAGAAGTATTCATCTTAAAACAAATTCAGAATAGCGCTGAGATTTTTTTCAAAAAACAAAACAAGCTTTTAAAATGCTAAATTTGATGTAGCCTAGGTAGAGAGTAAGTGGAGGTAGTTTTCAACTGAAGAAATCAAAGATAATAGCTTCATTGTAAAAATAACCCTTTATCTTTCTCTCTTTGTTTCTCTCAAATCCAGCAGCACCTGTGGAGGCATTCAGTAATTGTACCTAATCCTGGGGCAAGTATTTGCCCTTCCTGCTTTTTCAAAGCATGTTTAAAAAAAAGTAAGCAAAATGTAAATGCATCTTCACTGATGGATCAAAACAAGTATCATCTTAGCAGATCTTAAACCACCATTCCACCCTGCAGGCTTTCTTCAGGTACATGCAGGTACTTTTAGTGGGCAGGACTGCAGCATCATGATCAAAGCCTCCCTACTGCCCTTGTCCCCAGGCTCACAAGATGTGAAGTGGTTTTCTAGATGTCCTGGTTGATTTTTCCCAGCAGGATTAAGTAAAGCTCCGGAATAGGACTGCCTGCTCTGCATTTCTGCAGAGCAGTGCAAAGATAAGATAAAGATCACTTTGCATTGCAAACATCCTGCATTTATCTCCTGGAAAAATTGCTCATACATGTAACTGAACTGCAGAGCTGTTTTGCTAAGACTGTAGTTACAATTTTCAAACTACAGATGGCAGATCCTTATCCCAGGATATAATCTGAAACAAGGCCCAGTATAGAAAGGGTCCCAGACTGCAGATAACTGAAACGTGCCAGAGTAGCCTTATCTTCATTATTAATGCCATAATTGTTATTGTTTTAATGCTGTTACTAACTATGCCTTTTGTATAGCTATAAAACGGGGGGGGGGGGAGTTCCCAATCCTATCATTTATAAATAGATCAACTTGTATAGCTATAAAGGGGGGGGGGAGTTCCCAATCCTATCATTTATAAATATATCAACAGCTATCAGAGGAGGCAGGAATGGTGAAGTTGCTATGCTAACCCAAAAGGGTTGAAGCACCATATAATTAAGAGCCATAGAATAAGAAGGGGGCATTTAGGTCCTAAGGTCAAGTTTCCTGCTTCATTCAAGAATCCATATCAAAGCATTTCACTAAGCATAAAAACATAAGAGGATCTCTGCTGGTTCAGGCCACAGCCCATTTAGTCCAGCATCGTGTCTCACACAGTGGCTCACCAGTTGCTTCTGGCCAGCAAACAGGCTTTAGAGGAATCAGGCCTGTCCCTTCAACCTGGGCAAAATACCTGTGTATCCATTCTAGTAGTCATTGATACACCTGCCTTCCATGAATTTATCTAATACTTTCTTAAAGCTATCCAGGCTGCTTGCTCTGACCACCTCTTTTGGTAGTAAATTCCATAGAGCAATGATCAATTTGAGTGCAAGTGTACCAGATACAAGCTATTCTGGAAGACCGTCCAGACATTAATTAATTGTGAGATCATTTCATCACTCAGCAAAGGAAATAATACTCCTTCTGTGGATCTGTACAAACTTATTCCCGCAAGACTTCAAACTATGGACAGTGTTTCAAAGCTGTGTTACCAGAGCGCTTAGGATGTAGAGATTTGTATCCTTCCTTTGTCCTTTGTAAGACTTCTGTATTTGTTTTACAAAAACTAGTACAGTATCATAAAATGATAGCAAGGAAGCTTTTCTTGATTTGAAATTTCTGTGTCAGGATTTCCATATTATATAAATCAAACCAATACATCGTAGCGGTCATCAAAGTATCTTCTGGTTATTCATAAACCTGTTCTAAACCAGCCCATTTCTGCATTTATCTTGCTTAGATTTGATCCAGTGTGTTCTGATTAAACAACCCCACTGTTATGGATCTTGAAAAGACATGAGCCATATCAGCACCATCGTACAAGCTTCACAGATACCCCCTCACACATACCCATGAGTGAAAGTTTGTAGCTTTAGGGCTTGGGGGGGGGGAGGTGGCTGCCAAAAACCACCCCCAACAAAGATCTGAAGGCTAGGAACTTTCTCTCCTAGCTGGGGGACATGGGGGTGCTGTTATTCAGCAGCGGGCCATAAAGTACTGCCAACACATACATACACACCAAACCCTGACACTAGGAAGCTTTGGTGCACCATAGTAACCCCTAGTAGTTCCAGATCATGAAGGTGTGCTATCTGCACACCTCCATGATCCAGATTAGTGCCCTTGGTCTGGCTGTGCACCAAATTAATCAGGTCTAAAAGGGATCCAGGTTAAGGGTTTCCTTAATCTGGATCTGTCTCTGCCTCGTGCAGACAGAGTGGACCAGCAGGAGGTGTGGCTTCATAGATCCTCATCAACATTTCCAACTTTGGGTGTTTCCCAGTGGTCCGTCCTCCGGAGGATCTGTCTGAAATAGGGAGGGATCCGAGGAGGCCTTCCACATCTGCACACGTGTGGAGAGGATGGATCCTGAGGGCCAGATCTTCTGGGTGCTGTGCGGAGGCCACAGCACGCATTCCCAAATGCGGCCAACCTCCCGCGTCACCGACGCCGCCCCCGGAGCATTCAGCTGCCAGTCACCACACATTTCTGCCAGCACGCAGCGCAGGGGCTCCGGAGGCAGACTGGTCTGCTTCTGCTCTTTTTAAGATGGCGGCCGCAGGCACATCCATCCCCTCGCATCTCCATGTGCGGAAGCGTCCTGCTTCCAAACTGATCGAGGAGAGGGGACGGATTGAAGACTTAATTTTCCAGGTCTTCACAGAGGCTGGATTTTTCAGTGGTGAGACCCCATTAGGGTCAGATCTCGCACAGAAGCGGCCGCCTTGAAGGGTCCCGGATGTGTCCTCCAGTGTGGAAGGCAAGTTTTCTGTGTGTCCTGTATGTGTCCTTAATGGGGTTTCTGCGGCCAGTGCGGAAACACCCTTTGTGTTCTAGAAGTGTTCCACACAAACCTTTAATTCAGATTAAGGGTTCATGCAGAAAGGTCCCAGGTTTCCTTCACATTGGTTGCTTTATGAATGAGTGTGCCTTTTGCATTCCGGGCCAAGTCCTATATTAACAAACAAGTCTGCAGTCAAATGTCTTTCAGTTCCAAAAAGGTAAGACATTTAGAGAGACCTTTCTGCTCCAGATATACTTATCTGAAACATACTAGTTTAGCTTGAACTCCTGCTCTCTCAGCAAACCAGAGAAGCTGATAAGCCTTAAAAAGGACTGATTTAGTTAACTGTAAACTCATTGCGCATCTCTGGGCCAATTAGCAGTATTTTTGACAGAGGAATGAGGAGAAACATGCAGATTTTAATAGATGATTTTGTTAGTTGTGCTTGCTAACAGTTTGCCCCCTCTTACCATCTCTGTGTAATAATCTGGTCTGCTGAGCTAATGAATGAGCAGAAATGTGAACTGTAATTGTTTTAATAAAACACATAGATGTGGCTCAATACGCACAGGGAATACAGCTGATGAATAAAAATACACTTTTTTTTTGTAGTCGCTTTTTCTTCCTGTAGCAGTTCCCTAAAAAGACAAAGGATTATTTATAGATCACTGAGAAATGTTAAATGAGTTCATTGAATATTCTGTTAATATGTAGAGATGGGAAAACAAAAGATCCCATTGTAAGAGTTCCTTTGTATCTTTTCTTTCTCATCAGAGTATCAAAGATAAATAACAAACTTAAAAGACTGCTTGCAGGTTTGGATGAGAAGGCAACCAGGCCTCTGTTCAGTAGGGAGTAAAGGCAGCTTAGTGGAAACAGCAGAACAGTCTGTTGATACGGAAAGGGACATGGATGAGCTATTCTCTCCAGGCAGGGAAGACGGAAACTGCAGGCCTGGCTTGAATGGCAAGAGAAAGAATTGCAGTTTAGGAGTAAAAGTGAGATATCTCTTGTAAATGCTGAAACAGAAAGATGAAGCAAAAAGAGATGCGGTAAAGTGGGGAAGGGAGTGAAGACAGAGCCCAACTAGAAGAAAAGGATATTTATATAAAGCAAGGCAGTTTAGCTTTGCCATCTTATCTGCACTACAACAATTTCTGGGAGAAACAGTATATTGGAAAGCAAGTCTTCAGAAATAGCCCAGGCATTTCCACCGAATTAGTGTCTGAGATTTGTTACAGAATCTTCCTCGCTCCAGATTTACACATTCATTTATTTTTTTTCCCAAAGAAACTTCAGGAGCATTTAATCATGGGAGATTTAGTTTTACTGACAGCACAATTTTAATTCTTGCAGCAACTTAATGGGCGATTGTCTATTTAATTGGATAGATTCATTTCTCTCTTTCTTCCGTTTCTATGTACATTATTGGATATGGTATGAAAAATTTCCCTTCAGGGTAATTAATCAGTAAAAAAAATTTTATATACCGCTTCCTAGTAAAAATATAATCTTGAAGTGGTTTACACAACATTGAGAATAAAACCAGCTAAAAACACCAGTTACACCAAAAAGTTATTAAAATCAAGACGGGGGGAAAAATTCACTCTTGAATGGCTTGGGTAAAAAGATGTATGCTCATTCGGCACCAGAAAGGCACCTCACAAATATCAGAGGGGAATCTTTTCTAGGTGGTGGGTGCCATCACACAGAAAGCCCAGCTGTAGGTAGTCACAAAATGGCATTTAGCAATTTGTGGTACCCACAGCAGGCTCTCCCCAAAGATCCTAATTGTCCCACAGGTCTATACTGAGAGAGGTGATCCACTAAGTAAGTGGTCCCAAGTTGTCAAAGACCTTGTAAGTCAAAAATAAAATCTTGAATCTGGCCCAGTAGCTAATCGGCAGTGCTTAAGCACAAAAGTGATATGTACATGGCAAAGTACTCCTCTCAGGGCTCATCCAAACAGCTTTTTCAAAAGTGGACAAAGCACTCCTACGAAGGCTGATTCACGACTTCCTGGATCCACCGGTTAACACCTCCCAGCTAGCTGTAATAAGCCAAGATGACTAAAGCTTGAAGACAGCTCACCTGGTAGTACCTCTGTGGAGGTGCTTAAGTCAAAGTGGGTCACAGTCATATCATAGCAGGCCTCCAAGGATTATAATGTTGGATAACCAAGGCAGATGAAAGCAGCTCCTTAACACTTGGCACAGCTCTGCTGTGTGACTACTTGAGGATGCAATGGAAACTGGGAAATAAACCTCTTTTGCAGTTTTCACTGCCACAGGGTAGGCAGAATTATGTTCTCTCACACTTGCTTGATCGGATTTGCCATAAGTTGCACAGAACCTACATTTTTTTCCTATCCATTCCCTGGCCTGTTTAATCACTCATGGCTCCTCAGTAAACTAAGGAGCAGCTTGTACTCCACAGAACTGGAAAGGACACTCAGGACCAATCATGTTGATGGACTGTAGTGTCATTCCACAAATTCAAAAGGGCCATAGCAAGGTCACCAGATTTGGCTTCTGGAAATTTCCCCGATCTGTTCAGAAATCCATCCATCTCAATGGGTCCCAAACCTTTGCAGCAGAAAAGCCCTGTCTTTTAACCAAACTTTACTAATTGTGGTCTGACTATCACAGTAGGCGAGCATTAACACACACTCCTATCCAGGCCACCCCCTCACTATCTAACACAAAAGTTAAGTCAAGGGTGTGTCCTGACCGGTGTGTTAGGTCAACAATAAATTGAGAAGTCTCTGCATATATGTTGATGTCCTCCAACAGCAGTATTCTGCAGTCTTCCAGCACCTCCATCAGTTTGGTCAGGAAGGCTGTTGAGCAGCAGAGTGAGTAGTACATCAATATCCCCAGTTTGTTCCATGCACCCTTGTAAGGTAAAGATGCTCAAAATTTTCCACAATTTGGAGAGGTTTGCTAGTGAAGGAGCAGTGAAGGCCCAGTATTTAATATGAAAGATAGAAGCATACTGATTCCTCCCAGAATCCTTTGGGAACCAATTGGCACCCATCTTGGCCCATGCTTCCACAGGTGTGACCACAGCCAAAGGAAACTTCTAATGAGTCTGAACAGTGGTGATTCTGTGTAGATCTGTCTCCTGGTTTACTTGATTCTTAGCAGATGAACTTGCTGCCCATTCCCCTGGTAGTGCTTACTTCTTGTCTTGTTTCCACTTGTTAAAAATGTTACATTCTTTTCCTAGTCCCCTTCAAACCTCTAAATTCCAGTGCTTATATTTAAACACTACATTTATTATGTCTTCTTGGCTTTATGTGTTCTTGCTATGTCATATGTCTAAGCAAGACTTCTCCTGAGGATTACCTGCTCTGCATCCTTTTGTTGTATGTACTGTACCACTTAAAAGAAAGTCTAGTGAAAATGATGCTAAGTGCTGGCAAAAAGCAATAGAAGTAAAATTGTCCTACTGCGTTTAGAATCACTAATGAGAAAATCATTGCGCAGAAAAGTAACATTGAGGTGAAGATTCAGAATAGTGTATATTTGACACTTTAGATGTTGGACTTCTTCACTGAGGACTGCTAAGGGTTGTTTCAAACACATTTAATGGGCAGCCCTAATTTCCATAAATCACCACTGAGATATGTTGATCATCAGTATTTAAAAGAGCTCAATTAAAAGTTCAAACATATTATGATGCACAGCTAATAAAGGATCTGATATGAAATGCGATAGTACTCTGGTGACACTGTGCCAGCCCTATTGCTAATGACCAAAATATTAAAAGATTTATTGAAGTTCAGTCATCAATCAAGGTAAATAGATTCTTGTGGCAAAGCATGTAAATGTAGTCCTTTGATATGGTGTGAATACCAACTATCCCTGCTTGCCTCTCTGTGTTTCCATCTACTACTATCGATATATGAGCAGCTGGGCTAAAATGGTAAGAGGAAAGGCGGGTGATAATTAACGTTTTACTTCCTAATTGCTGGATCAGAGCTATCATGACAATCCTGATTAGTGAATTAGTCTTGTAATTGCACCTCCTTTCTCTTTTCAAGTTCCAGCTCAAAAGTGGTATTTCTTGCACATTAAGTAATAGATATCATTATTCAAGAGTCTGTTGTGCAAATATAAACTGGGTTAGTTCAAGCAACTTTGGATGTCTGAAAAGGCTGTGATTCTCTAATGTAATTTTGTTTGTTCATCTCCAGAACTAAATTATTTTAAATCCATTGGGGATTAAAGACAATTACTTTTAAGATTTCCGGTTATGAGCAAATGTAGCACACAGCTGCAGTTCTCCTGATTTTTGGCCATGTCAGCAAGCATGGGCAATTTGAACTGTAATCCACAGCTTCTGAAGGACTTCCCATTGGTTTGTTGCTGTAAATACAACCGAGTCCTGACCAACTCCTGTTTTGCTGCATACTGGCATCTCTGTGCAGTTTTCTTGGCAGAGTTACAGAAGTGGTTTGCCATGGCCTACATCTGGAGAGAGGCTAGGGATTGAACCAGCAATCTGCTCCTTTCCAGGAAGTTTGTGCCACCACTGAGCTACGGCCACTCTCTCCTGTTGGTTACTTCTGCTGTAAAGGAGGATAGTAAATTCAGATAATATGAAATCGGGTATGATATCAGAATGACTTCATTTAAATATTAGCTGATTCATTAAATGCCAGTATATATTACTTTTATAATTATAGAAGATAAGGTTTCTGAAAATATACATCAACATATATTAATGGAAGTCCATATTTAATATTTATTTTGAGTTTCCAATTACTATGACATATCTTAATGTGGCTTTGTTTTGAGACAACAATATTTGTCCACCCCAATTAAATTTAGGCCCCACTGATTAACTGATAATTTTTTAAATTAATGTACTGATTAAAAGTTGCAGTCCTGGCACATGTGCACTAAATTGTCTGTCTGTCTGTCCGTCCGTCCGTCCGTCCACCCACCCACCCACCCACCCATCCATCCATCCCATCCTATACCAGGGGGTCTCTGGGCAGATAACAACATTTAAAATCAAACATTATTAAAACAATAACAGTATATATTAAAACAATTTGGACTTAGGGCATGTGTGTATGGTCTAATTATGACTCTATTCAAATGACATGGGTGGTATTTGCTCCTGACTGCTTAATCCTTGAGCTGAGGCATGTGGTAAAATGTAAATAAATGAATGAATGAAAGCTGAAGACCAGGTCCACACAACAGTGGTGATATTCCCTGATAATCTAGGATAAGTGCAGTGGCTTATTACTTAGAAGAATATGCCTGGCGTGAGAATGGGGCAAAAACATTTATGCCAAGTTACATTGATCCAAATTCCATATTATTGGAAGCTTACATGTTCCTTGGTGAGCCACATTCATTATCAGGCGCCAGTTTGGGGAGTTAATCCCACAGGCTAGAGGCTTCTCATCCTAAAATTATATAATAACTCAAAGGAGGTTGCAATTTATCTAGAAATCCACCAACTGTACACGCTGTGTGGCTCTCTTAGCTACACAGCACGAACCTTTTAAATACAGCTTTTCTGAGCAGCATTGCATTAAGGAAGTTTAGGAGAGGGAGGGCAAACCATGGCTAAATTCCAGTGCCGGATAGCTGGAATTCATTGTATCCGTATGTGCATATACCAAACTCCTTGACGGCGCAGTGCATGATCTTAAGGACAACCTGCTGAGATATCATTCTTCATTGTTGTTTCATTTTCAGTAGGCTTCATGTCATCAGTTTGCCCCAGGCACTTCTGTACTAAAGGAGATTTTCCAGGAGGAAGCTTAAAGCACTTTCCTAGCTCACTGAATGCATGGGAGAGGAATGTAGGCGCACATTGCTAGAACAGTGCTGTGACATCCTATTACGCCCCAGGGCTGCTGCAATGATACGCGTGCATTTCCTGATTCTCCATGTAATTTCCTTCCATGAAATATTAAATATCAGAGGGACAAGTTGATAATTGTGGCTTGTTTTAATTACTGAAATATAAGTAAGAGGGGTTCTCTCCCTCCCGATTAGCCTTCACAGGCATGCCTGTTTCTGTAGTTATTTTTTGCTGACTTTCTTTATCTGAGAACTGGACTGTCCCACTACCTCACTGTGTTATTTTAAGCAAGAGGATAATTAATTATTATGTAAGGGTTTGCATAAACAGTTCTATCAGCAAGCAGAACATTGTATGATGAGGAATTGGACGTGCTGCTTTGAGTCTACAAAGTACCTATGGAAAGATGTGATTTAGAAGTGGATGGTATAGAAATTGCTGCAAAGAAATGTCCTCTCTGCTTCACCCACCCAAACTCCCACACCTTGGCTTCACGTTGCCTTTTATCTTATACATGAAGAGTTTGCCTGCTGGTGAACACATCCTTGACAAATACACATCTGCATTGGCTATCATCTAATGTGCACAGTTCATCTTCATGACCTTCTCGTTCTTGTGGAAAAGAATTAAGAATCCGCTTTCCTCCTTTTCATTTTTTTTTCTGCTTGCTTTGATAAAAACGCTTCTGTTTTGAAGTGGTTTGGCAGCATACAACCTGAAATTGTGTTTGTTAATTTGAATAGGTTTACTGTACATGCCATTTACTGTGACAGACTCATGGCATTTTGTCCATGTGTTTTGTTTTTATTGTATATGTTGGTCGCATGCATTTTTTATGTCACTGTTTTATTACTCATGAGAGGAAACGTTTGGTGTTCTTGTTTTTAAAAAATTGATGTGTGCATTATGATAACCACAGGAATCAGTACTGGCCATTGTCTGGTGAATTTCTCTGCCCTGCCTAGAATTTCAATATTCAGCAAGATTTGCTTTGTGAATAGTGTAGGCAGAAGGGGACCATTCCTAAGAGCCCATGCTTTGTGAGTGCGTAGTAGTTAATGCATTAATATTATGGTTCTAAGGGCCCCCGTACCACGCCATGTTTTTGAGGTTATTTATTCATTCATCGGTGGTCATCCATTTATTATATATCCCTTTGTTTCATGCAGCAAGGCAGATACTATACTGAAGGCATCTAACAACATGCCGAGGAAGATGATGGCTGAGGACACAGCAAAACTGCTGTTCCAGTTGTCTTAACAGGATTGGGTGTTCCCACTCAAGCATCATGTGCTTTGTATGCACACTCCCGCCCTCCGAAATAGTTTAATAGATTTTCAGATAATTCTTTTAACAAATCTGTGCAGGAATGCTAAGCAGTTCTTGAAAGAGCTGAGTTTTGTCTCCCAGCATCTCCAATAATAGATGAGTGTGACTGCTGATTTTCAAAGAGAAGTGGCTGCTCACATACAGCTTAATTGGAATCCAAGAATCTTCCCCACCCTACTAATAGGATAAGACAGGGAGAGGGACAGAGATCGTCCTTTTGACATGGCCCCACAGCATGTAGGGAACCTTCTGAATGCTAAGAGGTTAAAAACAGAGAAAAACCCATGCCATGGATCCTCACAGAACTATAATTTTTTTACAGTGGATTACCTGCTGCCTGCATGGTCCAGCACATCTTTTCATTAGCTTTCCCTTTGCCGCTGATTTACAGCATTGCTATTGAGGCTGGCCTTGCATCCATCCCTTGTTCGGTTCATTCTTTGTGTTTTCTGCCATTCAGCCTCATCCTGCTTCCCCAGGTACGTAGTTGCTCTTTGCACAAACCAGTCTTTTATGGGCCCAGATATGCTAGCAGGCATCAATAAAAGCCAGGCTAAGTTAGCAACATCCTCTTGGGCTCCCAGGGCATTGTGTTTCTTGCCTGTTTTAATTGGTAAGCTGCTAAGAGCTGGGCCTTCCCTTTTATTTGTGCTGTGCCGAATATGGCAACAGGAAGAGTTTCAGCATTTAATAATCTCACACTCTTTAGAGAGTACAAGCAGTTTCTAATCCTGTCGAATCATTTCAGACAAGAGAGGCTTTCAACAATAAATGCAGTGTTTTGCATGCTCTTCTCTCCCTGCCCCTGTATAGAAGCAGATACGTGCATCTCTCTGGCCATTCCTTCCGGCAGTGCAAATGAGCTGCAATGCATCTAAGCCCCACCGCTTCTCTCAGGATTCCAGTGCTTCCCTTCTATTCTGCAATTATTACACACGCAGTCACTCCCCAAGGCCTCTGATCTGTGCCCCAGGAGCAGTTCTGCCTACACACGGGAGCTATGGAGATCTAACGGCTACTAATGATAACTACCTATTGCCTCTTACGCTGCCTATACAAATGTCACACTAGGCTTTAATAATGAAAAGAAATAGCAGCCATTCTTTACCTCAAGGGCTGAGAGGGCGGCCAGGAGGGAGACCCTGGCTAGCTACTGCTTAGATTTTTTTCAAATATAAAAATGTGCATTGGCCACTGTGAAGAATATCAGTATTGAATAGAAATATCCTAGTTAAATCTTGAAAGAGCTAAGCTAGATGGAATATTCATCACATAGGCCATCCTTCAGTGTGAACTTAAATTGCCCAATCTAGCTTTGGACTCTGCCATGGACACTTAGGTAGGAGATTAGGCATGCTTTAACGCCTTGCCCTAAATTCTGTTCTTGCTGTGAAAAGGGAGCCTGGCTTTATTGGATCAGAAAAAGCAAAATGAATTTGAATAAATGGGAACTTTTCCCCCAGTGTAGTATTCATGTGAAAACAGCCTCATCTGGCCTGAGATTAAAGTGGAGAGACAAATGGTTATGCTCCTTACTGTCACCCATGCCGATCCAAGATGATGTACACTAGTAATACATAGAAGAAGAGAAAAAAGCTTGGAACTGTACCGCAAAAATAATGGTTAGTATCATACATAATTCGTCATTTTAAATGTCCCGCTCTGAAATGTCCTTGAATGTGGCACTGTGCTTTCTCCTCATCTAACTACGAAGAAAATGCTTGGTTTGGGATAGACTTAAGGGCATTTCTGAAGTCAAAGGCCTTGGTATAGGTTGGTGGGCTGAATTAACCAGGCCCGCTGGTTCAGATCACAGCAAGCAGAGGTCTAGAACAGTGCAGTCTGCACTACAGCACTGATCAAGACTGGCCCCAAAGCAAACATGAGTTTCAGGGCTGGGCTCTGAGGGCTCTGAGGGGCTAGGAATGAAAGTTCCTAGCCCTGGAGCCCGTGGGGTTGGGTGTCATTTTGGCTTCTTGTGCTCTAGTGCACCACTGAAATGCGTTCCCCAACAGTCCAAAAAATGGAGGCATGCCTTTTGCACACTTCTGTGTTCCAGATTGGGATCCTCTGGTTCCCTTGATCTGGGTTTCACTCTGTCCTCAGTGGCCAAAGTGTACCAGTGGTGGGCTGAGCCTACCTTGACCTTTCTGTGTTACGGAAGGAAGACCCGCTGTCTATATCATTGATTGGCCTAAAGTGCAGAAAATCCCTAAGATAAAGAATAGTGAAATATATCAAATGTTGTTCCTTAAAATAAGCCTCAGCTGAGACTTTTCCCACTTCAGAGTCCAAAGGTATAAGTAGTGATATAAGATTTTTAAAAATCAGTTCTAAAGACATCAAACTGACCATAACAATAAGAACAAAAAGAAACTGTAAAGGGATTACTTTGAGGGCCTGGACATCAAAATTCAGATGCTGTTCAATGTGTGCAGTCATGAAGTAATGCACACTGGAATTAAAGATCTCATATACACTAGTGGGATCAAAACTGATTAATGACTATCATCCCTGGGAGATCAAACTGCGTGCTGATGTCTTGCTGATGAGCTTCTTGGGCTGCATCCAAGTGCCATAAACCATGGATATTCTGGAATATCCAGACAACCTTAATGAGACTTTTCCCAGCACTGGTTGGCCAGTGCTGGACTCGAAGGGCCATGGGTCTGATCCAGTGGGCCATTGCTTAAGTACTTTATTGTGTGGGGAAAAAAGATGGTGGTAGTGTATATTCCATCTGTAAGGCAAGTCTTACTTGATTAACAACAGTCTCAGCATAAGATGACAACTTTGTACAACATCCTTTTTGCCAAAATTTGTACATTTTTAGTCAGAGAGAAATTGGCAGAAATTACTATGGCTGGTGCAGCTGCTGACAGAAAGTGTTGTCACTTTTCTGTAGTTGTCAAGTGGAGAAGAAAATAGAGCACCAAACAGCCAGCACATCTGGCACAAACTAAGAGTAGGCATCTGTCCTCCAAACTGTCTGGCTTCACCTTAGCCAAGAACGAACTTGAGAAAACTGCTGACAGGTACCAGATGGTGCGAAGGAGCCCATAACAGAGTTGCATTGGTGTCGCTGTCAGTCAGAGTCTTCTGTTCAGGGAATGCATATTCTGTTGTTAAGAAGCTGGTAGGAAGAGATCCTTTTTCATTACAGTATGTTCATGTTTCTCTAAGCTCTGGGCTTAGTGCAATTGGCTTAACAATCACATAAGAGTAATCAAAAGTTAGATCCCTGTGGATAATACAAAGGTGACCATGTTAATCTCTTCTGAAGCAGTAGCAGCCTACAGATTAGGATCAGAGGACATTAGAAGCAGATCAAACTGTGGTTCAGGTTGATGAAAATGAGGCTACTGACTGAAGTTTCATCCCATCCCTTTCCTGGAACCATGTAGTCCTCTTCCATTTAAAGTCAGTTCTCCTGAGGCTGTCAGATGGCATCCCCTGATCTGAGATAGGACTCCTGTCTGGTTTGTTAGCAAGGGTCCAGAACATCTTTCAGATGCTTCTCCAGATGAGTTCTTTGCCCAGACTCCCAACCAAACCTGTCAGATACTGAGATTGGTTAGGACCTACTTGATTCCTGAACCCTGGTAACCTCTCCATCCAAGTCTTTCCCCATTCCCTTTGCCTGCTATCTAGTCTGTGTCTCTCATTTTCTTGTACCTTCCTCTTTATTCTTTTCATTTCATCTCAGTAATTCTAGAAGAACAGAGAAGGAGGGCACTTATAGGCTGAATTGAAATTAATCAGCCCCACTATTACCATGTCTTTTCTACAATAACTCTTATAATGCTGCTAGCAGCCAAGGAAACGAATGTGACTAGCATTTGGGCAAGATCCTCACAGGAGGGAAAGATGTGCTATAAGCATAGCACTCGTCCCTGCACTTGAAGAACAGTGCCATGTTTGAGGTGGTGTTCTTAATGCTGTGGTCTGCTGTGTGTGCACTGCCAGTGCTCCTAGCCATCAAGATTGCAGATAAGAAATGCCCAGCTCAATGGGTAAGGGACATCAAGAGTAGGAAATGGCTCCATGAACTCAGAGACCACTGAAGAGGCAGATAAATTCTCTTGAGAAATAGCTCCACATTTGTCCTGCACACTGACTGCACCATAAGGAGCAGCAGTGTGCTAATCCTAGCGCCATGGAGAGCCTTCCTTACTCAGTGGTGCTGTTCATATTAGTCTTATATATCTTGTACTCTTAGCCTATAAAAGACCAGAAACAGGTTTGACGGAATTTCCCCTCTTCTAGATCCTGAAACACAGTTCTGATATCCTGTCCATCAGCATCCCAATTCATGTGGGTCTGGATCATGCAGAAGGCATCCTGATGTGTTTCTGGAATATTGGGGAACAGAATTTGGGGATATACCAAATTGCACCACCAAAATGGGTTCTCCTGGAGGCTCTGGGAACCTTTGTTGCCATCAGAGCCCTTATGCAAGCTTCAGGCCCTGTGTAGGGATAGACTGGGAGAGGGTTGCCATGCAGAAGGCACTATTCCAGACTGAGCTTTGTTTTGATCTGGACCAGAGGGTGTCACATTGTCCAGATCCACTGTACCAGAAAGGTACTCATAGGGTAATGGTTAAACGTTATTCCATTTCTAGCAAGATGATTGGCCACTTGAATGCTTATTTTCATTTTACCTGTCCTTATCACGCTTTCAGCTGCAAATAAACTAGTCCAGGGCACTTACTTAGGGGAATATTGTACCATTCTTTTATTTCCCATCGTTCCCATTTTGGCTTGAATTTTTGAACGTGTTGGGGGAAAATATGTGCTTATTGTAAAACTTCTAGGAAAAAGAATGAAGCATTTTGTACACTTCATGTAAATCTGTTTACACAGTCGTCTTATATATGACGTTCTCTCGAGATTGGGACCATGCTCTGAAAATCAGCTGTCTCTGGCCTGGGAGGTCCAGATTTCAGAAAATTAACACAGAATGCAGAGAAAGAGCGTTCTTTTAGATAGGTTTATGGCAAGGATCCCTTTACCTTATTTTCTATTTTAACTAATCTGCACTGTTTTAATCTGTCGTGTGGGCAAAATGTAAAGTCTACAAACCTGTATGGTTTTTGTTTCTATTTGGATGTACGTAGTACTTTTTCAGACTCCAGATCAAATAAGTACCTGGGATTCCTAATAGAAAAACTTTTAGTGAGTGGTCCAGTCACTTTACTTTAGCATAGTAAGGGGGCACAAAAGGTAAAGATTGCTATTAAGGGGATTTGGAACTTTTTGTTTTGTTTTCCCCATTTCTTCTGACTGACAGCTTCACCCTTTCTCATTTGACTGTTTTGGCCTCCTTTCCCTGTTCACTGAAGTATAGGTTGACTCATGAGACCTTTAATAAAGTTGCAGCAACAGCTTCTCCCATGTTGCAAATAAAGAGAAGCTCCTTTTTCCCCTTTTCACTTCTGTAAGCATCAAGAATGATATTTCCCCCCACAGGATAATTGCTTAACTATATATATTGAGGTTTATGGTCTCTTGACAATTACAAGCTGTCAAAATATTTTATTATATGTAAATATACGTAGGAGAGATTATGCACAAGCTGATGGGGAAGAAGTCTCCCAAATTAGAAAAGATTTATTAGCCAAAGAGTTACTAGAGTAAACCCCTTTTGATGTATGAAACATAACTCTATAGAATTGCCGCAATGCAATATAATGCGTACAATAGAACAACTGTTAACAATGGATTTTTAACGATGCTTTTGATGATTCCCAAGCAAAGCAAGAAGAGTGCCTCCACAGTGCAATAAAAGGAATTGTAAAACCTTAAGATTATGGTTTCGTATAAAGATCCAGTTTTTCTTTCTCTGCATTATGCATTTTCTCCTCCTGTGATCACCTCTCTTGCTGGGTTTTAGGTACAGAAAAGATGGGCAGTTTTGCTAGTGGAGATCATTGCTTGAAATCAGATGCCATTCCAGAGAAGAAAAATCTTCATAATTAGATGACAGGGCAAGAGTGCTTAGAGATTTCTGTAGTGAGTGTCCTGGAACGAAAGCATGATAATTTAGGATGAATTCATCAGGGACAACCGCACAACGGCATCTGTCTCACCAAGCTGTCAGTTCTTCTTTTCCTTATACTATTCACTGGAGTCCAGTTTACATCTGGCTGTGCAATTGTGAGTGCTTTTTACAAACAACAAATGCCAACTGTAGCCCAAGAGATGATCTCCCATGGATGGGCCTGCATAGTTGATGGTACGTATGCTCCATCTACATGATTCCAGCAGCTGTTCCGTTAAGCAGCCACACTGGCATTTCATTACTGGGCCAGATTCAAAGTTTTATCTTTGGCAAGTAAGGCCCTGGGGATTAGCTCACTTAGCAAATCACGTCTTCCAGTACAGACCTGTGATATCATTAAGATCTTCAGGGGAAGGCCTGCTACAGGTATCATGAATTATTACAGGTATCATGAGACTTCCTGCAGTTGGGACTTTTCTGTGGTGATCCCAATTGTTCAGAATATTCTCCCCTGTGATATTCATGAGGTGCCTTCAGCCCTGCCTTTCAGGTGCCTACTAAAGATGTACCATTTTACCGAGGCCTTACAAAGGTCAATGTTTTCCTGTTCTGATTTTGTTATTTTTTTAAAAAAAATTGCCAGCTTTTGTGTTTGTGAACCACTTCAATATTAGAAATTTTAATTGAAAGCATTAAAATATTTTAAATGAATAAAATAGCAGTTGCTGCTGTTTAACATTTGTGTTGTTCCAGCAGAAGTTATTGATACAAAAGCCGTTAGTATGGTCCGTAGCCTAAAAGCTAATACGTTGGCTGAGAACTGTCCAGAGTAAAATGAAGGAAAGGACAAATCTTTTAACTGAATTCATACATATAAGAAAAAATTGGCAATTGTGGGGCATTAATTATCCATTAATTTAATATGGAGAGTTAATTTTAATTTGAAGACCCACAACATTTAGGAGATTTGTAAGAGTTTAATTAATTGTGGTTTCTATCAAAATGGTGCTATGTTAGGCTTTTATTATGATAACAGTTTGGCAAAAGATAAAAGTCTCCTTTATTGCCATAGAAAATTTACCATCCAGAACAAAGCTTCAGAGACCCAGTAGTAGGTTATGTTATCTTAATTTCTCAGTATTTTTTATCTAACCAGTTTTCTCACCTAACGTATCTATTAACTTTTCCTTCCTTATAAGTTCTCCATTATCATCATTCAAATCTCCCAGTTTGTTATATCAATGTTTACCCCTTCCGTAATATTACTCCTTCTTTATTTATATATTCCATTGGCCTTAATTTTGATATTTCTGATAATAGCTTATTGTGTCACGTTCTCCAAATTATAACAAATGATTTAAATGGCTGAGTATTTTTTCTCTATTTTTTAACCTACCCTTTCAAATATTACTGATCGTTTAATGATCTTACTCTGTTCACTTTCCATTTTTACTCACCTCTTATTATCCATAATCTCTATATCTAATAACTTTGGGATTTGAAAGGCTTCATAGTAACCTTCTAAACTAGGTATTTCCCATTCTCCTTTATTCTGACATGCATTTTAAATATTTCTTGATAGATATTTTCTTATCCCATATTTTCAATGAAATAGTTGATATCAATTCTGGCAGGACTTGGAGAAGATGTATTTTTTTTAAAAAATAATCACTAAATAATCTTTATCTCCCCACCACCAGCAACAACAACTACCCTCTTGATTATTAACTCTTTTCCAAATCTGATTATAGTTTCCTGGTATAACATTTCTTAAAGCTCTCCATTGTGAAAAAAAATTCCATTTACTCTTATTATTTTCCATTTCTTACCCAGTACCTTATGCATAAAAGAATTTGTCCTTTTATTCCATAAACATTAAGCTATGGCCCTGTGATTTCTTGGATTTGTTATTTTCAGAGGCAATAAATTCCCCCCCCAAAAAATGAGAAAAATTAAATAAAAGCCAAGAACAAAACTAATGAAATGTAAATCTGATTTTATTTATGTTGAATATGAGTAAATACATTAAAAACAACTATTTCCAAGCCAGCAAATAATAAAGTAATCACAGACATAATAACAATAGGCCAAACTGGGGTTGGAAAATCATAATAATTTAATACAGTACTGTAATGTTGTATATAAATCCATTGGAAGAAGCAAGTTTCAGTCCAGAAACCTTAATAGGCAAATATGTTTTAGCAAAAGTCTTCTTCAGTGGCTTTTGTATATGTCTCCTATACTGATTTGTTTTGTTTTTGCTGTTTTTGTTGGTAGTTGTTCATTGATTTATTATTGTTTGAACCTGCTCTAACATTATAATGAAGTACAGTATGGAAATTTTTAAAACACATGTTTAATTTCACTTCTCTAACTTCCAAAAAGATGGCATTGTTTCTGGGAGAAAAGAAGCTTCCAGAGCCAGTTTTCATCTCGCTTGTCACAGCTTTTGGGTTATTATGGCATGTTCCATAGTTATGCTTTCAACTTAAGCTTTTGGATAGGGCTGCAGTATCCATCTTCAGAGCACTTGGCTGCTAGAAGATCCATTGCATTTGACTCTCCTAGCCGTCACATCCTCTGAAGATGAATATTGTAGCAACATTTGAAAGCATAGGCTCAAAGAAGAACTGCGGAGCACTGTGGAACAACCCAAAAGCTGTGACAATATTTCTGTTTCACCTCTAGCCTATGACTAATGTTGATGGAACTGATACCTGTTTTCACCAGCTTCCCTTTTTGCACACGTTGTACTGAGAGCAGTTCTTCCAAGCTGCCGTACGATAGAAGGCATAGAGGCAATAAGGCATCCCAGGCAATTACTTTTTATCTTTGAATTGTCTGAACCAGTCTTTTAATGTTTTTAATGCAGCCATGTTCATGTGGATGAGATTTTAAGCCAAGCCTCCTGCTGAGGAAATACGAACTGTCTAGTGGCATTATGCATTGTAGTTCTCCTAACAAGGGCTAATGGGAACACACGTTGATAGTATACGGATTGACAAGACATTTGATGCAGCTTTAATGTAGTGCTAGCGCAGCTGCACGTACAGTAGAGCTATAGAAATGCGGGGTGGCATTCTGGTTGGAGCTGTGTCTCCCATACGCTGGACAAAAAGAATAGATGCTCATCCTATTCATATACGCCCCGTCCATTTAAGTGCCAGACCCTGTGAATTTGAAGCTTTGAAAAAGCTGCCAAGGGTGTTTTTGTTTTCCCCTCTTTTTTCCTTTGGCTCTTCCCTCCCTTTTTGTCTCTGCATTATGAATAGTGCTTTGCTGACTTTCACCGCTTCATAGCAAGAAAGGTCAGGAACCTCATAAACAAGGTGAGGAGAGAGCAAGGGGATGCCGAGCAGCAGTCCGAACCACTGATTCTTCCTGACATTAGAACACTAATGAATGTTCTGTCATGGTCCTGTGAATATTTCAGGAAACATTCTCCTCCCTTCTTCGCTGGGTCTCCTGGTTGCCAAGGTTACCTAACGTGACTTCTCTCAGAGAAAGGTAGCTGCAGGTTGGCTGTTTTTGGCATGCCTGCCTTCCCATGAGCAAATTTGCCTTGACGAACAGCTCAGGGAGAGATTTCGCCCGCCTTCAACAGTCAGCTTTGGACCTCAAGGCTTTTTCTGATTGGTTTGGTTGTTGTTGTTGTTGTTTCATTTATTTGAAATCTTTTTATTGTTGGAGAAGGGATAATATACATTTTGTTTTGCATAATCCAGTTCCCAGACTATTATCATGTGACTACAATGGGATTTATTTTATTTATTTGTTTATTAAAATTCATGTATCCCACCAGTCACCAAGGTCACAGAATGGGTCACAGCATATGATAAAAACACAAAACACTAAAACATATTTAAAATGTAATTTATTTATCCTCACCCCTTCCCTTCCTCCCACCCTGCATTAAAGGCCTGAGTGAAGAGATACATTTTAAACAGTCCCCCCAAACCATATAAAGTTGGCACCTGGCATACCTCCACTGGGAGGCTTTTACAAAGCTGAGGGGGCACCATAGAGAAGATCCCCTCACATGCCACAAACTCCAGGGCCTCTGAGGGCAATGGAACTACAAGAAGGCTTTGTTATCTTAAAGCGCAGACAGTTTTATAGGTGAGAAGGTGATTCTTTAGATATTCAAGGCCCAAGCCATGTATATATCTGTATCAACACACTGAACTGGGCTTGTTTGTGAATTTGCAGTTCAAGACAGGCATCATGTACATCTGGACAGAAACACCCATCAGCAGTCATGCTTCTGGGCTGTCTCCAGAGGCAGCCCCATATGTGATTTCTATTTATCACATTACAATAATTGAAAGAATTGTTTAAACTTGTAAGGAGTAAACTTATTAACTTTCATAAACTGGCAAGAGACAAGAATCGTAGCAAGACATTAACAATCCAGGGAGACCTCATTGGCAACGCTGAAAACTAAGATCAAGGGAAATGCTATTTCCCACCATGTGAGACTTCCCCTAAAATCATCTGGCACCGTCCCTATCCTACAAATATTCCTTGTCAGGTACATCTCTTAATGCCAGTGTTGAAATGGTCAAAAACAAAAGTATGTGTTCTATGAATATTTCTTAAAAGCTAGCATGAAACATCCCTCATATATTGTGAGCCCAATATTGTGCTACTCTCTTCTGGCTTCAGCACTGCTTCTGTTCCCCAGGGTGAAATGATTGTGTTCTTAAAGTTATGGTTAGGGCTAGAGTTGGATGTGTTTTCCTTCAGCATTAGGTCAAATATATGAACATCTCCTACCTACCAATGCTTTCAGAGTGTTCAGATTTAGCATGCTAGGAAAGATTTGTAGTTGTTTTGTAGGCTGAGCCCACGATATGTACATCTCTAGTCTAACCTTTTCTCCAAACGTTAAGTCACTGCTCCCCTTTTCTTAGGTTAACAATATCCATATCCTGCGCAAAAAGGCAAAGAAGGTGGCTTCAGGCAAAATGAATTGAAGGAGCAAATCATATGTGATGGGAACGTCAAATACCTACCTAATTTAGTAGAGTAAACGTAGCCTGCACTGTTGCCCAGGTTAGGAAAGAAGGACATGGGAGAAGTGAAATAATGTCTCAAATTTCACCCATCAATTTGAAAACTTCTCCTTCTAGCACTGGGCTCAAAAAGCACTTCTTCTGAAATCGCCCTGTCCTGCAGTTTCACAGTTAACATATAATTAGTATATAAGAAATGTTACTTCCTTTCCAAACATCCTGAGCTCCTGTGTTCAGCCTATGTGGGATGGCACACTGCCCCTTCTCTTTCCTACCTTACAAAATCTGATGCATAAAACTGTAACCATGAGTTGTTTCTTGCCAAACTCCAGGGAGCTGCTCGGCTGTTCAACATTTAGAAATTATAGCTACTATAAAAGTTTATTGGGCGGCCAACATTTGAGCTTAAAAGCAGTAGGATCTTACTAGAAGAGTTCTGGGCAGCCAGGAGTTCTTGTATGTTATATAAAGGGGCTGTTAGCTAATTTGAGTCCAATACTATTCTGTGATGAAATGGAAAATGTGAAAAAGATGCTTATAAAACAAGGTGCCCAGCATGGGACTTCTTGATATCACAGTTGTGTATGAGTTATATGAGGAATAACTGAATATCCTACCCTGAAAGATGCAGTGATATAAGAAATTCATGTGTGCTTTTGAGGACTGTTTGTACCCTTTTCTTTTGCTATCATTGGCTGGCCACCTATTTCTGTAGGTGGGATGGGAATAGTAGAATTACATATGCCTTGCAGTGTATGATTTTATTATCTGTGTTGTTCTTAGTTTTATAGCTACAAATGTTATTAGATGTCATAAAATTGTCCAGGTCTTTTAAGTCCAGCCACAGGATTTGTCTCGGTTTGCCGGCCCATAAAGAGAGAATCGAGCCCTGTCTCAGAAGAAATAAAGAAAAACAATAGACATAAATATTGAACTTATTTTGAAAATAATGAATATTGCACATGTTTCTATTTTGTTACCAATAATATTAAATTAAAGTACATTTTCTATATAACATTCAAACAAGTAGGTTATGTTATTGGCCCATTTTCACATAGTTGGCATGAGATTTCCTTGATAAAAAAGATATTTTTAACTGAGAACACAAGTTGGTTTGACAGTGTTCTCAATTTACAAGTATTAAGACCCACATAGGTCAGGTTTCTGGAAAAATTGTTCTTTATGTTACTCCAGCTGTTATGCATCACAGTAAAAAACAGCATGGAATAAAATTAAGCTCACTATTGCCACTATTTTCTAAGCCAAAACGTGGCTTAGAAGAAGACCTTAATATGTTGTCATTAACTTTTGATTTACTCTCATTTTATTATTTATTTCCATAGTATTGAGTTTTGCAGGATGATTCCAAATTCTTGTTCTACTTTTTCAGTTTTGCCTTACTACTCTTCATCTCATGCTGGACACATGTCTATCGCTCAGAACCTACTTGGCAAGCTTGCTCATGGAGGTGAAATTGACAGAGATTTGTTCATTACAGGCTTCTCAGCAGATCACTGATCCATGTGTTGTTGGGCTGTGCCTCTATTTTCTGGGTGGACACATCCCTAATGAACATCTCATGCGTCTTTCTGTAACTTTGAGTATGGTAACTGTGGTAAATCTCAGTATAAGAGACTCATTATTCAAACTTATTCTTCCTGGCATTTAGATCCTTCAGTGAGCTTAGGTTGCAAATTTCAGTGTGGGCAATGCTTGTTCAAGGTAACCGGGCATTATATGTTGATATTATTTGACTGGGTCTGATACATAATGACATCACATTAAGAACATAAGAGGAACGCTGCTGGATCAGGCCACAATACATCTAATCCAGCATCCTGTCTTACACAGTGGCCCATTAATGGTTTCTGGGCATCCTCAAGAAGCTATACCTGTTCTCACCTCCCTGAAAATGGTCATCCTCTCTGTCTCTCCATCTGAAAGAACTATCTAAACATCCATTCTGGTAGTCATCAATACACCTGTTCTACATAATTGATTTAATCTTTTCTTAAAGCTGTCCAGGCTGGTTACTGTCACCACTCTTCTGGTAGTAAATCCCATAGACCAATGACCCCCTGGGTGAAAAAAAACAACTTTTTCATGTCAGCTGTAACTTTTTTGCCCATCAGCGTTATAGTTCTAGCGTTATGCTGTAGATGCAGATGATTTTATATACTTCAGCACATAATGGAAGCCTGACTCTGCTGCTTCACAATTAACAGTGCAATATCAGAGAAGAGCAGAATATTCTATTATTGTAGTTTACTGTAGTTTAAGACAAAGATTGTAAAATTGTGGTCTACAGGTAACCAAAGTGCTTGTAAGCTCTATTCAGGTGGTCTGTGAAAAGGCTGAAGAATAATCAGCAAAAGTAGCATTTTGGTTCACCGCATGACTCCTTTTTCCTGTTAATATAGACCAATGCTGGTTTATTGTAAATGCTGTTAAGGTTCTAGTCTAGGAGACATGATTTTCTCAGTATGGTATAGATGCCAGCAACTTTTTGCCTAAAATGTAAAAGTATGGTCTTCTTAACTTGCTTCTGGTTTTCATGACAATGCCAACGTTGAAGGAAAAAAGCTTCCATTTTGAACTTTCGATAGGTGAAGAGGTTGTGGCAATGTAAGAATTGAAAATACATCTGAACCAGGTTGAAAAATTGTTAAGCTGAATTAAAACTGCGAGTCAAAAATCCGAAATCATACCAGTCATCTCCATTAACGTTGTAGTAATTTTTTTCTTTCTGACCAGAAAGCAGAACTCTCACTAGACTTGTTGTGGATCAATAACAATATAATTAAACATTAAACTGATTTGTTTCTAGTGAGTGCCTTCAGATATGGACTAAAACCCACAATCATTTCATTCCCAGTATAGTCTGTTAACTGATGTATAACCTGATATATGAGTATTATGGGAAATCTTCCAACAATGCTGGGTTTTCTGTAATGCTTCTCCTTACCTGGATGTCTGTTGGGAATTTATGGAAAATAACAAAGGAAGTAAGAGGACCCCTACTGGATTGAGCCACAGCCCATCTAGTCCAGAATTCTGTCTCACACAGTGGCCCACCGATTGCTTCTGCCAAAAGCAGAAGGAAAGGGCAAAACCTTCACTTGCTCTCAAATTCCTGGAGATGGCCTTTAGAGACATCCTTCCTGATTCACCAGCCTGGAAGAAGTACTTAGGCAACCATTCTACTAGCAAATGAGGTGGACGCTTGGCTAGCTTTCCAGTTAGACTTCATTTCAGCAGTTCCCAGTAGATGGGAACCAAATCTGTTGTTCCTTTTCACATCTACCATAGGATAGAAAGAGGCAACTGCAGGATCTTTTTTATATTCTACAGGGCGCGTCCCCATAGGGGCTAAAATCCAGGGTGGATTTGGATTCAGCACTGGGGGTTCCCAATAAATCCCCCAATACTCCGAATCCACTCCAGATTTTCCAGCCCTGTCCCCATGCCAGTTTTCTTTCCTCTGATTTTCCAGGGGAAATCCAGAGAAAGAAAACCCCTGTTTCAACAGGGTTTTTTCCGGCTGACTCAGATTAAAGCGGAGTGAAGGAGGACAGCTGGCAGCCGGGTAAGTGAGTAAGGGGGTGCAGCCAGCCTTTTCTTTCCCCCTGTTGAAACAGGAGGAAGGAAAAGGAAGGAAGGCAGCCAGGGACGTCGGGCTCTTCCCAAACAGAACCCGCAGGTACACACAAGCTCAAGCAAAGGAGGAGAGCCGGCAGCTGAGTCTTTTGTTTCCCCCTGTTGAAACGGGGGGAGGGAAAAGCAAGGAAGGCAGCCGAGGAGGCTGGCGGCAGCGGTGGCTCGCCGCGCTGCTCGCGCATGTGCTTATAGACACACCTGCGGGTTCTATTTGGGAACAGACCAATGCGCACTTGGTGCTGTTCCCGGCCTTCACCCCTAACTGGCAGCAGAACTCGGATTACTACAGATCAGAGTAATTTGGGTTTGCTCAGGGTTGGCTCTAGGTGGGAACATAGCCACAATGTCTGTTTCTGTCTGGAAGCAGCCATTGATGTGTCAGTATACTGGTTTATGTGGTATTTTACTTCACAGTTGAACCATAGGTCATGAGACTACGTCTTGAACATAATTAGGTTCACAGATGAGAGTTAGAAACTGCTGCAGAAATTTAGGATTCTCTGAAGGCATCTTTGTACATGATTCAGGATCGTTGATGCTGTTGGCTAGTGCCCACTGGGACCTGAGGGAGGACAGAGAGCAAAGCTTCTAAAAGAAAGAGGCCAGGGTTGATGAACAGGTAGAGTTAATAGTAGATGAGGCACTGGATGAAGATCTATTCAAACCTGTGGAAATTAATCCTCCCAAACATATTGCTATATAAACATTCCCGAACTAAAAGGCATCGATATTGTGTTTTAATATGTTATATTGTTTAATACTGTCTTAAGGGGGGGAGGGATAAGGTGTTTTTAATTGTTATATTTTACATTTTACTGTTGTTAACCGCCCGGATTGGTTTGCCATAGGGCGGTATACAAATAAATATTATTATTATTATTATTATTATTATTATTATTATTATTATTATTATTATTATTATTATTATTATTATTATTATTATTATTATTATTATTATTATTATTATTATTATTATTATTATTATTATTATTATTATTATTAGAGTAGATTTAAGTTCTGAAGTGCTGTGTAAAATGGGGCACTGAACTTTATGTTTTCATGGACCAGTTGACCATTGATTGTTTAACTATCCACCCCCCAAATCTCCATTATGTGCCAAGAAGGACATTAACATTTAAGAGCCACATTCTAGGTTATTCTGAGTCCCTTGTTTTTCTCTACTCACCCAATAATTTTCCAAGACGTTTCTAAACTAAAAATGATTTTTTTATTCATATAGGAATATGTAATATAGAGCAATCATTGAAAATATGGACTAATACTGAATATATTCTATGCTATCTTTAATTATTCCAGCTTGTACTGTTTCCCAGCTATTCTTAGTCTTTTGTTCACATTTATAACTCTCATTATCCCAGCGTTTCACTTAATCAGCATTTTCTCACAAGTTGCAACTGAAAGGCAATCTTGACAAAGCTACCAATTTTAGCTAGAAATATAGAAGATCAGTTTTTGCACTTTTGTATGTAAAGTGGATTTTCCGTGAAACAGAAATATGTTCCTTTGCTAACTGAAGACATTATTCCCTCTTACTGTTTTACCAGTGGGACAGGTTTCTTGGTGTGTATCTCCTATGCGTGTCAGTGAACTGATTTAGAGGTTGTTCAGAAAGTCTTTTGTAGCTGTATCAAATGACCAATGAACTACGCTCATAGTGCTAATGGGACAGTACTGATCAGAAGAACTATATTATGCATTTAAAAACCATAGAGGAAAGTCTGGGTGGCAGCTTCCCTTCTCATCTAGGTTTTTAGTTGAACAGTCTTATTACTTAGATACAGACGCTTTATTCTTGATTTAGAACTTCATTAACGGTTCTTTGTTTGCATCAAAGTTTAGAATGGGCCTTAAATGATTGTGCATCAAAGATTTAAGTTGAATCAAGGACAGAACAATTGAGGTGTGTAATAATTTTGTATCAAAGTTTAGACTGTGTTCATAAAAGATTAAGTTAAATCAAGGACAGAGCAATTAAGGTATATAGTAATTGAAAGAGGAAATTAATTGTCTTTAATTTGGCATAAATCCCAAGGACTACTAGTTTGACTACTATGAATTCCACAACTGTATATAATTAGCTTGGCCCCACGATATACTAGTTTCTAGAGATTGAAATTTTATGCTTCCAATATGTATTATGCTACCAAACAAAGATATAAGTCGTTCCTACCCATGATATAAATAGGTGGGATGGTTTTTGGACACATTACAAGTTCTTAAGGAACAATACAACATTCATATCCTTGAAATGCTCAGCCCCAGTATAGTACAATCACCCTGCTTAGAGCAGTGAAAGCATTTCTTTTGTTTCTGTTGGCTCATACATGGGACTTTCTGCTTGCAGAAATGGCAATGCTTTTTTCCATTATAAGTACTTTGGATGTGTTGATCGTAAACATGATGGCTGGAAAACAGTCTGGTTTGTGTAAGATTTTGATAACTAAGATGGACATGGTACATTTTAGATTCTGAATCAGATTTATCGCTGTTGCATTCACAAAAAAGCTAGTGGTACCACTGTAGCAAGCAAAGGAGTGTGGAAGGTAGGATAAGCAGTGGTCCAAGATAGCAGCTCCACAGGCTATTTAATAGGCAGTGTGAAAAAGCATATAAATACATAAATCAAATCCTTCTTTGGAAATCTGCAGAAATAGATAGGAAATAGAAGGTTTTGGACTCCCCCTGTTCACTTGTTCACTGAAATTCTTCAAATGTTAAGGATTGTTATCTATAGGGCATTATCTATATGTCTGAAATGGTTGTTTTATAGCACAGTGAAGTACACACAGCTTATATTATCAATATAGGGAGAAGTGTTTCTTCCAAGCTATAAAACCATTAAGCCTGATTCTTTTCAATCTGTTTAAAGTGACCTCAGAACTCCCCCTCTACAAGAAACGTTTTGGGTCACTTGTATACCTGCCTAAGTAGCAGTGGACCCTGTTTGCCATAGACATCTTTCCATGCCCTTATGTTTTAAAATAAATAAATATCTGAATCAATTAGTAGATGTTGTGATATTCCTCTTCCACCTATTGTGTGCAATCTTTGAGGACAGTGATATGATTCATTGTGTTAATTCTTGTTTGATTGAAAGCTGGATTAGTGGCCCCAAGGCTACTAGTTTGAATGATTTCAGGAGTCATTTAGTTGTTAAATACTAACAATGAAGCATATATGATAAGTGGCTATAGCCCACAGTATGCCTGGAAAGCAGAGGGTCAGAGGCTCAATCCACTAATCTCCCTGGAGGAAGGTACTGGAGGAGGAGGAGGAGAGGCTTTTCTACTCTGCTTTTTTAACCAATTTAAGAGGACTCAAAGCGGCTGACAAAGCTTTCTATTCTTGTCCCCACAACAGATACCGTGTGAGGTAGGTGGGGCTGTGAGAGTTCAGAAGAGAGCTGTGACTAGCCCAAGGTCACCCAGGTGGCTTCATGGGGGAGGGAGGAATCAAACCCAGTATTACCAGATAAGGGTCAGGCTCTCTAATCTCTAGACCAAGAAATGAGTCAGAACGAAGAAGGCTGCATGGATGTGTCTGTATGCAATCACCAGGAGTCACCCAAAATTTAGTGGTACCTAACAAGAACAGTAGCTAGTGGACCTGTGTATTGACGCTGGCCAATATACAGGACCAGCAGGCATATTAGGTGGACCTCCTTTTAGACCACACTAGAGTGGAGAAGAAGGGACGCTTCCAGTGCACTTCCTGGTCCGGTGTAGTGGCCAGTACAGATAAAAGGAGCAGTGCCTGTACTGCAAGAGAAAAAACTGTCTGCCCTGCAAATCGGCCTGATGAAAACGTTGTCAGCCTGTGCGGGGGGAGGCTTCATGTTTTCCTTCACTTCTGTAAGCATTGGGACTTCTCAGCATAAGCAGAAATGCAGGAAATACAATTTTTGAAGTGTTGTGTAGGTATTTCAGTTTAATCTCCTGCATTTGGTTTTTATATTGCTACAATCAGGAATGGAGATAAGTACCTGATCCAAAGATCCTGGCATTTTCCCAATGTCAACTTGCTGCTCATTAGAAATACAATTTTTAATTCATGAGGGATTTGTTTTTAACCTCTGGCTGGAATTACCAACTACAGTTAAAACAAAAACAAAAACCCTCTACTGTGTGTGCTTTTGAAAATATGAGTGGTGCTTCAGGACAGGGAATAAAGGACTGAAGTCTTAAAGTACTTACTGTCCCAGCTTTTAAAAAGTCCTCCCATTAAAATGTGATGTATTACATCAATCCAAGATGATAAAGAAACACTTGTCAGTGCTCTTTGTTTTATTTATGCTGGTTTCCAGGTCTTTGGCTTGTCTGTCTGCCTTTTGCTAAGTGATCAAACACAACCAAATTTCTTATATAAAGTTCAGCAGATATGTTAAAAAAACACTGTTGGACTTCATGGGTGTGTTCTTTCAAACAGGAAAATAATTCCTGTCTTCCGTTGCTTAGCCAGGAACAGAAATCTTGCCATAGTGAAACCAGAAATCTAGTATTTCATCTTTCATCTTTTATTGAACCAGCTAAATCAAGCTTCTGTCACACTAGGAAATGCATTCTCTCATGAACCTTTCTGTTAGACTTTCTAAGGCCCTGGATTCAGCTTATGCTAGAGATTGAGGTATGTCTGCTTTTAAAATTTCTGACTCGTTAACTGAAATCTTCTCAGATGTAACTGTCCTGTTTTGGTTGCACTAGCTTTACAAGGTGTTGGAGAAAGCAGCACTACCTATTCTTGTGGCCTATGGCTGTCTTGAGACACAACAAAAGGGGGTGCCTGTAAAGTACCTCATAGAGACAGTGAGACCCTCGTGTTCACAAGTCTTCATGTTCAGAAGAGGGGGGAGCTTCATGAGTGCTTTTTTTTCCTCCTGTGTTTCATCACTGCCAATGACTAGAGACCTGCAGCATTGTGTACCTGATTTGGGAAGCGTGAAGCAGTGGCAGCTTCCTCCAGCATCTGCAGCCAGTTAACTGACTTTCAGCAGATATTGGAGGCATGACCACCTCACTGTTAAAACAGCACCTGCTCCCTGCTTGGTTTGAGGAGTTGTTCAACGTGCTGGTTATACTTTGTAAGGTTATACACAATTTAGAACTGGGCTGCTTGGGGCTTTTGCTTTCGGCTGTATGAAGGACTATGATCATTAAGGCAATCAATCAAGTCTCAGCTGTCTTCTGTGAATCCAAGTTTGGATGGAAGATGGGAGGGCCTTTTTGCTGTTGCTCTAGGCATTTCTGGAATTCATCATCAATCAAGGTCCAGCTTGCTGCCTCTTGTTTGGTTTTCTGATCAACAGAGCTTTTTTTTGGGGGGGTATGCAAATATACACACACACACACACATAGTGAACTGAATATGAGTGGATGGCATTTTAGTTTTTAAAAGCTTAACTGTACTGCTTGACTTTTATTCCCTTTTGCAGTTCCCCAACTACAGTGCGTTCTTATGGATCAAATGCTGCCTTTGCTCCTGCTTTTATTTGTTTTTATCTTATCAATGAATGTGCATCAGAACTGGAGGGAAACCTCATGAGAGTTAGTGTTCAGTCCTGGCCCAGTATGCTTTGATATATTTATTAATTATTTGTATAATGGCATGAATAGAATTCTTCTCATTTGGAAAAGACATAAAAACTGTGAGACAGCAAATGTGCTAAAGGAAAGTTCAACATGATCTTGACAAACTAAAAAAATGCAAGCACAAACAAATATGAAATGCTCTCTTGGGGCAGAAGAATCAAATGTGCATATATAACGGATGGAGGATTCATGACTTGGAATTAATCAAATTTGCTTGTCTGTCAGCGGTGGTAGTGAAAGCAAAAAAAAAAAAAAGCTAATGCAGTTCTAGACTGCATCTGTATAAATATAGGTTGCATCCACACAGGGTGATAAAACTCAGGGTTATCCTAGAGCTCTTTTGGGATTGCAACGTGTGTCCATGGAATCCCAACATAGCCCCGGGATATTGGGATGTGTGATGCCCGAACTTAATTATTGCACTTATTGGGTGTTTTTCCACTGTCACTAAATGGAGCCATTAAGTACCCATAAATGGGTATGTAATGGCATTTTTGTACCCATTAATGGGTACTTAATGGGTACTTTTAGTGACAGTGGAAAAACACCCATTGTTTGCTTTAATTGAATATGAGAATGTATTATAAAATGTAAAAGGCAATGACCAGGAAAGTTAGTGAACAGGTAAGGAGGGGGCTAGCCCCAGTCTAATTAGCATATTAAAGAAAGGGGGGAAGCCCATAGAACCAGCCAATTGGGAAAAATAGAATCTTGGTGAAGAATATAAAAAGTGTCTACCTGTCAGAGCTGTTGTTCTGTTCTTGGGGTTTAATCGGAGGGGGAAGAAGCAGGGGAAACTGCTCAGCCCTCTCTCATAGAAGTGACAGGCTAAGGAAGACGGTGAGGGACAAGTTTGTTCCAACTCATGTTCGGTTACTAAAAATCCATTCAACTGTTTGGCAGTCAACTGTTTGGCAACTGTTTCTGTTATTTCAGCTTACATATCCACCTTGTGAACAAAATAAAGTTGAACTCACGTGTTTTAACCGGAGTAAGCTTGACAGTTGGTCCTTTATGAAATGCATTGCCTTTAATTAAAGGGGAGAGAGTGGACGTTGCGGCTGGCAGCCCTTTTCCCAAGCAATTAAGGAGCTGTGAAAGGGAAGGCATGCTATGAGAGGCAGGCTAGAGAAACAGATGCCCATCCTGGCATTACAGGGTGTTATCCCACAATTATTGTGGAAAAATCAACTCTCAGTCTGAGTTTTACACAAAAATCAAGAGCACTTACCTTGTCTGGATGCCTGCTCCCACATTGCCTTCTTGGAAATGGCCACTACACATTTGCAAGGCCAAATCCTGCCCAAATGGCAGCTGCACATGTGCACAAGACAGCAGTTACAAGCTTCTGGGTATTTCGCACCATTGAAATACCTGGATTCACGTGTTATACCATGCATCCAGCATCCACACCAGCAAGTGAGCCAGCATCCGCACCAGTGTTTCCACTTTTCCCATGCTGTTTTGCTGCTGTGTGGGCAACAGGTAAAAATTCTGGAGCTGCTTTATTCCAGAATATTGCCAAATACTGTATTAAGCCACAGTCTCAAATCCATGTAAAGTAAGTAATGGTCCCACTTCATTCAGTATTGGTTAGACCCTTCCTTTGATTAATCTGTTCCGTTCTGAGAACCTCTCTTCAAGAGATTCCCTTAGGCCGTGTCTTCACGGCAACCTTATTTTGCTTTCCCTAAACCGAGATAACAGAACTGGATGCAAACGCGAATTTGCCTGTTCCCATTACTTTCAGCTTAATCGCGTTCAATCCGGATTCTGAGGACGTACGTGACTCAAGGGGGGACTCCAGTGGCTACCTTTTAAAAGCCGCTTTTCAGGGCTGCCCTGTCCTCTTCCTCCTGGCGTGAACGTACCACCCATAACAGACCCCTTCACGGAGCCTAGCTGGGTGGCTGCCTTGCCTGGATGGAGGAAAAACGGCACCAGGCAGGCAGCGATTCTTTTCCCTCCTCTCCCGATTGCTCAGGGCGCACAGCGGCGGCAGCAAGTCAAGCCTCTTTACAGCTAAACATTCATACATCTCTCCAGTTGCTTTTGTTTCTTTTCCCTTTTTAGAAGGTCAGCACTTTCAATGGCAAGATAGTTATCAGGTGTGAATTGCTTGTTTGCTACAGTGGATTGCTTGGGTTGCTATTTGGGCTGCTGCTGCTTTTACAGCTTGCTTTGGAAGCAAGCTATTGGGGGAGGGAAACTCTCATCCCTTAACACAGAAGGGTTCCCACAGTAAAAAATGTAAAACATTTCAAGTGCATGAACCGGAGTGAGACCTGTTGAAATCAGGATTGAGATTCATCACGCTTTGGGGTGGTTTAACACGGGGAAATTGTATTAAGCCAAACTGCCGTCTGAACTCCGAGAATTCAAAACATTTTGAATCCGAGATAAGGTTGCCGTGAAGACACGGCCTTCTAGTAGAAAACAGTAACATAGCTTGTTAATTGGCCTGGAAGCATGGTCACAGAAGAGAGACTGGACATATTTTATATTGCTACAATCAGGAATGGAGATAAGTACCTGATCCAAAGATCCTGGCATTTTCCCAATGTCAACTTGCTGCTCGTTAGAAATACAATTTTTAATTCATGAGGGATTTGTTTTTAAGCTCTGGCTGGAATTACCAACTACAGTTAAAACAAAAACAAATCTTGAGGGAGAACTGCATGGCCTGAAATGGTGACCAGTGGTCCTACCCCTTCCAGGTTCCATAAAATGCTTTGGGGGAACTGACCAGTAGTGGGATGGATTCTAGGCTTTCCATCTAGCAAATTTGACCCTTACGTAGGAGAAAAATGACCGTTTTGCATGCTTCATTGAAATGGCGTTTTGCACACCTCTACTTTCTGCACATTGAGAGATGTGCTATCGAAATAGCCGATTTGAGCAAACATTCTTAACTGCATATACAGGAAATCTGAGCTGCGTATGACTGACGGGGAAGCAAATCTTAGGGTAGTGATAGATAGTTCAGTGAAGATGTTAATCCAGTGTGCATAAGCCTTATAAAAGGCCAACAGCATGTGAGAGATAATAAAAATGGCATTGAATATAAAACTGCCACTGTTGTAATGCCCCTGTACAAATCAGTGGTGTGACTGCATCAGAAATACAATAGTCACCACAACTCAAAAAGGACATAGCAGAATTAGAAAAGGTTCAAAAGAGGACAACTGAAATGGTTCAGGGATTAGGAAAGCTTTACTATGAGGAGAGGCTGAATATTGTGTTGGTTAGTTTAGAAAAGAAGCAAGCTACAGAAAAGAAACATATTGTGGATAGAGTGAATTGGAGAGACAATTTTATCCCTTTCCTTAAATACTGGAACCAGAAGTCACCCAGTGAGGCTGACTCTTGAAATTATCAGGACACAAAAGGAAGTATTTCTTCACACAGCCCATAGTTCACCTATGAAATTCATTGGGGTGCATATGGTATTAGCCACCATATTAGGTGACTTTAAAAATTATGTCAAGTTCATGGAAGATAGAAATGCTGATGGTTACCAGCTCTGATGGCTGTGCAACTGCCTCTTGTGTGGGGAGTTCTGTAACTTTGAAAGCTAGTTATTAAAAACTATGGGCAAGGCAAGTTATTGTGATGGCTTGCTCATGGGTTATCTTTCTTACATTCTTATAAATAATATAATGTTGCCTCATAAAGATCTAATTTTATATGCCAGGGACACAGCTTGGAACAGAAGCTGTTGTAGCTTTCTATTAATTTTTGGACATAAATCTAATTTGTGCACGCCTTGACCCTTTCCTGGACACTACAGGTATCCCAAAATATGCTAATTATATTTTCTTGTACCATAGATCTTCCTATAAAGCAGATTCTGTTAAATGAAGGTTCACTATTACACATTTCATAAAAGTGTGGCTATACTTCTTATTCAGCAGTTCCAAATCTTGTTATTGCATTTTTTTTTGTTGTTGTTGTTGCCAAACATTGAGCCCTGTGAGATGTTAGGACTTTCTTCCTGATCCAGCAGCGACCATTTTCCTGTTTGTCTTTATGCAGTGAAAAGGGTGCTTGGCATGGCTGTTTTTGGCAAAACCTCTGAGTGTGGGTTTGTGCCTTTTGGTGATTTTGGACTGGGCTTTAAGGGGTGCTTGTGTTTGCTTTTGTGTGCTTTTGAGTGTAATGTGAGAGTGTGTAGAGTATAGTTCTGTGTGTGTGCTCTGTAAGTTGCTTTGGTGAGTTATGCCTTGCTTTGATTACTTTTGCGTGTGTACTGTGATTGCTGTATGAGGCTTGGATTCATAAGTGAGTGCAGAATGCTCTTTGGGGTTGGTGAGTATATATGCTGGTTTGCCTTTTCTTGCACACATCTGTCATTTATTAAGCACAAAATCTTCTTGTGATACATAATGATTTTGCCCCTACACAGGATTTTGGGATGGAGGCTTTTTAAAATGAGGCTAGAAAAGAGTACATTGGCATCAAGGCAGGAGTGTCCTTATCTGCTGCCAAGAAGAATCTTTAGCTGCTCCGTTAGAAACTTATTTCCTGGGTCCTACGGCTCTCTGGTCATTCCTTTGTAATGACACTTTGTGTGAGAACACATCACAGGTAGAAGATTGTTTCCTTTTAACACTGAATCCTTATCTGTGGTGTCTGGAAAGCTGGTAAGAATCTTGATTATTTAGGGAGTGGAGGTGGCCTCAGAATGTTTGGACAGTGAGGTCTGTGAAAATCTCATGCTTTGTGATTCTATACTGCAACCTATAAAACAACTGTACTACCATGCAGAGGTTGGCATTAGGATGTTTCACCACTGTAGACTGGGGAAAACTCATGTGTCATGTGGTGGGAAGTGTTTTTGTATTGCAGTCTGTGAAAAGATGGTGCCTTGATGTGGTGGAAACTGGCACCTGTGTGTTCAGCATTGCCATCTGTGAAAAACCCTTGTCTGGGTGTCAGAGAGTTGGCATCTTCTGTGCCATCTGTGTATTCAGCATTGCAGCCTGTGAAAAATGCTTGTTTGAATATGGTTGTGGCTTCTCTGTGAAAAGATGTTGTCTGGTGCGTGGGTGAGCGCTGCTGCAGGCACTTCGATTGGCATCTGTGTGATGGAGAGTTCAGACATGGCCCCTTCGTATTTTGACATTACTTCTATAGTAAATACTCCCTGAGACTACTGTTCCTCTTTCAGTGCCTCTTCCTTTCTTCTAATGACTTACATTAGGAGCCTTTCCTCATTGAAGTTAATATGATTTTGAACAGGTTCACTCAATCACAGTGTAAATCAGTAGAGCTTTTGGCAGCATTTCTCCAGTCCCAGTGCTTAAATTGGAGTGTATTGCCCTCACAATGTAGGCTGTCAATAAATGCTGTTGTCCTGGTACAGAACCTAGAGTCATAACAGGATCTACTTGCACTACACATGCAAACAAGATTTAAATCCACTTAATAGGAGAGCATAAAATTAATGTGGGGTCAGACTTTCAGATAGCCAGACAATTGATACTGTCGGATTAGTGGATTTCTTACATCATTTTTCATAAACTGTACATAAACTAGACAAAGATGGACCATAATCAATTATCCATTAATTTTAATAAAATATTGAATTAGAGTTATATGGAAATGTGTTACTAAAAATGAGAATGTCTTTATATCACTGGAGGTAAAGACATTAAGAAATCTGTGAATTCATAGAGTTAGAAAACTGAATGTAGATGTAACTTTGCACAGTATTTTGCTTTTATGGATAGTGTTTAAATGCTCTGCTGCTTTTGCCACAAGGATTTATCTCATTCCATCTGAATTAAAACTGGTATAGAAATTGAGAGTTCCCATTGTAAATTATAAGGTTTATGAAGCCTTGCTTTGTGTAATAATAATAATAATAATAATGTACCCAATCCTGAAAATTGTTTGGTGCTAATTCTTGCTTAATCTTGCACTCTATTAAGTTGTGACAATTAGAAGAACTGTGGGAACTTGAAATGAATTCTGTGACATTTTGGTTCTTCCTAGAAAAGATGCTAAACAACCGCTTGTGTAGGGATTTTTACTCATGGGCCACTATTGTGTTTTGGGCAGAATCTACAACCACAGGTCTAGTTTGTTTCCTAACTAATGGCAGATTTTCCATTTTAAGAGCTACATCCTCTCCTCTTCCTAGTAACAAGACACATTTTCACAAAATAAGGTTTGCAGTCTAGGGTGCCTCCAGACATGCTCCCTGCTCCTTCTTAAATGTGAAGCTCTGGAAGCTTCACATGTAAGTTGGAGCTGCTTCCAGTCCTCCAAACTAGATGAACAGAAGCTTCAGATTTCCAGCACTGCTGATTCCCATTGGCCAGGCAGGAAGCTCAGGTGTTGGCAATAGGAGTGCAGGAAGACGCATTGCTTTTATACCCCACTTTTTTTTACCCAGTTAAGGGACTCAAAGCAGCTGACAAAGCTTTAAATTCAAAAGGAATCAAAGAAGCTAGTTCAAATGGAACCAATGAGTTTATCCAGTGCAGGGCAATGCCTTTCTGGTTCCCAAAAGAGATCAACTCAGGAACAAGAATAAAAAGGACTGAGTTGCCCTTCTTACTCCACAGTCTAGATCCTAGACATCCCCTAACTACTACTTAGACTTTCATTGGGACCTTCCTCTCCCTCAGAGAATTGCCTGCCCTGACTGTCTCACTGTCAGGCTACAGCTCAGTTCCCTGTCTCTGACTCTAAAACCCTCCAAGAGACTGAGCCAATCACAACCATCAATCCCCAACTGCCAACTATCCTTGGTAAAATGAATGCTGGGAGCTAATTGCGGCCAGCTGGGAGTTAACCCCTTCTTTGCCTGCCCAGAGAGCCTATGGGATCACTACATTTCTTAATTAAGGAACTGTGGAGAACCTTTGCTTAAGATTAGAATTTAGAGCATTTGAAGTACTTATTTCCAGACTTTCTTGTATTGCAGTTATAAGGTCATTTTTAGAAGAGCTTGGATAATCCACATCACATTATTGTATGTTCACTTGTTCCAGACTGGTGCAGCTAAGTAAATTTATGCAGAGGAATTATATTTTAGATTATCCCATATGGAAGGAGAATTGCTATCTCAGATTGCAAAGATCTGAGGCCTCTTCTCATGGATATTGCACATATCATTTCCTTGCCTGTCATAGTGATCCCCAAAACCTGTGTATAATTGGCTGAAATATTTCTATTTTCAGTTCATTCTCTAGACAGCTAGTTTGTATGGAGTATGTGCATCCTAAAAGTGACATGACTAATTCGTGTATAATGCCTCTTTATGTACACTTTCATGATCATTTTTAAACAGCAGCTCTATACACAGTACTGCAGCAGAGGGAGACTTTTGCGTTATTATACAAGTATAAATGTTTTTCAAATAATGTCTCTTAGGCAGGGATATAATTGGTGATATAGTGCAGGGTTTTGGGTTTTTTTAAAGTCCAATTACCAGGCCATTCAAACTCATGCCAATAGGATTCTTTGTAAATAAAAGATATAGTTTTTCTGGCAGCTGCAGTGTTATCTTTTCTGTTGCAGTCTGTGCTGGAAATGCATATTGACCCAGACTTAGTGTGCAAATTGAAACAAAAATCCAAATTCAGGAGCTGCCTAGAGGATTGGATTTCATCCCAGTAGGGTGTCTTTTTCCTTCTTTTTTTTTTTTTAGGACTCATAGGCCCTGTTTCCACTCGTGCCTCATACGACGGTTTAAAAATGAAACACAAAAAAAGCAATTCAGACATGGATTCTGGCAGCCCCCACTGCAGTGGCTTTAAATCGCTTTAAACTGCTATCAACCCCTCTGCTGTACCCACCCACAACAGTTCAGAATCGCATTAGGGAAAGGGAATCTTTTCTTCAACCCCTCTTGCCAGCCAGGGCACCACCGCCTGCCTGCAGATTAGATCCCACAATGACGTGGGGGGGGGGGAATTGCAGCTCCCTCCTCTCCTCTCTCCTCCCCTCATGCTTTTGCAAAAGATGTCCTGCCAGTCCTGCGCATACACATGCACACACACACACACACCTTCCTCCCCTTCACTCTCCTCCCCTCCCCACTGACAGCAGCAGCACCGGCTGGTACACACACACACAAAAAAAACACAAACACAAACACACACAAAGGTAAACTCAGGACTGGTGCCTTTTCACTTTTCTGCAAATGCAGAAAAGTAAAAAAGCAGCAGAGAGAGAGAGCTGCGTGCCCGTTGCGCTCAGTCACCCATGGGGCATGGGGGGGGGAAGGTGCTTCTCTCCTTCCCAGGGCTCAGGAAGGCAAAAGAGGCACCTCCAGTGTGTGCTTCCCAGCAAGGAGAAAGCAGGGGAAGTGAAAAATGAAACTTTGTTATCTTATCAGTGTGAAGAGTGGAGTGGGTGAATTGCTACATCTTAATTGTTGCTTCTCTGCTGAATATGGATCTGGCAGAGAGAGAGGGGGGAATGCTTTGAACAAGCTTGTCAGAATGCAGCGTGGATAAAGAAAGTTTCCCTCTTTTTAGCTGCTACAATGTAAGAGCAGCTAACAATAGGAGAAGGAAACTTTCTTTCCCTCATTCAAACCTCTTCCCTCTCTCTCTTAGAGCTGCATGCATGGAAAAAGGCCGGAGCTGTTGGACTTCCTGTCAGGGAGAGGACCAAAGGACGAGGGGCTAGTTTCATTAATTTTTTTTTAAAGGAAATCACTTGGCAGAGGGGTTGAAAGGAGAAGGACTGGTATGCTAGGGGGGAGGCTTTAGCATTGCAGGGATGGATGTGAAAGGGAGGGAGCACACCTTCCCAGCTGTGAAATCCCACCTCTATCTGGCCGTCATAGGGCAGACAGATAGATGTCCGCCTCTAATAGTCCCATAACATTCCCACTGGGGTGGAAAAAAAGCAGGCAAGCGGTAAAAACGGGAGCAAGAACTATTTGAAAGGGTGTTTTTTAAATTCATTTTTTACCAGTTACTCTTTTTAATGCTGAATGCCACTTTTAAGTCCGGACAGAGTCAAAAAAAGTCCTGGTGGGAACTGGGCCATATTGACATCTCCACCTTTACCTGAACTGCACATAGGCAGGCACGAAAGCCATACCCCCAAAAAATGTGGGTGTTGTCCTGGATTAATGTTCTAAGAAGTTTCAGGGCTGTGTTGGGTGAGAAAAGGTGCTTTTGAAGTGCAAGATGAAGGCAAGAAGGTTTTTGATCCTAGGGGAGAACAAATATTCTCCTCACCTCTGCTTTGTTTACAGAGCAGGGGGAAGGACAGGCAAGCTGTCCTAGACTTCCCACCAATTGCAATAAAGTGCCGGTAAGAAATAACTCTGAACAGGCATTTACTGGCTGGGTGAAATTAATGGAAATGGGGGCATGCTGTGCCTGTGGGGTAAGGACCACACTGTTTGCCACTAAAAAAAGTGTGTTAAGAACATAAGAGGAGCCCTGATGGATCAGGCCACCATCCATCTTGTCCAACATCTTGTCCCACATAGTGACCCTCCAGTGGATGGCTTGGTACTTCCTCCAGCCTGGAGGAAGTACCAAGCCATCCATCCTCCTGCCCACTCCATTACAGTAATAAGCATTGTGGGGGGAAAACAGTTGTGAAATGTCTAAAATGACATTTTGCATGGATTGAAGGTTAGATTTCGCGTTCCACTTCTCATTGCAGGCTGCTCAGAAAGAGAGTGGGTTGTAATTTAGGTGGCTATGAAAATAAAACTCAGATGTAGATGAGCCCAGTTCTCTGGCTGTGCATAGGTTGTGCAGCAAGCCACCAAAGACATGTGGTTTGTTCTCACTAAGGTGATCAGGATAGCCCAGCATGTTCTGGGATACTGCATATGCATGCCATAGTGCCACCTTGTGGTCCAGAGTGGCCCAGAGGTGACCTGATCATTGCCAGCTGTGGAGCAGTAAAAACTTCCTTAAGCAAACTCTACCTGGAGGTGGTGTGGGGCAGCTGGGGCTGCACAGCTGTGTGCTGTGTTGGTGATCACCATAGCAACAACACAGCACGCATGACAGTTGCTGTGATATTGCAGACAGTCTGGGATGGGACTTGTCTGCGCTTGGAAGGCCTCCCAAGGAAGGAGGTGAGGTTTGGGATAGTGCTGGCCCGTGTGGTGCAAATGTCTGTCACTCTCTTGGAACTTAACTTCTCACAGACGTTAAGTGTGAAAAAGCCCACAGATAGCTTCTCAGACTAAATGGTTCTTAAATATAAAAAACTGCTCTGAAGCTGTGCCTCTCCTTTGGTGGCTAGAAAACACAGGGTTTGAAGTGCTGTCATTCTGTTGACTTGTTTGCAAGTTGGTGAGGAAAGCTGTTTTGCTGCAAGACACAAAGTCGTATGGTCAGACAGAATTAAAATAAGTATTGTGGATTTACCTGGTTGCCTGGTTCGGGAGTGTCTGCCTCTTCTTAGGTGCTCTAAACTCAGATATTAAAAGGAGACGCTTGTCAGCCTATCAAGTTACATTGTAAAAAAGGGTTTCGGAGGTTTAAATTAGATAATTAGTAGTGCAATAATTAATACCTAGTAAATAATGGTTACATTAAGGGCAGCTTTCTAGCAATGACAATAACTCTTCTTCCTTTGGTGAGATTATAATAATGATTATCTTGGCTAGATAACAGCTCTACAGAGCTTCATGAAGGAGAGGGCAGTTGGAATAGAAACCTGGTAATGTAAATGCAGTCCTCATCAACTCAAATGGATGAGACTCAACAGGTGACCCATCTAAGATTTATCTCAACAGTTTTCCAAAAGGCTATTATCCTCTAGTAATTACATTTGCAAGTCTAGAAAACAATACCGTAAATATTTGATATATAGTTAGGGCAAAGAACTGGAAGAAATTTGTTGAGAGAGGATTAGCAGATGCCACTCATTTTCATATTGCATCTCACACTTAGAACTTGATACAATACAATGGTTAGTAATTACAGGGTTAAGATGGATTAGTCTGAGTGGAAATGAAACTTAAACAGCAGAAAGTCTGTAGGAGCAAAGAAGATTGAAGATGCAGCCATGCAGTGCAATAGCACAAGATATTACATTGATATGTTGGTAATGGAGGGCTATAATATTTAATTAAATAGCATTATAGCTCACCCGAAAAGCAAGAATTTACTAATAACCAAGGACTGTTGAAAGTATGTGATATGCCGAAAACTCTTCAGTGAATATTTGAGAAAATGATTGAAAAGGAGAAATTAATAAATGAGGGGGAACTCTTCTGAAAATCACTACAGCAGAACACAGTCAAGATCTGGATTTCGAATATTGGGTGAAGATTAAAGGTGATTTAGGAAAAGCTCTTCAGATTAAACCTTTGGGACAAAAAGGCACTTCCATTAGATCTAAAAGGACAATTGTTTTAGGTGTAAACAAAATATTGTGTAGTTGTTTCTGTGCAGCTAAATTGGAGGTAAAGTGGAGACTAATTACTGCACTGAGGATAATATGAAAATACATACAAATATTAAGCGACCTAATAATGAGCACATTCATTTCTCTAATCCTGTTTTGATTAATCTGGCTGGGATTAGTTTTTGATCAGAGTCTGAAGTGTTTTAAATGCCCTTTTCTCTGAGAAGAATTGAGGTTCAGTTTGCATCTGATGCTGGTTGGTGGACGGTACTGAGTCGAATAGACTAGTGATCTGGTTCACCATAAACCAACTGGGGATACTGGGATTTTAACTTACTATCTGTGCTTCATAAAATGTGTACTTTATAGTTGAGCTACGAGATCCATTGCTGTTAACTAAGAACTTTCTGTTCTAAAGCTTTAAAGGGGTAGGTCATTTTTCTGGTGCTGATGGCTGCATTCTTTTATTTAGAGATGCAAAGACTGTATGTTGGACACCTTCATGTAATAACTTATTCCCATTGCATATTTTTAAGGCTTCCCTGGAAATAGGTGAAGATGGTATTACAAAGAAATTATTGATTGTAGTGGATATACTTTTCCCACTATAGTCTGTGCTTACTGATCTTTCAGGCCCAGCGCACAACAGAAGGTCTTCAGGATTTTCTCAGTAAGCTTTGAGGGACTGTGACTGAGTCCCCAAAAGACTTATTTGCCTCTCTAGTGTCCCTCTACTGTCGCTGTATTCAAGCCAATTTTAAAAGTGCCCTGCACTTCCGGAATAAGCGTCCGCATGACGCTCAGCAAAACGCGCGTTTAAAACGCACCTTCCATCCCCACAGAAGCGTGTTTTCTTTCCCCACATCTTTTTCTCCCCACCCCCTCTGTTGATCTCCGTCCCCCGAAATGGCTCCCTGTGCCGGCAAAGGAAGTGATCGCTCGCTCATTCACTCGCAGCACTTACTTTCGCTCTGTTCCCTGTTTGAAATGGCTTCCTGTGCAGCCATCGGCCACACGATCGTGCACTCATTTACTCTTAACACTTTCACAGATCACCCACTTCACACCTGATAACAATGTTGCAATTCTGGCTCTTTGAAAGTTCTGACCTTTACAAAGGAAGGGAAGCTGCAGCGTTTCTGGGAGATGTGTGAATGCTTTATGGCTGTGTGTGCAGGCAGCAATCCCCGCTCCTTTTGCCACGGAGCAGTTTAAGATTCTGGCAAGATATGCAAATTTTTAAGGAACACAATTTATTCCCCCCCCCATTTTTCCTTCACTCGACACCATTTTTCTTCCCTAGCAGTGAGCCAAAATTCGATCATACCTCTGAGATAGCTAGAGTAGAATGGGCCCCATAAGAGGAACCCTGCTGGGTCAGGCCCCAGCCCATCTAGTCCAGCACCCTCTCTCACACAGTTGCTTCTGGTTGCTTCCCACCAATTGCTTCTAGGCCATCTCAAGCAGAAGACAAACACATAACTTTCACCTGCTCAGAAATCTCTCGGTTAGTATCTATGTGTTCCATTTAAAAATGTCCTTTGAAGACTTTCTCAAAGCTAAAGATAGCACAGAAGATAGCTGCAAGATTAGTGATCTGTATTGTGAAACTGGATCATTCCTAACACAGGGCACTCTGGTGAAGGGCAATATAAAAATATATTTTTTAAAAATTCAATAAACTCTTAAAAATTTGTCATTAAGCCACTAGCCACAGTTTAAGATCCTATGATCTCTGGCTTCAGCTACTCATGTTGGCCTCTCTCAGGATCTGCTAAGTTTGCACTATGATCTCCTAGTGAGGTCTCATCAAAGTTCCATATCTGACTGCCGTTGCCAAGACCTTTTCTGTTGCAGCATCTGAGAAGCAGAATGTCCTCTCCTTAGAAATTCAGCTGTCCAGTTCTCGTCGTGTGTTCAGCCGTTCATTCAATTGGAAACAGTTTTTCAGGCCTTTATTTTCTAATTTGTACTTTTTTGTTTTATGTTATTGTTCTTAGAATTGTTTTCATGTATTAATATTTGCGATCAGATTGTACCCACAATGGATTATTGGCTGTTCTGGGAATCTTGAAGTTAAAGGTCAAGAAAGAAATCTATAATAAATAAATATGGCCAGAAGCGGATGAAGCTGTCAAAAAGTCATTGGGATGAGCAAGGGCTTTTCAGCGAGGTACCAACCATTGTGACTTAGCTAGATTCCACAGCGCACTGAACCATGGGTAGAAGAGGGATGCTGGAGAACAGCAGCTTACAAGTATCAGATCATCTGAAACTGACTCAGTGTTGTGCAATCTGAAACTAACGGCCCCACTGTCAACATCAGCCATACTGGGGTGCTCGGGTACAGAGCTGAACTGCTTCTGCTCACCCCTGCTACATAATTATACTATAAATCATCTTCCATCACTCATTGCCAACATCTAGGGGAAACTAAAATAATTAAATTTAGTTTCCTATTAGTAGCTGGCCTCTATGGATTTGCCATTTCCCCTCCCTCCCCTTCCTTTCTAGTTTGGGCTGACTCAGTGCTTTTTGTTTTTGTGAACAGCTATGCTCTGAAGTATTTTTCAGGTACCAAATATTTGTTTATGTTCTTCTCTTGTCGGTTTTTTTTCCATGTGGTTAGGTTCCCCAGAGAGTTGCTCTTTAAAAGCTTCTTATTTCCACAGAATGGAGCATTTTGAAAATGCACCTTCAATGTGTCCCTTCAGAGTGCCACATCACAAACTGCTGGCAGGGATGTCATTAAAAGCTACTATGTATTTGTATTTTGGTTGCTATGAGTAACCTGAATTATTTGCCTGCCTTACAGTTGATGCTGGGTTGCTTATGAAATCATTGTTTTGTAGACTTGCTCTTTAGCACTTGATTGTTACTGGGGTGAACTCAAGTTTAGCCAGAATTGGATCTCACTTGTACCCTGGAGCACGGAGGTGTTCAGGTTCCCATTATTGCATTGCTCCATAACAGCAAATATAATAATAGCAGACCCCAACTTACTCCCCAGATTGTTCATATAAATCTTTTAGTTAAGTTATGATCATGACTCTTGCCCCATAGACTACATCCGTTCCTCTAGTTCCTTGGACAGCTGTGCTGTTTCTGTTGGTCTAGTCTTAACTGAGTTGTGGCATCACTCTAGTTGCTAAAGGCGATATTTTCCACAACCAGAAGTGTTGGAGTACACCGTGTCTTGGCATCTTATCAAGTTGAACCTCCCATTTACAAATGTTTCCTTTGTTCAGTTATGCATTTTCTTATATATTTATAACGTACTAATTTATTTTCTATTGGAATGTGCAAAGTGGTGTACAAACAATAGAAATAACAAAGCAATGCTGTTAAGTGTTTTAAAAAAGCAACATACTGTTGCATACTGTTCTAATTACACTAAAAATAGCTTTTTAGAGAGTATTCAAAAGCTTGTGGAAGAACAAGAAAGGCTTTTTAGCCGTTAAGCTTATACATGTCAGGCATCTCTAGGGAAATCTATTCTGTGATTTCTGTATTAATGCCAGCCATATTTTGAGTACCTATAGATCTTCTTCAGATAAAAAGTATCCACAGAAGAGCTTCCCTAGCAGCTCTCAAATAACAGAAATCTAAATATGTAGAGAAGGCATTTTTCAAGATATGTTGGATCCACTCTTTGAACTGAGTCCAGAAACTAATTGGCAGCCAGTGCTATTGAGAAAAGTAGGTGTATACCTTTTATTGTCTATTCTCCTCAAGAGATGAATAGCGCAGTGTTGCATTGGCTCTTAAATAAGAATTGACACTGTTAGAGTAAAATTTAGAGAAGTCGGCTTTTTTCTGATGACCCCTTTGGGGCTCAGGAAATGAAATGCCTTAGAAGGGCGTCCCCAGTTTAAATATTAGTCTAGAATCCTAGAAGAGTTTAATAACTGGCTACGACAGCAGTTGCCAAAATTTGGGGCAGGGGTCTGTGCGTACATTTGGAATCTTGAGAGGAATGGGTGCTTCTTTTCTGAGGCAGTAAGTGGGAGATTTGGATGTTTGTGGATATAAGTTCTAGAGCATTGTTACATTCGTCCTGGAGTGCCACATGGCTGGAACTGCAGTATAAAAAGCTGCAGACAGGTCCTAAAATACAACAGGATCATGTTTCCTTTAAGCCCATGCTAAAGGACTTTTTTTAGATTTAGGGGCTGGGGACTGGTCTATGTAATGTGGCACCTAGTTAACCATCAGTATCTGTTAAAATAATGCGAGCTCAGGAGAGCCTATTCAAAGCCATTTTATTCCCAGTTGTTTGACAATTCTCTCACCTTTTGCCTCTGTTCTCTAAATGCCAGGTCAAAATCCAGGAGATTTCAAGTCTGCTGTGTCCAAGTCTTCAGCCAAGGTTGCTAGTTTCAGAATTGCTTGGTTCTTGTTTGCCCCAAGCTCCAGTGGTTTTACCCCTTTCAGCCTTAGAGACCGGTCACCTGCAGAGACACTTTCAGTTATTCATTGGCCAGAATGTTCAGCCACATCCCACAAAATTCCAGCAACTTGAATAAGAAGTCCCTTTTCCTTACAACTTCAGTTCTTCTGTGTGTCCTTCCTTCCTGACTGCATTTTCTAATGCTGTCTTCACTTATTCTGACCTCCTTCTGCCTAACATTCTCTTTAATAAACATTCATTAGTGGCTCTTTCACAGCCTGCTTGAATTGTGGAGATCTAGTGTATCAGAGATACTCATCTAATAGTCACTCTGCCCTTCCCATATTCCCACCCATCATGAATATCCTCCCAACAACAGGAGTGAAACTGGAGTTTTCCAGCAGTTATTCAAAATATGTCTCAAGTAGATTTTAAGCATGAGAACATAAGAAGAGTCCTGCTGGATTGGGCCACAGCAGATGACCAGGGATAACTGCATCTGTTTTTGCATATCCCAACAAAACAGAATAGCAGTGGTAGAGTTTTTGTGCTCCCCTCACACATATTTTAATCTTTCATTCAAAGCTTTTGAAAAGCAGCTGGAGTGAAATGCTTATGTTTCAAATCCAAAAAAACACAGCCAATTGGGAAACTACATGCTTGGCTAGGAGCTAATTCACTGCTTATTGCAGGGGAGCACATGTAAACAAAAAGAGGATAAAGTAAAAAAGTCATTCCTGAGAACTGTCAGTTCATCGAACAAATAACCACAGCAAACAGGAAAACAGAGCTGATTCCAGTCCTTTTGCCCTTAGTAGTCAGCAGCTAGTGGTTAGGGAGCCAGACTCTTATCTGGGAATACCAGGTCCGATTCCACTCTCCCCCATGAAGCCAGCTGGGTGGCCTTGGGCTAGTCACA
>MTQE01001134.1:58662373-58768129 GCA_014337955.1 Aspidoscelis marmoratus | reverse complement strand
ATTTATTTATTTATTTATTTATTTATTTATTTATTTATTTATTTTGAGGGGGAAAGAACAAAATTTACAGGTATCCATTTGTCATGACATCATGGCTTATGTACCTGGGTCAAAACAGTTTGACAGGCAGCCATCCCACCATGGCGCAAGTACTTTGTCTAATGCCCTTGGCTAATGAAATGAAGAAACACAATGGGAAGTCATTCAAAATAAATGGCCTAGGCAGAAACTGTCACTCAGATTTGAAAATAGCTGCTCTCACAAAGCATATTGCAACAATCATCTTCATAAGCCATTTTTAAAAATGGTTAAGGGGGAGGATGTGTTCTGCATGGTACTGCAGAAGCAAGGTGGAAGCGGTTGCTATGTTTCTTCATGGCTTCGTTCAGGAATCTAAATCCCAATGTGTGTCTGTAATGCAATTAATTTTAGGATAATGCGAGTTCCTATGTAAGGTCTAATTTTAGGATATTATAATTACTTTCCAGTATTTGATAAACCACTGGCTAAGTAAAAATACTCTTATAAAAGGTTTAGGATTTGCTGCAATATTTTGCAAGGAAACCTAGTCCTGTGAGTGCTGGGAGATCTCCCGTATATGCAGAATTCACTGCTCCCTAGTTTCTGACAGCACTTATGTGTAGGTGGCGTTGTACATGAAAATGAATTCACAAGCCTAATTTCTTTACCAGAATTAGAAAACGTGGGGCAATTGGATTTTATCTCTTTTGCCATGTTACAAAACCCCTTAGCCACAAACCAAATGTCCCAGCTATCCCATGGATGAAAAGCTGGGTGTTCGATAAGAGTTACTTTCCATCAACCTCTACTTTGTCTTACTTCTCCATGAGTAAGTCTTCCCAAGCTTCCATCAGCCCCTTACACCCATCGGTTGCCTTTTCTGCCCTGAAATACAATACTAAGCAAACACAACCGTGAACTAAGCAAGCATCAACACCGAAGCTTGTTCTCAGAGCAAATGGTAGGCTGTGAACTCAGCATCTCACATTTCTGTGAGACCCTTGCACCTGTAATACCCTCCAATAGGGAGCCAATCATAAAGTTTGTGTGTGGGGGGGGGGGCAACAGGAGAGAAGAAGTGAAGGCCATGCCTGCCAAGGGTCATCTCTTGCACTTCCTGGGTGCCTCTTGCATTTCCTCCCTGAAGCAAAGCACCAAGCACTGAGCACACAAAGACTGGAACAAGATTCTCAGAGGTTTCCCAGGCAGCCTCCAGACAGCAGCCAAATAACCCCTGGCAAGTGAAAATACAGGATATTGGTCCCCTGCCAACTACAGCCCCGCCTTCACATATTTTAAGTTACACATCTGGGTGTCTGGAATGTCTGAATGTGCTCACCTTCACTTCTGCACATGTGTAGAAGCCTGCTTCAGCCTCCACATATGCACACTGGATGGGTAAACATGGTAACTCTGTCCAGAAGGTAAGTAGGTTGCCTTAAAAAGCTGTTTCTGGAAACCCTGTGACCAGCCCTGGGGCAATGGTGGGATTGCCTCAGGTATGTGAGGCAACCTCACCAAAGAGGCACTGAAATGGTGCCATATTCCTGCCCTGTACCCCCGCCCCCTGGTCTGGATGAGACCCTAGTGAACCTAATGGTAGAGCCATCTCTGTGGATACTTCCTTTCCTATGTAAGCATAATGGACCACATTAATTGACGGATACTTCATTTTGCATTTTTGCTTAAACAGAGTGAGAACGTTTGCTTAAGTCTATAATGTTACAGTGTGCTTTATAATGACTTTATATATTTTTAATAATATTTTTACGCAATGTTAAAGTAAGGTTTTTTTAAAAAAAAAGTGAGAAAGGCTGCAAAATATCACTCAAGAGTTTGGCCTCTCTAGATTAACTCCCTTTTATACATCATAAGCAGCAAGGTGTAGTTGTAATTCAGGTGCACCTGGCTAGGTTGAAGAGAGTGTTTTTGTTTGCTGCTTTTTGTGTCTGCCTTTGCAAGCTAAGCTGTGTCTCGTGATACTCTTCTATTTCTGTGCTTTTGTTTAATTTTGAACTGTAAAGGAGTCTGTGTTGTGGTTGTTTCAGTGCTGCTATTTCTTGTTTTTCAATGCTGGCTCTGGTGTCTTTCTAGTTAAGCTCTGTGTACCTTTTGTCTTTGGAAATCAATGGAGAGCAAATAAAAAAGAACGAGTTTCCAGTGGTACCTTTTGCACAAAAAGCCTTTTATGTTTGCTAGTGAAGAAGAGACTTTAAGAGGAGGTGGGGAGGAGGCCAAGCTGGGAAACATGAAATAGATTGCGTTCTTATTAAGTTCCAGCTGTTTGTTTGTTTGTAAATTTGCTTTTGGACATTGTAGATCCATGTCATAGCATCTTAACCTTAGCGCTGAAAAATATGGATGGTTACTGAAAAATGAGCATCGGAGCAGTCAGGCTTCATGTTATGAACAGATATGCTAGAGACTGAAGTCCATAGATGCTGAAGTGTTTTTGTAAATTATGAATCTGCACTTGGACATGGAAGGTCATAGAATTGTGCCGTATTCTGCTCAGCACATAGTATTGGCTTCATGCTTCCCTCGTCATTACCTATACTACGGGCATTAGAGCTCTGATATAATTAATTTAGAGTGCAATGCTAGATGGGGGGAAAGGAGTTTTGAACAGTAACACAGAGTGTGTCATAGCAACACATCTTCAATCTGCTGCAATAGCCTCAATGTGCCTTCAAACTCAGAATTATTACTTCAAATCAAATGTTCATCTTAAAGTACCCAGTTCTTCTGTGACATACTTCCTTGCTCACTTTTTTTATTGAAAGATGGAAGGTGTTTGAAGATTTGTATCTCCCAGGAAACACCATCCTAAAACTCAGGTGTTTAGAGGGAACTGATTACTGTTGCATCTACAAATGTTCATTTTTTGAATAATTTGTTATACTCCCATCAACCAGCTTGGATAGCTTTAAGAAAGGATTAGATCAATTCATGGACAGACACATCAATGACTACTAGAATGGATACCCTAGGGACTCCCTCCAGGTTGGAAAGGCAAGCAGGATGCCTCTAAAGTCTATTTGCAGGGATTTGAGAACAGGTGAAGAGTTTCCCATTGTTTTCTCCTTGAGAATGAATAGAAGCAACTGGTGAGCCCACTGCGTGAGACAGGAGGCTGGCTATATGGGCTGTGGCCCAATCCATCAGGCTTCCTCTTATTTTCTTATATGTTTTGTTGGAATGCTTCAAGTACTTCAAGGCCAGAGTGTAATTGGAGATAATCTAGTCCTTTCTGCACTGGACCTTATTTCAGATTATATCCTGGAATAGGGACCTCCCGTCTTCACCAGGTCCTTCCCTAAAGTACAATGCCTTACTTGTACACCATGTTTCTCTTATGGGAAAACAACCCTGTTTAACTAAGTTCTCCCTTACTGTGATAGAAGACATAGGCAAAATTCAAGCATTTCATCTTCAACTTTATGTTGGTTGTGTACTGCTGAAGAATGTGCATCATGTATGCAACAGTGCCAGGTGCTTGTTTAGAACTTCCGTATTTGCCTCTGAAGGCAATGAAGCTGCATATATGAAGGATAATACAGGAAGCTGCAATAAACAGATGCTCATTGCTATTTAATGATTTCTTACAAACCCCCTATCAGACATATTTGGAGGTGGCTTTTCCACTGACCTTCCTTAATCCCGATCTAAGATGATCCCAATCTAATGAATGGGTCCTTCAACTAATCCGGATCTAGTAGATCCGGATTAAGGGAGGTACCCAGTGCATCCCCACGGGCAGTGCAGCACCCAATAGCAATAGGTACTAGCCTGCCCGCACTGGAAACACCAGAGCACCCATGTGGTGAATCCAGATTGACCCACATGGAGCCCACCCATCACCCCAGGTTTTTTGGGGGACAGGGGGTACAATCTCTGTAGAAGCTCCAGAGATTCTTCAAAGATTCTCTGGAGTCTTTGACAAAGGATTGGCATTGCTCTCGCGTGGGGTCCTCTTGAGAGTCTGTGCTGTTCTTCAGAGCCAGCTTCGGAGCTGGCTTCAGAGATTGTGTACAGGCTTTGGAACTTTGGGTTTCGGGGCACCATGCCCAAGGGTGCACCCCCCCCCGGAGCCCCCCCTAGACCCCATTGCCCGATCACAGTGGAAGCACACTCTGTATAATCAGGATTTGATGCCTGTAGACCCCTTTAATGGGGCTACAGGAAATCCGGATTATAGGTCCTGAAGGCTAATGTGGCTAATGGGGTCTGCAGTGGAAATGGGGTCTTCCTGCTCTGAGCCTAATGGATCTTTAATGGGTCCCTAATGGGTACTTAGTGCTAGTAGGAAAAACCCTACAAGTGGTCCTACATATCATCTTTATAGACTGGAGGATTTCTGTGTGGAAGAATCACTTAATGGCTGTTGTGCCCAATCAGTGCATTCATACAGAGTCAGCATAAAATCTGCTAAAAGTTCAGTGTCGCTGTCTTATATGTGCCAGCTAATGAAAGCATAAGTCATCTGGCTATGGATGTACAAGGGGAAACACAAAAACCTCTCCTGTATTTCCTTCATCAGAGATGAGGGCTGCCTCCGATGCAGGAGGCAATGTGCGATACTTGTTAGATCCTGTAGTTCCTTCTCGTCATTCCTACCACACAGCAGGACAAAATCATGGAGCAAACCTGAGCCTTTAAATTGTCCGGCATTTGCTCCTGCGATACTTCAGTGGTACAAGCTACACAGAATTGCACAAGCACCTGCCTCCTCCTATTTTCAGCCAGGTTTTGCCCCTACCCCTTACGTAGAGGGTATTTTCAGCCGGCGTTTGCCCCTGGACTTGTGTAGTGAGTGTTTTAAGCCAGGTTCTTTGCCCACACTTATTAATAGTATCACTCAGGATACTGGGGAAATCCTGGGTTTTAGGATCCTGTCTGGATGCAGCCTAGAACAAGGACTGTCAAACCTCCTTAATATTTCTTACAGACCAGATCATTTTCATTGGTTGGAACATAAAATAGCGGGGGAAAGAGCAGAATTTTTAGAGAGAAACCTTAAAAACTGGAAGACCTAATTGAGCTTCTAAGTCCATTTGCTGGGATTCTAGAGCAGGAATGGGTTTATCCTTGTCTCTGCTTGGGATGCCCATGATCATTTGGCGGGCCACTGTGTGTGACAGGATGCTGGACTGGATGGGCTGTGGCCTGATCCAGCAGGGCTTCTCTTATGTTCTTATGTTCTTAGGACTATAATCAAATCACTCCAACCATCATGTGTGACAACAGAGCGGAATACCAGTGGTAATCTGTAATGGCAAGGTTTGTTTTAATTGAGCAAAAACATTTTTTCTAACACAGCACAAAGATTCAGACAAAGATATTTGCTAAAACTGGGCTGGTTCAAAAAAGAAAGAGACCATCCAGGATTTTCTGAAGCGTGACAAAGAAAGAAAGATGATGTGAGAACATATGAAGTTGTAGCGTTTTAAGAAACCCATACATAGTATTCTTCCTTTTTTTCCATATACTTCCTGTCAAGATCACAGTTCATACATAGCAGAGGACAGCACAGTTGTGGGGAAGAAATGAACTCAGTGTGGCAATTGTTTGCTGAGAGGATTTCTGCAACATTACAGGGTCAGGTTCTGTGTAGGCCTTTTAATGGTCTCCACTACACTTATTTGTGAGAGCACTGCAGTTACTACAGGCAGAATTACCTCTTTTTCTGCTGTTAGAGGATTTGGGGTTGTGGGGGGAGAAGACTGTTCGTCATAGTGATACTTTCATCTTATAATAGAGCACACGTAGTAGGCCTCAGCAGGGTGTACATTGCTCATTTCTGCCCACCTCAGGTGTTTTAAACTGCCTGGGAGTGTTTCTGCCAGCTTTCTAATGTTCACTGTTGCATTGATTGGTGCAATTACTTTGGCTTGTTAATTTTATATCCATTTTCATGTTACATTCTCTTAAGAAGAGCAGAACAACATGGGGAGTTGTGCAGTGAAATGTATTTGCCACCAATCTGAGCTAATTTTTTTTGCCTGTGCCTATCGCCTGAGGTAACATACAAACATTCACTGTTTGAGCAGCTGAGCTGTTATGGAAGTATGCATTCACCCCATTCTACACAAGATGTTCAGTTTTCTGTCTAGGATCAAACTGAGACAACTTAGTTCATAAGGTAAACTACGAAGCTCAGCACCAGCTGGATGGGGCTGGCAGCACAACGAACCAGCTTTCTGTTGTTGGAAAGAAATCTTGTTGCTGTAATAACACGATTTCTCCTTGTTTTCTCTTGCAGAGAATCAGATCCCATCTGGGTTTCCAACCATAGACATGGGACCACAGCTCAAGGTGGTGGAGAAGGCACGCACTGCTACAATGCTATGTGCTGCAAGTGGCAATCCTGACCCTGAAATCTCCTGGTTCAAAGACTTTCTTCCTGTGGACACAGCCACTAGCAATGGAAGAATCAAACAGCTACGTTCAGGTAAAAACAACAGAAGTCTCTCATTGTTCGTATTCCTCCTACATTACAGGACATAGGTGTTTCCACACTGACTAGTATACCAGACCAGCAAAAATATTAGGAGTTTCCCTTTCACCTGCTGATGGAGTCTAAGAAAGGGCTCAAGGGATGCATCCAGGGTGCAGAAGGGTTATTCTTCATACAATTGCTGGTCCAGTATACTGGCCAGTGCAGAATCTTCCATAGATTCTCAGTCTTCATGTGATGAAGCTGGAGTGCAAAGTCACTTGACAGGATATCTTTGCTTATCAATGGAAGCCAAGCCTTTGGGTTATGCTTTCTTGTGCGCCATGAGAAAAAAAATCAGTTATTGTCCATATATAATTAGATGTAGGATCAAAATTATGTAGTATGTCACTTCAACATAATTACCAGTTTCTGATCACAGAAAAGGAGAACACGTGCTGTGAGTTGCTTCACTGAAACCAACAGACTGGCAGAATATTGGGTTTGATTCCTGAATAATAACTGTGGATCCAAGGACAGCAGGATTAATTAGTAACTCTAGACTCAGACAATCTCAAAACATACGGTATTTGTTTAAGGCAGATTTTTGAACTAGATCAGAGGATTCATTTCAGAAGTTGCCAAGTATATTAATCCAAGCCAGTTGTGAAGCAACTCTATGAATAGTGTTGCCTACCGTACCACTGGAGTGTGGGGGAACATTAGAAAGCTTGTTAGAAACCTGGACATACAGTTTGTTATTGCTGTTTGCTCATGGACTCAGTGAATGAGCCTGTGGTTTGTAAGACAGTTCAACTTTTTCAAAATGTCCACTATAATCAGTGATACGTTTAATGATTTGGTTACACAGTACTGAAGGACAGGCCTAATACAGTAAGAGATATTTGAAACACGTGGCCATCACCCACTAGAGATGGCAGTAACTATAGAAAGCTAGGTTGGTTCTCCTGGATGTGTGATTAGGATGCTAACCTCAGCCAAGGAAATAGATCTGCCCCTACACTCGGGCCACTGCACCCCATATGACTTGTATGCAGTAGAGGTCCAGCTGTTAGGAAGATACACAGAAGACTTAGATGAGCTTATAATTACCTGCTTGCTGACCCCAGCTAAACCTTCGTCTTGAACTAGGCTCTCTGCTTATAATGCTAATTACAAATGTACATTTGCAGTTATTCGCCATGACCTTTAGCTTAATGTCAAGACGTTTGGGCTGAAAGAAAATATCACCTTTGTTAATTTAAGTTGAAGGGCACTAAACACCAGCGTTGGGGAAGGACAGACGTAGACGCTTGATCTCCATGCTTATTATCAGTATCCACATTTAGGAGAATGATCAGGGCACCTCTCAGGAACAAGCTGGGCTCTCAACAGCATTCACATCATGTACTCTTGGCTACTGCTGAGCAACCTGGGATAGGCTGGGGACTTGAATTTAAAAACAAAGCACGTTTAGCGCTACGATCGCATCCAAAGGGGTTTGAAAGGGCAAATCATGGTTCTCACCGCCTCCCATTGCAGGCAGTGCCTAAGCAAAATTTCACTTGGGGATTCAAGCTTGCTGGTTGAGAAGTCATTTGAGTTTCTGGGCAGAGGGTAGAAATCAATGGGTTACGCATCTAGAGGCCTGAGACAAAATTGATTAGGTTACAGAGGAGTAAATGAGGCTTGCAGAATTCTACATAACATACTTAGAAAAGGAATACATGGCCTTTATTTGTGAGGATATTGAAAGAACTCACACAGGAAAATTAATATATGCATTCTGACAGTCTCATTAATTTTAGTGAAACTTATTTCCAAGGAAGCATCCACAGACCCCCAGTAATTGAGTCCAATATTTGGTTTCCTTAACAGAAAAAGAATGTTTTGTAATTTTGGATTGCACCGGTCTCTGGCATTTCATGGAAAGGCAATACTGCTACTATTCAAGGAAAACACTGTTTGTTTAATTCTGCATTACATGTCTCTAGTATTCAGAATGCAATATGTCTCCGAAAGAAATGCAGTTCTTTCCTTTCCTTTCAGAGTCAGTGAGATTTACAGAGCTATGTGGAATACGATTGTGTGAGTGTCATGGGCACTTGTTGGATAGAGCTTGTGATATCACTGATAAATGAGAGAACTCCCTTTCCTCCCTCCCATGTCCTTTATGTGACTGTATCAGAAAGCAAACCATTATTCCCTTTTTAAGAAAAATTATCTCTACAGACCGATCACTCCCGTATTTGTATCACTCAAGTATAGGAACACTCACCACAAAGCCTTTATGAAAAAGCAGTTGGAAGATGGGTCTGATAACATTTGCAAGGCTGTCCCTTTGCCTTTCTAAATTTTTCATAATTTTGTGGACTTTCTATGTCCAGGAAGAGCAAAAAGAGAAGTTGCACAGTCTACTCTTGAGCACAACAACAGCTTACCTATCTTAGGAAGATTACTGTTGATGTAAAAGATAACGAGCTGTTTCCTACTAGGATATTTTCCTGTAACAAAATTACTTCTTTTAAACTTCTGTATGGGGGAAGAAGAAGTTGTTTATATAAATCATTAGTTATATTTCCTATGTTTGCAGTTTGGAGTAATGAAAATGAAGGCTAGACTGATTTGCAGCTTCTTCTGTACGGTCCTTTATCGACTGTACAGAATAGGCCAGGACACTTCTTAAACCTCCACTTCACTCTCAAGGAAAAGAAAATAAGCTTGAAATGAGGAAGGGTGCGATAAAAATTGAAAAGCAGTTTCATCAGTGTACATGAATCTATAAGATCATATGTGACAGTAGTGGAATCTAATTATATTTTTCTGAAAAGGCTGTTGAGCAGCTCCCTTGATGCAAGCTATTTTCATATTGCAAATTTTGTGTTCAATTAAATTGTTCCAAGAATGTGTTTTTATTATAATTCTGGGTATGCGTAACCCTGGCAGGACAGTAAATTTATGCACATTGTGCTTCATGAACTGCATTTCCCACAAAGAATCTGCACAAATGGTTGTGTTGATGCAGTATTTGTACAATAAATATTGCATGTTACGGTTTTCAGACTAATAGGTCGAGTGACTGAGTATGATCCTGGTTGTAAGCATTTAAATTGTTTTAATCAGAGATTTAAAAGGTTGGGTATTAAAGACTTAAAACCAGCATGCATACAAGACATGTAAGATTTTTTGCTTCAGTAGTTCTGAACATGGTTTCAAAATATAACGATAACTGTGGAAATATCATGTAAGATGAATTGGTTTCATGATATATCCTGTAAGTCAAGGTAAAATAAAGAAGAAGACCACTCAACAGCACAGCCAGTTTGGCTACATTGGAAATACTTAGCATATTTTCTCACCACATGCCCAGAGTTTACTTGACAATATTAATGTTGTGGAAAACAGTAAAAAAGCCAGTTTAGTATGATGGTTAGAATAGGGCTCGCCAAAGTATACCTTTTTGGTAAGTCCCAGCCCCTAAGAATGATGCAAAGGGTGGTTCATCAACATCCAGAGACCATGTCTCTGTCCAGACAGATCCTAAAACTCAGGAGTATCCCAGCTTTATATTGGAATTGCCACACTTATTCATCGGAATCCCAACATAGTCCCCCAGGATATAGAGGCAAAATCCCGTGATATTGCTGTGTTAGAGGAAAGAACTCCAAATTAGGTTTCCCCACACTGAATTTAACTTACCATGTCTGGTGCTTGTTTCCGGGGGGTTTTCCTAATGAAAACTCCCACCATGCAAGCGCAGGGACAAAACTCAGATGAAAATAGCTGCTGCACAAGCAGAAGAGCAGGCACTTGCACAGTTCCAGGTATTTTGCCACCAGAGGCATCCAGAGAGCAAGCACCAGAGTGGTAAGGACTCAGGCCTGCCCTAGGATTTTGTAAAAGGCAGCTGTGGGATCTAAACAAGATCTCACATTTTCCTCTCACCATCTGCAGCCAGACCACAGTTTGAATATTACACTAGGGGTGTGTCCAGACACATTAATACTGTGCAGCGGAATGCGCAGACTCGATGGTGGCATCACACACAACAATCGATGGATTGTCATCATGACACGTTATCCCATCACTACTGCACATTTACTTTAATCCTGGATTGAGGACACTCATTCTGCAGTATTAAGAAAATTTGAATATTCCCACTAGTCCAGGCAGGAGGGCAGCTCAACTCTGATTGGCTGCCTCAACCCACATGACCTCACGCGCCAAGTCAGCTCTCTCGGCTTCCAAGGAGGAGGCTACAAAGCTGTTTTTTAATCCGGATGCTGTTTAGCTGTTTCAGAACTCTCCCCCCTTAGCCATGTCACTTTCCCATTATGTAAAGAAAGTGTTCTTTCCACCACCACCTCCTTGAATGACAATATATAAATGTAGAAATGAAAATGTCTATATCAATGCAATAGCACTGGGGAGGGAGGGAAGTGTAAAAAATGAGAGAAGATACACAAGCTGAAGCTGGAAAAAGAAAAAGGACACAATGCAGGTATTCAAGGTAGTATGATTGGTGAGATTACATTTAAAATGTAGGGCCAAGTATGGAAACTAATCAGCAAGATTGTTCTTGTAACTTGAGCCAAATTAGTAACAATTATTACTATGAATAGATTTTTTTAAAAAAGCAATAATTGATCAGATGTAATAAGGGATTTTTTTTCTTTAAAGTATTTATAAGGCTGTTTCTTGCTATGGTACCCAATTTAGTTTGAAATATTAAACACTGAAAGTACATCAGAAAATGAAGAATTATTTTAGTAGAGACACCTCTGGGTCTATTTCACATTGTATGTGCAAAGTCTGTGATGTGCAGCACTATGTTTGAGAGAACTAGAACTAGCATTCGTTAGATGTTGGTGCATTCTGTGTCAATTCACCACTGATTAAAGTGCATAATTATGCATGGCAGCTGTCTGTAATGAACTTTACATTATTTTAAAGTAACGATATTTACAGCTTCTCCTGTAGCTCAGCATTTTCCAGCTCTTTTTTCCAGCTGTTTCCTCATTCTCTGTCTACTTGCAGCCTTTTCATTTGCTTGCTGTCAGGCAGCAGAGGGCCAGCAAACAGCTTGAATAAAGCTGCAAAAAAGAAAGAGGCAGAAAAATGCAAAGCCACAGAACAAGACACTTATATTGTGACTTGATGAGATAAAGTTTTTAACTACATCCAAAAATCTCTTCATGAAAGAATGTTTGTTTTTTCATTCAAGAATTTCTCTACTTTTCTTCACCAGAAGGGCCCAGACCAGGCCATAACAATTGATATAAAACATATAGAAGACAGAAGACACTATTAATCTAAAGATTTACGTTCTAACTAGATTGGAAAGCTACCACTAAGAGCTTTTGACCTGTTAATCATAGTTGCTCTCTTTAGACAACATCCAGTACTATAGTCTGTGAAACATTCCTTAGATTGTGAGCCAGTTTGGTCTTGTGGTTTGAATGTCAGATTCTTATCTGGAGGTCTCCTGGTTTGAATCCATGCCCTTCCATGAGGCAGCCATGGGTGACCTTTGGCTAGTCACAGCTGTCTTTCTGAGCTCTCACAACCCCACCTACCTCACAGAGCGTTTACTGTGGGAAGAACAGAAAATTGTCAGCTGCTTTGAGCCCCCTTAAATGGGTGAGAAAAGCTCCTGTTGGCTTGCAGGAAGTGAAAATCAAAATGGCTGCATGCCTGGTGAATAGTCATGTTTGCGTCTTAGCTTACCAAGCTCACATATATTTGTTCAGTAAGTAAAACATTGGTATTAACGGAATCTCATGAATCACAGGAAGAGAGTTGAAAGGAAATCTCAAAAGAAGCCGTCTTATTCCAAGTGAAATCATTGATCCATTTAGCTCATTGATTGTTAGTAGCTCTCTTGGGTTTCAGACCCCAATGTCTTTTTAGCCCTGTTTCCTGATGCAGGAGTCTGAACCTGCAGCATCCAGGACACAAAATGCTGCAAGACTGATCTGTAATATCTCTTCATAAGTTCGTTGCTCAGTGAAATTAAAATAAATTTTAGTGATGGATGTTTTGTAGCAAACTGGATTCAGGTTTCTAAGCAGACTTGACAGGTTCTTCTCTCTGCTTTAGGATTCTGACCTCAAAAGTTGCCATAATTCTTGATCCTAGTCACAATCATGACAACTTTCTGAAGAGATTGACTCTAGCCATCTTCCAAATATTTTTTGTGAATATCAGTCTTCTGCATAGATATTAGCCACAGTTTCAGAACCCTGTGCAGGTCAGGTCCATGATTTGTGATAACATCAGTTCACAACATCATGACAGTGTGGGCATCGAGGCTTAAGCAAAGTTCCAGGCCAGATAGCTTTAAGAAACTATTAAATTCATGGATTACAGGAGTATCAGTGGTTACTGTAATGGATACCTGGGTGCATCTTCCAGGCTGGGGAGACAGGCAGGATGCCTCTAAAGGCCATTTCCAGGAAGTGGAAAGCAGGTGATTTTGCCTTTGTCTTCTCCTTGAGAATGCCCAGAAGCAACTGGTGAGCCAAACACCGCATCCCCATTACAAGCTTATTTCGATTTCCCTAAACCGAAATAATAGAACGGGATGCAAACGCGAATTTGCCTGTTCCCATTACTTTTAACTTAATCGCGTTCGATCCGGATTCTGAGGATCATACGTGGCGTATGCGACTCAAGGGGGGACTCAAGTGGCTACTTTTTAAAAGCCGCTTTTCGGGGCTGCCCTGCCTTCTTCCTCCTGGCATGGACGTGCCACCCATAAGGGACCCCTTCACGGAGCCTGGCTGGGTGGCTGCCGCTTCCATGGATGGAAGAAAAATGGCAGTGGGCAGCCAGCGATTCTTTCCCCTCTTCTCCCCATTGCTCAGGGCACACAGCAGCAGTGGCAACTAAAGCCCCTTTGCTTTAAACATTCACACAGAACCTCAGCTGCTTCCCTCCCTTCCTTTCCCTTTCTAAAGGTCAGAACTTTTAGAATTGTGCAAAATTGCAACATTGTTAATCAGGTGTGAAGTGGTTTGATTGCTACAATGTAGCGATCTGTTAAGGTTGGATTTTTACACTGCAATCACTGTCTTTGGAAGCAAGCTTTTGGGAGAGGGAAACCCTAAACATGGATTCTCATCCCTTAAAACGGTAGGGTCCCCACAGTAAAAACTGTAACACGTATCAAGCACAGGATCTGGAGTGAGACCTGTTGAAATGAGGATTAACATTTACAAAGCTTTGGGGCGATTTAACACGCGGAAAGCGTGTTAAGCCAAACTGACGTGGGGTCTGCCAGGATTGAAAACGTTTTGAATTCAAAATAAGCTTGCTGTGGGGATTCGCCCAATGTGTGAGACAGGCTGCTGGACTAGGTGGACTGTTGCCTGATCCAGCAAGGATCTTCTTTATGTTCTAGGTAAACTTTTTTGAAGCTGTGAAGTGAAACTAGAATTTCATTTCATAGTGGCATAAAGGTGGATGGTACAAATTGCGCTGATGCTGGGACACAAAGTGTAGACTTAGCCATAGTTTCTACATGAGCTTTCTTACATTGTAAAATCTGGTGCAAAGGAAATATACAGTAAGGTGGCTAAGCTTCAGGTAACCTAATTTGAGTATGTGTTATTAGCTTCCCTTTCGTACAGCGACTTCAGTGACCTAAAATGGACCTTAGATCTTCTTAATAACAGTGAATAGCAAGCATTGTTTTAGGAAACGAGCAGGGGGATATGGGCTCTGTTGTACAAGTACAGTATTTGTTCACTGCCTGTTAAATGCAAGGGATAGGGCGGCGATGTGAGTCTGGAGTGAGAGTTTTTAATTGTGGCAATAATTTGCAGCCTGGAGACAAAACTGGGCACTCAGCAAATTTTTCCATAGGGTATAAAGCAGCAGCCCTCTTCTTTCTGTCAGTTCAGCTTCTGAACCATGCAGCCGTCCACAGTCAAAGTTGTGGGACGTCAAGGGGAATGGAACGATAGCGGGGAAAGGGGGCAGATATAAACAGGGAGCCGATTTACCACGGCAAAGATTATCCTCAACTTCAGCAAAGGCAGGAGCCTTCCTGATGCGCCACTCGTCTGTGGACAAAAGCACCAGCAAATATAAACCAGTCATAAAGTGAAAATGGAGTAATGTCATCTCGACTGTGGAGAATGCTAAATGAAGCAGCTGGAATGGCTTTTTTCCCTGATTAAAAGCTAGGGCTACTGCCTGAAGGAACAGGCATTCCGAGGGAGCGAGGGAAAGAGATAACAAGTGTAAATATTTTAATTACTCTTTAAGAGGCAAGTTAAACATGCTTAAAATCTGCCTTCTTTGTATTTACAGAAACTCTTTGAGTGTCTCTCTTTGTTTCCCATTGGGCGATCAGTGCTGTGGATAATGGAGTGTGGGGAGCATTTAATCTCAGATACACAGCACTCGTATGCTCACTGGTATTTATTGATCATACACGGAACATGGTTTGATGCTCTGTGTCCTGTTTAACCCTCTCTTTCTATCTGTTTAAACTCCCCAGTTTTCTTTGGTAAGTGCTTGGTGTTCAGATGTGCAAAATCTGCATAAAACCAACACATACCATGAACTGCCTACAAATGAGATCTGCATGAATCCCTCTCCCTTTACTAACAGCCTTCATTTGCACAAAATAAGACCACGGGGACAAAACTGGGGATCAGAGGAATTTGCTGCCGGTTTATAAACATAAGTCCCCCCTCTGAACAGCTGAACGGCACTAATGATAAGATCCCTGACCGAGCAAACCCTTGTGTGCAACTGTGCTTTTGCTTGATGCTTTGGAGCAGTGAGCTTCATCAACAGGCCCCTCCTTATAAGAAGCACTCATGGCATGTGAAATAGTTTTCACCTTCCTTATAAAGAGGGTAGGAATGCCCTTCTGTTGTCTACTGCTCTATAGACCAACTTTCCCACTCCTTTGGTCCAAAAGAAAGCTCTTTACATGTCTATTTCAAAATTCACTGATACATACAAGATTTGTTTTTTGCGGGGGGGGGGGGGGGGCGAACCCAATGTAGAGTTTATTCAAGCTACCTTTGCATCCACCACTCAACATATATGTTACTGTTACATAATCAGCAGATTTTGTCCCCAACGGTCCATGTAATATTAAACCAAGAATGTGACTCTCACAACCACCCATGTGCTTATTTCTTTTTCTCTCCCTACAAACACTCTTAACTGGCAACACTTACTCTGGTACTCCCAGTCCTGTCGTTTGGGAGGATAAAAGGGCACTGCATAATCACTAAATGGCTCCTTCAACTCAAATCATTTACACCACCAAATGTGCATGGTTTTGCCTACTATTTAGCATCCTCCTTTGTGCAAGACCAGCAAAACCTTGATTGGAATAATGGACCAGACTCTGTGTTCTTGGTAGCAGAAAGCTTTACTAACCACCTCAGGGCGTCACTTTTGACTTGTTACTTGCACATCCTTTTTATTTGTTTGTTTTCTTTTGTTGATTCCTGTGGCGCTAATACAGATTCTACCTTTGAGAAACTTTTAGTTACAATTTTCTTCTTTTCCTCTTTGTACTAACGCTTCTCTCTAATCTTATTTGCATTCAAATTACCTCACCAGGTGGTACACCAATCAGAGGTAAGAATGCTGAACTGTGCCTCCAGTTGTCATGTCACTCCATATCTTTTCTGCCATGCCCCCTCTCCAGCAGTATGTCATCTCCAGCTATTCTTTCACTTCCTAGCTCTTCAGCACACTTGCTCATCTGCTGTTCCTTCCGTGTGTGCTTGTTTTTGTTTATTCTTAGTGTGACACCTTGTGAAATCATCCATTGCAGGTGTGCACAGGTCAAAGGGGGTTATTCAACGGGAAGTTTCCAGCATAAAGAATGTTGTCCCCTTTCTGCCTACAGGGGGTTCCAGAGGTCTTGGGTCTTTCAGTTCAGTGACTCTCAGGGGCACCAACTCTGGGCACTTTGAAATAGGCAGTTTGGTATGTTTTGATAGATGCAGCACTTTCCTAAGAGTTTAGTAAAGCCCTGTCCTTCGTAGCATTGCCAACAGGAATTGAACTAATAAAAAGAATGTCAGGCAAATCTGATTAAGGGATACAACTGCAGAGGGCAAGCCTTAAGAGCTGAAAGTGCACCATTGCAGTTTGCTAGGAGGAGGAGGAGGAGGAGATGTACAAGACCAACTCCACCCCTTCTGAAGCCCAAGAAGAATTCACGGTGCACCATGGTGTAAAGATTTATAGAGAGTAAATGAATCAGATGTACCCCCGGCTGCCTCTAGTCTCCTATCTCCAGCCCACCTTCAGCCTCACAGCTCTAGGTTCCTAGCTAGAACTTATTGTTTCCCATGACCGTATATTTTTACAGCTTTAACATTGCAAGTGGTCCCTTCAATTAATTTGAAGGTTGTAACCAGTGTTGTATAGTATGGTCTGTTGAGATTTCAGTTACTGCTGTTGACTGACCCCTGAATTTCCTGATAAACTTATTTTCACCAGTAAATTACACTCACTCATTTGTCCAATGCTCCCCCTTCTTTCCTCCCCTTTCCCTCTCCACTGAATCACTGCTGGAAGTTAATAATCTAAGTCTTTGGAACTGGTTCTGTTGCTGGGGGTTAATGTTTTCGGTTCTTGTTAAGTGATTTGGTGGTAAATGCAAGCTGCTACTTCGAATATATTTGCATCGAGTTGCCTCTGTGGAAAATCTGGGTCAGGGGAAGAAAATGTAAACCTCATTTTTATATGATTGGGTTTCTCTGTTGTCTTCTCTTTGGAAGACTGTGAGATTGACAGCTGTGACGATACATGGGCTTTAAACAAATTATCCATTTCTAGCACAAATCTTAAAGCAAAATGACAGACTGAAGGCAAAGTAGCGAAGGGGACCTGTTTCCAGGCCTCACTCTAGCCATAGATGGCTGGGCATTTCCCCGCATATAACTGAATGTTGTGTTTCTTCTTACCAACAAGTGAGGGCATTAACGACTCAGCACCAGAACTGCCTCAATGTTCCGTACGTCTTTTTTGAAAAAGTAGACATCTCTCTATAACGGGAATCATCCATCTCATAAAACATAAATCTCCCTATCCGAGTCCTAATGGGGTATTTTAAGAATGTGCCTGACATTATTTAAAACGTATGTGTCCTGTTTGAATGTCAGAGACGACATTTCTGTAAGTGCCAAAAAATCCACTTCTTGGCATCTCATATGAGACGTCTGTCCGACGGACACCTTTTGTTAAACACACAGAGTACTAAGTCTCTAAAGACACCAACTGGGTCAGGTGAAGAAACTTATGAAAGGGGTATGATGCTGACATAGAGATCTGTACTGGGGTGCTAAGGTAAGTTTTCATTTCTGGGGTGTATTTGATTGTTTTGCTTGAACACTTAGCTGGATGTTTTGTTTTTTATGGTTTGAGTTCATCTTATGGTAATATTTTAAAGCCTAAACTTACAGACTGCCTGGAGAATGAACTTCTAATAGGATCTTGAGCTATTGGAGGAGCAGGGCACAGTTTTATTTCTGAGACTAACCTTTTGTTTGGGCCCTGCAGCCACAAGCCCTGCTTTTGCTGTCGAGAGGGGCCGCTGTCATTTTTCTAACTGAGCGCTTGGTGTTTGCAAGGCATGTTGTCACTTTTAACATTCCCCCTTTGCTTTTCAGGTGAGACACAGGCTGAAAGGTCAGGGTGAGTTTTGATAGACTGTTGAGAGATGCATGGGTCTAGCTGGTGACTGGCAGGTTAGACAAGAGGATGGATGAGCAGATGTATATGTTTTGAAGGACAGCAAAGAGGCAGCAGCGAATGCTACATTAGGAAAAATGACTGATACCACCGCCCACTCTTTATCAAAGTTCAGATCAGGTTTCTGTGTTGCTGTAGAATGAAATTAAACAAATATTATGGAAAATTACCTAAGCTACAGTCTATCTTCAGCAATAAATGCTGACATCATGAGCCTTTGATATTTCAGGCTGCCATTCAAGCTACACAGAAATAATTAAAATGTGAACAAGAGGATGGCATTTTAAAACAGTAATTTTGTTAGGATCTTTTCTAGGCTTTAAAAGAAAGGAAGATATTCGAAGCAACAGAAAGCATTGATGTCGATATTTTGAACCTCTGCAGTTTGTCTCTCGTGTGTGCACACACACAGTTTCATCACTGTAGGACCAAAGGAGAGTTCAAGTTGGCAAGGGAAGAATGCCAGTAAACCTTTACCACTTTTGCTTCTGTCCAAATTTGATGTTGTTTTGCCTTTGCCATGCTCCTAGGAGATCACAACAGTTTATTAGCTTTGTAGTACTGCTGCTTTTTAGAAGCTACAAACCTCCACCTCTTTCACCTTCCTTTAATCCCCCCTTTTCTCTCTGTGTGGGGAGTGTACATGGATGTGAGATGCATGATACCTTGAAGGAAATGAAGTGAGTGATTGAACAGTTTGCTTGCATTTCCCCTCGTGTGCTGCTCTGTTTCATACTGTAGGTCTGTCAGCAATGGCTTTGCTTTGTATGTATTCCTGGAACTCACCTGCATTTCAGGTCCCAGTCGGAAAGGATAGAGCTAAACAAGAAGATAGTGGTCTCAATAGGAAAAGTGAAGGATTTTTTCACTCAGGGGATGATTGGGCTATGTGATTTACTACCAGAAGAGATGGTGACAGCAAATAGTCTGAATGGTTTAAAGGAAGGATTAGATAAATTCATAGAGGACAGGTGTATTAATGGCTATTAAAATACTGATACTGCCTCCAGGTTGGAGACACAGATAGGATGCCTCTTAAGGCCATTTGCAGGGAATTGAGAGCAAGTGGAGGCTTTGCCTTTTGCTTGAAGCCCTAAAGCAACTGGTGGGCCAATGTGTGAGACAAGATGCTGGACTACTGTAGATGGGCTGTGGCCTGATCCAGCAGAGCCCCACTTATGTTCTTAGAGATGCTGTGGTGGATCCCTTTTTTGTGTAACTTGGTTTGGAGGTGTTTGGCTGCCGTTGCTCTCAGCATCCGGGAATATTAGCTATGTTTACTGTTCACCTGTGGAACAGTTTTATGCATATGTCTCAGACATTTGTTGTGGTCAGTGATGTTTACAATCCTTTCAACATTTATGTGAAAGTAATCTTGCTTTATAGAACATTGAGTGCACCATGAATAATAATGATAAAAATTGGCTCAACCTATACACAAGCTTCTTGTAGGCAGGTTTCTGCTAGTGTGCTAAAATTGTGTATCATATTCTGAGGTGATTTAGACATACTTGGTATCCCAGAGTTTGTTCCACACATCCACTTGGACTTGTATGTTTTCATAACTTTGCAGACAAGGCAAGGCTAGCCCTGAAAGAAACTAGATGTATTAACAGACAACAAAGCTACCAACAAAAATGAGTTGGTGCAACGTTTTCCAGCTGTTCCTGTCAGTAGTTTAAAGCCTCTTTACAATGCTATATCCACTTGCATGTCAGACTTCAGTGTAGGTTACAATATATGCATTTTCTGGTTAATTAGAACGGATTAATGCAAGAGAAGATGTGCATAGACTCTGCCTGGAAGTCTCTCAGGGCAACAGTTCCAGTTCTTCTTTCTAGGGACTTCCTATGCCTCCTATGTCTCAGGTCATCTTTGCTTAATGCTGTTATATCCAAGCATTTACACATCACTATACATAGTGATGCTTGGTGTAGATTTTTTTAAAAAATCACACATGTACAAACACGGTTGGCATTGCTATTACTGCTGATGCAGATTTATCTGGGCAACTGGACAGTGGTGGTGTTCCATCAACTTGCTTGCAAACATAGTCTATGAAGGTTGCCCAAGAAGGTGGCAGGATGCAGGCTGTTCTGGGCAGAGACATCTTTCCCCCAGCTCTAAAGGAACAACAGGGAGGGCTCTCTGCATCATTTTTATTACCCAGCAGAACTCAGTGAAGTTCATTCTTTCTGTCTGACATATAGACTTAGGCTACACTCTCAGTTTATCCTTCTAAATAATGTAGGTGGCAGCAGCTGATTCACATTAGTTTTCCTTCTGTTCCAATGGTACAAAAACAGAATTTGACCTCCATGCCTTGTCGTGGGAAGAACAGAGACAGTAATTTTGGCTTCCGTTCACAGTGCCAGCAAATGGAAATGCGTTCAGACTCTGTCAAGCAGACGGGTTAATGTGTTCCCCCCCCCCCCTTAGTTCAGCAGTGTATATGGGTTGTGAGTAAAAATCCAGACACTGTGATCTCTGGGATTTCAGCTTATGAAAAAACTGACAAAATATTTGCCTTAGAAGTATTGCGATTTGTGCCTGGCAAAGAGATACCAAGGCTGTTTGTAGCTGTCGTTCCCCCCCACACACACACACACATGTCACTGCTGTGCTTGTTTCCTGCAGATCGCCAGTGAACCATATATTAAGGGAATGTGGCTTCTGACAACTTGACAGGCTCAAGTCTTGCCTATGAAGGGCAGGAGAGGGAACAGGAATCTTCTAAATGCCATTCTACAGCCATAGTTATTCCTGTTGTGGGTTAAGCAAAACTAAGCCAGTTTGATCTTGAGGTCAGAGTGCCAGACTCATATCTGGAGGTTTCCCAGTTCGATTCCTCACTCCTCCATCAAGCTAGCTGGGTGACTAGTTACAGCTCTCTTTGTCAGAGACGGATTGGCCACACATTTGTATAGTGTGGATGCGCAGGGACAGCATAGCTTAATGGAGTCACAAGCCAGAGTTGGCATCCAAATAATAAGTTTATTTCTTCATGAGGTAAAGTAGCAAGGCAAGGCTTGAAATCAAAAGGGCCAAAGGACCATTCCAACACCAGGACATTTATACAGAATTAAAATACAGGCGTCACATAGAGAGATAAGATTTGACCTATCCCAAGTGAATCTTTCCCAGGTGCTACATAATCAACAGCTAATCTCAGCCACCTGGCTAAGTTCTAAGAACGTCTAAGTTCTGTGAGATTCCCAAACACTTACACCAAAAATATATCCTGACACTCTTTCTGAGCTCTCACACTCTTGCCTACCTCACAGGGTGTCTTGCTGTGGGGAGAAGAACAAAAGGTTTGTCAGCCTCTTTGAGTTCCCTTAAAAAGGTGAGAAAAGCAGTGTCTGAAGGCCAGCTCTTCTTCTTCTTTAAAATAAGTAATGCTATTTACTTTATTGAGTTGGAATTAGGTCCATCCTTTAAACATGGGAAGATTGTTTCCTTCCCATGCGCAAGAGAAGTAATTTTCATAGGCTGAGAAAGGCAGAGATCTCAATATGTGGTTTTCTAATACTTTCTGACTGTTGGTTACTATGATGTTCTTCATATTTCACTGAAAGTGTGAATGTTTTAATCATTAGACCGAGATTTTGTCTGAAGTTAAAGTTGGCTGAGTAAGAACATTATTACGTCTTTTTTGGAAATGTAAATAGGTTTTATTCTGCTATTTCAACTATTTAAGATCCAAGCACTTTTGAATGTTTTTATACTTTGTGTGCGTGAATGTAGTGTCTATGCATAAAAAAAGTGCTTTGAAAAAGCTTATCAGTGGTCTCTTTGCTTGCGCAGCCAGAAAAGCTGGAGAAATCATGTGTCCTTCAGAAACAGCCATTAAATTCCTTGTAGCTGTTTTTAATGGTGTTCATCTGAGACTATCAAAAGTGCCATGCCACATACATGTGTACAAGCAATACAATATGTCCTTGCACTCTTGTTGGGGTCACAGAGCAAAAGAGTCAATGTGTTGTATGAGATTTTGTCTTAACTAATATTGTCTGTGTCTTCTCTCCACATAGGGGCTCTTCAGATTGAGAACAGCGAGGAGTCCGACCAAGGCAAATATGAATGTGTTGCTACAAACAGTGCAGGGACCCGTTACTCTGCTCCAGCCAACCTTTATGTGCGAGGTAAAATTGGAGAAAGCAAACCTCCATCTCTTTCTCCTTTCTCTACCATGGGAATTTTCTCTTGATAGTCATGGAACATTGCATTGATAGCAGACCATATTGTTGCCTTATGAATTACTGAGCTTGATTGCACAGTCAGCCTTGAGTTCAAGATCTGGAAAATCCACCCCTTACTTTCTTATCTCTTCCCCAGAGCTCCATTATAGTCAAATAAAGAAATTTATGGCAGACTTTGTCATGAACTTGATGAGATGGGAGTTACAATCAATGGTTTGTTTTGTTCTGGAATAACCTGGGTTTAAGGCTATGTCAAACCAAGAAGCCTCTCTTTCTAGGCTTAGCCTCTTCCTAGGCATAGCCTGTTCCCTTGCAGCAGGTGAGACAGTATGTCTGTTAGCTTTGGAATAGCATGTAAGTTCTATTGGTCAGCCTCTCATTTGTATTTATTGCTGCATCTACAACAATAGTTTTCATTTCTACCAAGAATCAGCTGCAATTTGCTGCACAAAGCCACTTTGATAAGACTATTTTCTTATCTCACTATTATTCCTGGAGCTCAAAACATGAGTCTGTTTTTCTACTTTAAACGTATTATTGGATGCTGCATTTGAAGGGCAAATTCAACTAATTCATTCATTGCTCCATCCTTCAACGGAGCAACAGGTGTTCTCCTTGGTGAAAGGTGGAGTTACATGTCCTCAGAAATATGGTATGGTACTGGGTGTAAGCACAGTGTGTTTGACTGGTTGGCAGTTAAATCCATCTTCTATTTCCTCTTAGAGTCTGGATCCTGATAACAGCCTGTTTACAGTTATTTTTCCTTCCCTTAATTCCTTATTTTCTCTGCCTCCCCTTCTTCCTATGCCACTGTCTAATGTACAATCCACCATTTACCGGAAAAAATTGCCTTACCCCACCTGAGTTTTTCATGTAGCAGGCCAAGGCGACTTGCTGTGTGTTTACATCTAGATCTCTCTGTTGCTCATTTTCTGCAGGTGCCTTTTCAATTTCCTTACGTTTTCAAAATCCAGATTTCTAAGGTGCTGAAATTTCAACTATGCACAAACTCTATCTGTTCAGCAGATACAGGCATTTCACACTCATAATGTGATTACGACTAACCTTACATTCCTGGTTTTCCTATGAAAATATTGAGTCAACTCGTATTTGGTCTCAGAGAGAGGGAGAGGGGGAGAGAGAGAAGGATGGTTACTGGAATGAATCTCATGCTCACGTTATTGTGCATTAACTTTTGTACATTCTCAGCTGCTGTTCCATTCTATTTCAAATACCCTTTACAACATCTAGCCTTTGCAAACAGGATTGGGAAGGGTAATGTTTCACCTGAATGCACAGCTTGCTAAGGTAAAGAAACCTCACCTTTAAACCTGCCTCATTCCCTGTTCGTGGAGTCTTTATTTAGCTAGAGAACTCCCCTTGGACACTGAAGAGTGCAGCAAACTGTGACCTCAGACTTGATGCAAAGAGCAGGTTGTTCAGCTAGCAGGCTGGTTGGCTGGCTGCGGAGATAAGGTGGCATGAACCGAGCTGCTGGTAGGAAGACGTTCCTAGCCCTGCCTGTGTGGCTCATTTTCTATTAACTGTTGTTTTTCTCAGGCATAAATTTTGGGACAAGCCTCCTTTTTATTGCGCATAATCTTTACAAGGTTGGATTCCAAGCTGCAGGATTGAGATAAAGTCCCACAGTATATAAAAGATAGGTTACTACATAAATTGTCCCCAGTGGAGGTTTGCCATATGTACCATTTTAGACAATATTTACGTGGGTGGCTTTGTTTTACAAAACAAAATAGTGCCGTAACCAACCACGGAAAGACTTTCACAGTTTCTCTGACTCCCAAACTATCTTTTTACACCTTTTTTTTTTAAGCAGCAGACTATTTTTTCTTGTTTGTTTTGAGAAAACAAAATATGTTATTTTTGTTAGTTCTATGAGCTGAGGCAAATGAGTTCCTTGTTAGATTCTCGGCACTTGGGAGTGATCTTGAGTGCAGTGGTGTTGGGAACTTTTTTTAAACACAGGACCCCCCAAGGGAATTGTTTTGCACCGGGCGAGGAAGAACTTTTAGGGACGTGCATGAATATTTACCGCATTTGAAATTGGTTCGAATTTGTACGTTCAGATTGGCTGTTGGCTACATTCAAAGATGGACATTCAAATGCGAAGCAAATGATTTTGTGCATTTGTTCAAACCTTTGTTATATTTGTGAACATGGGAGCCAGCAGAGCGGCTGCCCAGTCACAGATCCAGAGCAGGTTGAAAGTCGATTCAGAGCGGATTCATGGGGGATTTGTAGGCGTGACTGGAGGCAGGGATTTGATTTGAATCAGATTTGAATAGAATTTGAAGAAGATTTGCCGCAAATTCGAATCCTACCACATGTGAAGAGGCTATATTTCTAATCTTTCCCGCTCACACAGCCATTTTGATTTGTATTAGTGCTTGGTTTCTGCATTTACTTTGAAGCAATACACTTCAGAGGATTTCAGCACCTATGACTGTGGCTGGCCTCAAAATCAGCAAAGCCAGACTGGATGTGGTTAGTCCGTACATAGGTCAGAGACTGTGAAGCCTGTGGGTTAGACTGCAAAACCAGAGAGAAAATCCCAAATGGCAGACTACTGAGGAGTCTACATGGGATCTTACCATTGTTTGTTTTAATTTCAACTTTGAGAACAAAATGTTGAGGCTCTGTAATAGAAGAGAGAGAGACATTAGCTTAAGGAAGGGTGGTTGACAAAGGAAAAATTGAGAGGGCTCGTTTTTCCCCTGTCAAATTACCCTTTTCCAGGAGGACTTCCTAAAGGAAATGTAACTGTTAAGATCGTTCTTAAATTTGGTCAACCTAGTGCCACTTAAACATATTCAACCTGGTGCCTGAGATTTAAGTTTTTGGCTTTTTTTAAGAAAGGTAGCGTGTCAAACCACTGTGGCCTGTTCCATGTGTATAGACTTAAAGGCTAGTTCTTAGTAACACTTCCCCTAAGGCAAACCGAGGCCCTTTCTGCACTTTGTCTTGTTCTGGATTATGTCTCCATCTGCATCCTGGTGCAGACTATGGAAAGCTTTGGACAGGGCCTCCTGTAGTCTGCACCAGCATGTGGATGGCAGGTTCCCATCCAAGAATACAGTATAACCCATTATTATAACCCAGAATAAGACCCATTGCAGAAAGGCCCTGAATTTCCATATGTTGTATCAGTAAGTCCTGTGCTGTAAGGTTGGACAGCATTATTATCCTCAAACTAAAGAATAAGAATTGAAGTTGACAGGAGGTTTCTACTGGAGCCTACCTATGGTTGTGCTGTTTGAGTAGAGGCTGTTGCCCTCAGGTCAGATCTTTAACTCCTATGTCAGGAAGAGCAAATGTGGCACCCGTCACACGTTATGAGATTCTTAAATCCCAGTGGTCCCAGCCAGTTAACCATCAATTTCAGTTATAACGGATCTTGTATGTTCCTGATTCCTGCTCTGGCACACATAGAGAAGAACAAGGTTCAGTAAAGTAGCCAGCCCAGGCAACAGATTTTGCCAGCTCTGAAATGGGAGATCATTGCTAATTTAATTGTTTATATTTTACAGCTGGGTTTTACTGTATAGATTTTCTGATTCAGAAAATAAAGACCTAGGTCTTCTCTTGATTGAGAGATAGGATAACTGGAGAGAGATAATTATTATTTTTATGTGCTGTGCCCTTCTGCTTTTGACTGTTGTGTAGATAAGAGAAGAATAAACTACAGCTTTTATAAATCATTTCCTGTAGTGGCCAGGATTCATAGAAATTTCTTTGATAAGCTGAACATCTTGGGTTATGATCTGACAATAGCACCATTTCTTACGGTGCTTCTCCAGTGTTGTCATTTTGTTTTTAATGCTTTTGTCCCTCATCTAGTAAGGCAATTTTAGTGGCTGTTGTCAAGCTACTGACAGATGGTGTCTGTGAAGCATGGAACACCCAGAGCCTGTCCTAGCTTCTGTAGGTGATAGCAGCACTGAAGATTGCAATGTCAAAATATATTTTGCATATAAAATCACTCCTTTCATGGAATATGTGAGCTATGGCTCTTCTTGCTGTCATGGCTTAAGTCCCAACATTCTCAAAAAAGCAGGAGAGCTAGCGTCCGCTTGTGCCAAAGATAAGGGATGAAGAAAAGAACTCTGAGGAGAAAGTGAGTGTTCCCAATTCAATAGATGCTGGCATATTTACTGATAAAGCAAGCACAGGTTCAGCATTAGTTGGAAGAAGATGCAGCTGCTCCCATCCAGGCTCTTTCTACTCAGAACAGAGTTTAGCCACATACAGTGGTACCTCGACATACAAGTGCCCTGACATACAAGTGTTTTGAGATACAAGCCGCCAAGCGAGTGATATTTTGCTTTGAGATGAGAGCAAGATTTGAGATACGAGTATGTAAATTCAGTACAGTACATAACAAAAACAACTGAGGTGGTGTTTTGGGAGCTGGAATGGATTAATGGGAAAATTGCTTTGAGATACGAGCGATTTGACATAAGAGCAAGGTTACGGAACGAATTAAACTCGTATGTCAAGGTACCACTGTATGTTCATTCCCTGTTAAAAAAAGAAATTAAGAAATAATCTAGCAACAGCAACAATTAGTCATACAATTGAAACAAGAATAGACAGGTTAGAAAGTTATTTATTTGAATTAGTCTACTTCATTTGGGTGCTTCATTTGCTGTAATCTAAGATCCAGCATATGTTAGCAAACTATTGCTGATCTGTATGAAACCACTCTCAGTACTGATGAATTCTACAAGACCGCACCTAGAAACACAGGATTTTTCCCACTTCTCATGTGGTCTGCTTGCTATTAGTCCCTCTCACTGTATTTTGATATTTTTCCAAATAATAGATGTCTAGGTTGTACTAGAATCTAAAGTTTATATTTGATTCTGGCCATAAACCAGCACTGGCCTGTAGCATTGCCAATCCCTATCCTCATCCCCCTAAAAAAACCAAATAAGGGAAATTAAATGTGGAGAATTCTAGACTTACCTCCTCACTCACGAGAATCCGTAGAAGGAAGATGCAAGGATGGAGCTGAGAGCAAAGCTGAAACCAGGAGCAAGACTGCTTTTCAAAAGTCAGATTCAAGTTTGAGGTCAGAGCCCCAGAACCAAGAACAGCAGAACACACAGAAATCACTCTGGCAGCAGCCTGAACAGTGAAAATCCTTCTTATGTCCCGAGCAGGGAGCCAGATTCACCTGTGATCCCTTGGGCGTGGACAGCCTCTGATAACTTATAGCTTTTGCAGAAGGCCACTAGGTATCACTCTGGACTGAAAAATCAGTCTGATCTTGCTGATCATGCTATTTCACCATATGAAGGGATGAGTCCCAAAGGGAGAAAGAGTCAACAGTCTTTGCTTACTTTTATCCCACGTGATCTCAGGGCAGGTCACAATGGCAGAAGTTGTCAGAGAGTTGATGGCCTGTGGTCCATCCAGCCACCTCAGAGGCTGCGCTCTTGATTTTCTGTCTATTCCCTTGGACTTTGTCTTTCCCGCAGCCCTCAACAAGGCAGTGAGGCTATTTTACTCAAAGGTGAAAAGACCAATGAGCTTTCATGGCAAAGTGAGGAACTGAACCAGGAGGCACTTCCACCCCTGTTCTTATGTGGTGCAGCATAGACAGAGATACATTACCCTCAGTGAAAAGTAGGTTATCTTTGGGTAACCACCTACTGAGGTCCCAGATGTCTGGCCCAGTTCTTCCCAAGGCTATTCAACTAGGCTTTGTGTTTCTCCCTGTAGATGATAACAGGTGCAATGAAATGAAAGCCACCCAAATATTAACATGGAAGGTTGGCAGAACCTGATAGGTTGGCAGGATACTGACAGGAACACTAGATCTAAGCGAGTTTCATCATGTTGATTTTGACCCACCAAACCAAGTTTGCTATGATGAAATGTTCCTCTTCAGCTGCCTCGCAGCCCCTCTGCCACTACTGCACTGTTTCCACTTTCCTGCTCAGGACCGGATATAAACAGGGTCAAAAACTGTTTCCATTGTAATCATTGTTTTTGGAAAAAGAGGGATGCAGTGTTCTGTTCGTGCCTCAACGGCTAGAATGTGTCACTCGTGAGAGTATTTCAATACTATGAATTATTGTTAGATTTCATGATGTTCCTCAGTGCGGTTGAGGAGTAAATAGATGGCTTGTATATCAGCCAGAGTAATTGAAATCCTATCCTTCCTACTCTATGCAATGAATTACTGATGGTACCATCCACAGTACGTATCTTTCTCTAAAGAGTTTTTAATTGATAGCGTGTTCTGCTGACAAGCAGAGTCTCCCTTCTTTTTTTCCGCTAACCATAAAAAGCATTCATAAGCAGTTTTAACCACCAAAGCGGTTTCTGCATTGTCTCAGAAAGAGTTCAGTTTCAGGTGACACATCACAGATATTAGCTGTGGTAAGGTCATTCCTGGAAAGGAAACAAGATCTCCCATGCCCTTCAGGAAATCACAACTAACCTCTTCTTGTTTCTTCTGCAGGAGCAAAAAATAGGGATGTATCATATTACTCTGCTGGTTTGGGATGACTGATACTTCTTTGTTTTCTGTCTTACTTTTCTTTCACAGTTCATGGCATCAGGGTCCTGATCCTCAGCTCATACTGTGCTAACATTCTTTTACTGCTTTTAGCTCTGGAAGGTGGGAGCAAGATGCCTTCATGGTAGAAGAATTTCTCCAGGACTGCTTCTTCTGTGTTAAGGAGTGATGGGTTATGTGTGCATATATTCTCTGTGTGTATCTGAGAAAGAGTCAAAAGAGTGTCGAGAGAAGTTGGGGGTTAAGTGCCATCTTTTTGGTGAGAATGGAACTCAACTCTTGAATGGAAATTCTGTGATACTTGAAATTTGTGGATATGTGGGTTGAGTGCGTGTACATCTGCTCTTCTGTCTGCTTTGCTCTGGGCAGGCCTGCCTAGCAAAATCTCCTCGGCGTGCCTGGGACCTGTGCTTTTGGATGTTAAGGCTGGGCTATGTACATCGGGATGAGGATTAGCAGCTGGCCACAAGTCGCAAGTGTGTGTTTGTGTGTGTGTGTGGTCTGGGTGTGTGTGCCTGTGCGCGCTTGCACAGTGGGTAGTCCTGGCTGGTCTCTGCCATCATGTCTTGTTGTTTCAGTGCTGTGCAGACACATGCAGCTTGGCCTGTTTTTACTCTCTGTGTTTTTCCTTGTCTTTTTTTATTCCCTTCTCATCTTCATCGCACAATGTCATCAAACAAAACAAACTTTCATCTCTCAGATCAGCGAGAAGGTTGGTCCTTTTCACTTCTTATCCATCTACAGTGTGCCACCTCTGATGGGACTTTTCCAGTAGGGAGTGGAGAGCCAGTCCTGCAATGGGAGGGTCTGATGGCCCATGGCTCCGTGCTGAGCCTGCCCATGCAGGCCAGATGAAATCTGCTTCCTAAGCGCTATGACCTTGCTGACAGCATTGACCACACTGCTTGCATGCTTTTGTCGCTTGATGTATAAATGCATATAGACCTTTCTCTGCATGCAGCCCCATCCTGAAGATTTCCCTGTTTTAAGATAAGCCTCAGATGCATGTATTTTGGTCCCCTTAGCAGGCAGGAGAGAGAACTGTATCTCGATCTATTAGTTTGTTAGGTTCTGGTGTGATCTTCTCTCTGCCAAGGAAGGTGATACTCATTGGAAGCTAGGTCAAGGTGCCCATGCTCCTTCCCCACCTGTGCTGCACTCTAAGCTGCTCAAAATAGGATAGCAACATCAGAAGTAGCCCGGGTCATGTAAAACAGAATAATAAGCTGAGTGTCAGATTATCTTTCTGAATTCTTGAAGGAAGTAAAATGCTTCTGGTTGCCACTTCCTCCCGAGTTGCTGTGCTTATGATACACCCTTGGTACCACATGCAGTTTGAGAAAATAAGCCCCCTTGTGCTAGAGAATTTGCTTATGGAAGTATAACCTGCAAGCCTTAACTCAGAGAATGTCTGTCTCCCGTGGGGAATGGCTCAGCAAGAAAACAATTGGGAAGGTGAGCAGATGTCTTAGCTGCTTTGGAATGGTGCTCTGATACATCAGTATAGTAGATGGTTTTGTAGATATCAAAATTAGCACAAAAACCCCAACCCCGGATTCCTGTATTTGCCCTGTATTTGTCCAGCTTCAGTTTTATTTCGCGCCCTATTCCTTAACAGTAATAATAATAGTGGTGACGATGGTGATTATGCTGATGACAGTGACAATACGGCACCAACCTATAGGAGTTAGGGCAAAAATGCTCCCTAGCATGGCAGTGCCACAATATGGACCTGTTCCCGCATAGAGGAACAACTCCTTCTTCCCACTGTGGGACCCTTTTATGGAAAAACAGAGCCCATTATTTTAAACGCCCATAGAGCTGTCGTCATTTGGAGTGGGAAATAGAGTGCGCCTGCACAGCGTTCTCGAAATAGTCTTAGGTATCTCCATATCTTGACAGACCCTCAAACTGCATCCTGTACACGTCTTGTTCTACATGTCAGGGCTCTCTTTAAAGGATGCTTGCTCTTTCACGGAGCCGGAGATCTTTTGCTTCTTCCACTTTCAATTTGGTACAATGGCACTGAAGTGCGCAAAGCTTTGGAAGCTGCCCTTCGGATGTGCCTTGAAACTGAGACCCCTCAAGCCACTGGGTAGCCATGCTAAGTGGGCTTCATTAGGACTTTAATTAGAGCATGTTTAATGAGCTGCTATTACAGTTGTCCCAAAGCAATAGTCTTTGTTCTCATTATCCTTCTCGAAATACGCTCCTGACATACAGAAACAGAGACACTGAAATCTTCATGCTTTTAATTTTTAAAACACAACTTGTGGCAGGCATTGTTCTAGGTGATCCTATCAGACATGGAAGCCAACAAATAGTGGAAACTTCCTAAACCTGAATGACGTCACCCTTCTTTGGAGTATCCTCAGGCATGCACCATTGGGAACCCTGGCTCATTGAGCTGCTTCGTATCTGATGCTTGTACATCCAGGACATCCAAGTAAATGTTTATAACTTCAGAAATGAACATCATGCCTGTGCCCTAAGATCTGTGGGGGTGGGGGTCCTGGTTGTACCACTACCCTCAGTTGCACCTAGGATAGGGCCTTTTCAGTGGTGGCTCCCAGATTGTGGAATAGTCTCCTTCTTAAGATGTATCAGGCACCTTCACTTTATACATTCAGCCAGGCATTGTTATGGTTTATATGTTCATTGGTTTTTAATGTTGTAACCCACCCTGAGACCTTTGGGTATAGGGCAGGATAGACAGACAGACAGACAGGGTGTTTTTCCACTGCCACTAAAAGTACTCATTAAGTACCCATTAATGGGTACATAATGGCATTTTTGTACCCATTAATGGGTACTTAATGGGTACTTCTCGTGACAGAGGAAAAGCACCCACAGACAGACGACAGACAGACAGACAGACAGACAGACAGACAGATAGATAGATAGATATTACTAAACTGCATTTGTTTTGAAGCCATAGCAGCGTCTACATTTGTATTATATATGATGAAGAATACAGATTGTTTTCATGTAAAAATGTGGTCCTAGATACACACCCCATCCAGCACTAGTGGAGGAGAGATCCCATGTGTTGCATTTTGTGTCTTTGTCCAGGCAAGAATAGATGGTGACTGTATTTAAGTCATCAAAAATGTCCCAGAGCTCAAGTGTTTAAAGGGAAGAGATACATTAGGTACTAAATATTCCAGTGGGATATTCCAAGGCTTATAATTTGTTTGGCACTGATAATTACATCTTAGGGTTTTGTTTTGTTTTTCAGCGTTAGTTACAACTGTGTACTGTTCACCCATGCATTTAATTATTGCTCTGCAATTGCTACCAGGTTATTTATTAAAGAGTTACTTTATCTTGATATACCAGCTCTTTTCTGTTCCCCCCTCCTTAATGCTGTGTTATTTTCAGCAGTGAATGAATGCAAATTTCAGAGCAGCACCGTCTGTCTCTCCTCCTTGCTTTGCTATTAGCATGTCACCAGGCCGAACCATGATAGGTCTTTGGCATTGCACAGTTATAATGATAGATCCTCTTTTATACCGGGTTGTCAGCGCAAATAATTAGCTCTAAAAGTTATAGCTGAAATATAATCCAAAAATGGTGAGGCCCTGTTTTGGAAATTGTCTATAAAATGTCATCACTCGGGGATGCATTGGGCACATAAATAGTGCAGCATTGTTTGAGCAGGAGATTAGACTTTAAATGCATTTTTTCCTTCTTCCAGTCTTCTCTCCTGCTGGTAATTCTGTCAATAGATTGTCCGGCCCCAGGAGCCAACTTTCCATTAGGAGATTCTGTTTAAAATGATAGTGGTGAGGAGGAAAAATGAATGGAGGAACTATTCAGATCTGACTGATAATGTTTCCAGTTTGCTTCTTCTTGACCTTCCAGAAACAGTCAAGATGAGCAGAATAAGCCAGAGCAATGGATTAGACAATAAAGAAGAACACAGCTTTTAGTCCCTCAACTAAACGTACTCCTTTATTGTTACTGCTTGTTCTTTTCATTAGTATTTCTGTTCACTGCCCTGGGGCTATACAGAGGGTGGGTATATAGAATAGAAGTATATAATAGTAAGAGCGCCACTGCTGAAGTTCAGCTTTCCACAACCTGAAAGATACCCTAGATATATTATAAGGTGACCAGGGTTGCAGAAGTGTCCATATCATGATCGCCAAATTCTCATCCTGAATGGGGGGAAATGATCTCTTTGGCACAGGAAACTTTAAGACAGTCAGACCTTCACGGAGGAGGGATGAATTGACATACTCCCCCGTACAAAATCAAAATTTCCTGTGGTCATGATTCAGTAAAAGTATCCCTTCATGAAAATTAAGATTTGCTACTTTGCTTTTGAGACAGTGCTGAGGAGGACTGGTCAAGATTGTTGTAACAGTCAAGGTAGAAGCTTCTTTTAGGTACCGGAAATCATGAGTGTCATACCTGTATGAGATAGGTTGTTGTGTGAGATTTGAAACTCTGGCTATATAAAGAGCTGAGCTTCTGGGCAGTAGAGATACAGAGAGTGTAATGCCATTCATTGCTTATTAAGGCACTTTAAAATAACATTTTTTTTTTACAGCCTGCTGTCTGACAACATCAACAGCCATGTAATAAGAAAATTGGTTTTCTGAAATCACATTTTGTTTTACATGAAAACTGGCAGACGGATGGCTTCATTTTTGGTTTGAATCTGCCACACTCCCTGCTCTTTACTTCCAGGGCCTTTATGTCTCTTAGCTTTGCAGCAGCAATCTTTTAATAGATGTTACAGTTCCTCGGTTCTGAGCCAGTGCCTATTGCCTGGAATTTCCAGTGGTGGCACAGGAAAGTGTTGGGAGGACGATTCTGAGTGAGATTAACTCAGCGTTTGATGAAATTTGAGAACTGGCTCCTCTAGGAAGAAAGAAACAGGGTAATTGATTCATGCTTATTTGATTTAAGATGCAAGCAAGGTACACACTAATGCATGCTTAATTATTAACACTCCTCTGCCTCCTTGTGCTTCTCACTTCCCAAAATCTGAAGCTGGTCCGTTGCTGTGAGCAGAGCTTCAGATATGCAATGCCTTTATTGCCAAATTGTTATTCTCCCTCACGTGGGAAAACTTTGGGGCTTTTCCTCTTTTACAAGCCTCATGTGGTGCCATGTTATGGAATGAATGACAGTGAATGTCATGTTTGATGTTCTGCTGAAATATATATTGGCCACCATTTACAGCAATTTCCCTCATTTTAGCAAAAAGAAATTTAAGGGAAGCAAACATCCCATTACCCTACAGCAAAAGCAGTGACTAAGCATTTGAAAATGTCTCCCCTGCTAGAAAAATAACAGCTACTAAAATCTGCTTCATTAATTGGAGGAGGATTTCTGCAGATTCCTGAAACTGATGAGAATTAACTTCCTGAAATTATTTATTATTGCTCCAGGAAAGAGGGGTGGGCTAAAAAAATAATAATAATAAAGCAACTCAGAGCCATATTTATTCCTGTGCATATTGTTCAAGTGACTTTCACCAGCTCTGCTTATTAGCAATGTTGTTTTACATGTAACAAATATAAAAATTGCCAATTATTCTAGAATGATGGGCTGGTACTAAGGTCTCTGCCTTTATTTATAATTGTCCCAGGCATCCTTGCCAGATAATTATCTATTCAGGATTGCCACTAGCATCTCTATGACCTTCCTTCCTATATCGATATTTCAAGATCTCAGTGGTGGTTCTAATGCTCAGCGAAAGAACTTTTGAGCCAACATTGATTGTTCTGTTCTGTTCTTGCCTCTGCATAATGAAGGCTTCAGTTTGATTTGCAGCTTTTCTGATGCATATTTGCAATTAGGCTGGAAGAGAGAAACCACTAAGGTAATGCCAGTGAAGGAGGCAAGGCCTTAAGATCAACAAACACTGAATCCTCTAGTTAGGAGTCTTCCCTGTAACACAGGTCATCCTTTCCCGCCTTCCGCTTAGGGGGATAGATATTTCCCTCTCTTCCAGCCCACAGAATTGATCCCTGTTGCGTGTTCCGTGCAACCCGACTGGAAGGCAATTTATTGATGTTAGGTCACTTGCCTAAATCATCAATAAAACAATTCCATGGCAGGACAAGTGCAAGTACTTCTTGATAAAGAGAAGCTCGACAGCAGTGATCCTAAGAGAGGCACTACAATAGTAGCCTTTTATGCCCTATTGCCAGCCTACGAATATTGGTATAGCATCAAAGTGCTAAGAGAAGAAAAGGGCCCATCAGCTTAATATCTGTGTTGGCCTTAAAGAGATGTGTATCTGTTCTCAGTTGTAAGATTGACATTTGGCTAAGGCGTGCAGAATCTGATTCCGCAGAATCAGAATTCTGATTCTGTCTTTGGATAACCAACCCTTTGGGAAAAGGCTTGCCTGCAGCCTTTCTTCAAAATATGTTTGGTTTTGTAGAGAAATTGGAATGGGAGGGTGATTTTCATTGCCATTCTATCTTGTAACCGGGCTAGAAGGGACCCATCTCTGATGCATTGTCAACTAACCTTTTCCCTTCGCCTACTGCTAGAATAGTAAACACCAGCTTTCAAAAACAGTGAGAGGTTTTCTCGATAGCGCTTCACTGAATGAACTAAAGGACTTATCAGCAGATTCACAAGCCATGTTCTTTCTTCCCAAGCGAGGTCTTGACAAGTCCTTTTTCTGCCGCAAAGGAGACAGGTGGGGACTGATGTCTGGGAGATATGTCAGGGAAGGCTGTACTTCTGGAGGTTCACTGCAGTGCTAAAGCCACTGTTCCTGCATGCATTTAATAGGGGGTTAGATAAATCAGAGATAGCTGCTACAGGCTATCATGCCTGGTACTCCCTGAAGTGGATAGGGAAGATAGTTTCTGCATGCTACTGATTTCTTCCACCCTTTCTGCACGTTTCCTCCCAGTCTCATTTTTGTGCCGACTGTCAGCATTGCTGTGTTTTTTCACCCCTTGCACCCAGTTTGCTGTCCAAATTTAACATAGCAGCTTTTTTCTCTCCTACCTGACCTCTCTACCTGTCTGGCGCATGTCAGGTCTATTATTGCCATGCACGGGCCTGTTAATCCTCAAGCTTGCTTTTATTTGAGGCCAGTTTGGTTGGTGAGTGGGCAGGAAATTGGTTGGTCCCTGAACAAGATCCAACATATAAGCAGCCACTCCCTGTACTGGCTCAACACCATGTTCATTGCTGGGGAAGAAGAGTCCTGCCTCCTGCCAGCCAGAACCAGGCTATGTTGGACCAATACCCGCCCCCCCCCCATCATGTTGACCCATCGCCATGATCCATCAAGTACCTGGGTATCTTCATAACTGTCTTAGAGTGTGGGTTGCTTTAATTTCTGTCTTGTTTGGGAAGCACACCCTGTCAGTTAGCAAGCCTCTCACTGGCAGTCATGCATGTAGCTATTGATTTGAGATTGAATAATTGATTAAAAGGAACAACCTGCAAGCCTGTAGAATTAGACTTTTGAAAAACATGAACATTACCATCTTCCTCCTTCCCCTACCCACCTGCCCAAGCTGGTAAGGAGCTAATGAGCCCTATTTTGTCACTGAGCCTGTGTGTAGTAAGCACACGCTGTTGACAGTACTGTCTAATTTATCCCCAAACCCTCCCTCTGTTGTACATGCAAGTGTGTTCAGTTATTTCCGTGAGTCTGCTGATTTGGAAATGAATCATCAAAGTAAGCTCAAGCTAAAGTTTGAGAAGGGGAAGTGTCAGCCTGTCAGGCTGAACCGAATCTTGTCAGCCCGTCTGTCAGTCAGCAGCTGTCCTTTTTCTAATGAGATTTAGCGGTACTGGAGGTGACACAGGAGGAGGCCCAGCATGAGGCACTCCCCATAGGCCTCATCCCTGAGTGAACGTCTCCCTTCTTTCTGTCAAACTACCTATCCCACTGGTTTTTGTCTGGCCCTCAGCCTCTTGAATTCTGGCTCTTCACTGCTCTGCCAAATCTGTGAGGAACTGCAGGCGCTGAGATGCTGAGGAGACAACTTCCCACAAACACGCAGTGACATCTTCATTCCAAAGAAGCAGGCTTTTCAGAAAGGGTATACAGTAGCCTTTCTACCTTTTAAAATAAAACCTGAAATGAGTTTGTTCAGAATCAACAGAGATTTAGTATGCACTGTTGTGATTCTCTATTCCTACTTAAATTGGCCCATAACAATGGCCTTAGAGAAGATGCCTCATTTCTCAGTGTCATTTCCCTGACTAAAATGTGTGTAACCCAACAGCAAAGGATTGTTCACAGATCTGCGGGTTTGCCTTCAAATGAGCTGAATGAGGAGCTTGATATGAAGAGATGTGGTGTGGTGAAACAGGCAGTGATTTGTCTCATGGAGCACATTCCCAAAGGTGGGGAGGACCTCATGACCTAAGCCGTCTGCTGTCAATTTGGATCCGATGTTCTGTCCATTTAAATGAATTCCTTTCTAACAAAGTGATCTCTTCTGGCTCTGAGGTAGCCCAGCTCACCACTGCATCTGGTACAGGAATGCTGCTTTAACTAGCAGTAATGTGTATTCTGGTTTTTAAAAGGAAACCCTGAGGCTGCCCCTGCAAAATTGGTTTGATCTGAAGTTTGCTTTGCTGTGAAATGAGGCAGTTGAGCAGGTAAATCCCATCTAGTACAGGTTCAGTGCATCTTATAGATCGAGTGCAAACCAGCTTTCTAGTTAGTGGGACAAAGCTGAAGCAAGGATGCATTTTTTGTGTCATTTGTGTCACTTGAGGAAAGAGTAAGGTGCCAACACTGCTGGTGGACTTCTGGACAGAAGCTCAAAAAGGAGGAGGTTGGCAGAGCAGTGAACCGCTTCTGTCTGGAACTCTCTTTTTCTGGATTTATTTGCTATTTCTTAAGACAAATGTTAATATTTTTCCCCAGTTTAGCTTTATGAATACAAATGGCCTGGACTGTGACCCTACTAGTTGTCTGTTCCTTGTTTCAGTGCGGCGAGTATCACCTCGATTTTCAATCCCTCCAAGCAACCATGAGGTGATGCCTGGAGGGAGTGTAAACCTCACGTGTGTAGCAGTGGGGTCCCCAATGCCTTATGTGAAGTGGATTGTGGGAGATGTGGAACTGACGAAAGAAGATGACATGCCATTGGGCAGAAATGTTTTAGAGTTGGTCAATATCACACAGTCAGCCAACTACACATGTGAAGCCATGTCCTCGCTGGGTGTAATCCATGCGGTAGCACAGATTACGGTCAAAGGTAAGAAACCTCACAATATCCTACAGTTTTTCTATTGTTCCAGGTAGCAGAAGAAAATTTAGTGATCATACAATCCTATTTAGTTATTATATAAATGAATGACATGGGTTTTTTTTCAACTTCCCACACCAGATGTTTACTGAGTAGCAATGGGAAAGTAGAAGGAGCAATATAATAATTAAAATACATTTGATGCAAAGATACAATCTCTTTGCATTCCTGTGCCCCGTTCGTATGAATAAAGTTAAAATACAGACTTAAGATAGGAATTTTGCTGAGAATTATTCATGACTTACACAAGGATTCTAGAGGACAATCCATTTCCTTTTGGCTGAATCTTCCTGCATTTTAGTGTAAAATTAGAGAGACTTGAGTTACAGATTATTTTAGCTACTGTACAGTGTGCTTGTGGTTAGAAATCTTATGATGTGTCCAGTGAGGCTGGAAAGATTAGCAGGTCCAGTGCAGAAAGAAGTGGCTTTGGAAGGTAATTGTGTCCTTCAAATTTGGAAATGGCTATAGGAGAACTTGAAAATACATTCATGAACCTTTCTGCACATACCTCTACGTGGTCCGAATCAATGGGTCTTGACCAGCCACACCTGCTGGTTTGGACCAAGGAAGGATATAGCCTGGAATAGCACACTGATTTGGTCTAGTCCCCATTCCAGTGAGCTTCAGGGTCAGGCTCCAAATGCATTGAAGGGCTGTGAGTAAACATTCCTAGTTTTGGAGCCACCAGGGAACTCATTTCAGTGGTGCACTTTGGGACGTCAACAAAATGGATCCTTCCCATAGTTTAGAAAACAAAAGGTGTGCCTTCTGCGTACCCCCATGTTCTGACATTTAATTATTGTTAACATAGTGGTCACATATTTTCTGGAAGGATACAGAAGTGAATCATAACTCAGGGATAGAACATCTGCTGCCTTAGACTCTTAACATCTCCAAGCAAGACTAGAAAGAGACCTAGTCTAAAGCCTTTTGAGCTGTGGCCAGTGTAAATAAATACTGCTGAGCTTGATGGAGCAAGGCAACTTGCTGTGGCCTCTAGGATAGCTGTGCTAGGATAGTTTAGTGTTGTTGTGTGGTGTTTTGTTTTGTTTTTTGTTAATGTTTGAAGCCAGATGCACTAGGTTTGAAACTGGCAAAATCTGGATCTCCTGGATTTCCTAAATTATCCTTGTCATTATTGCTGCTGCTCACAATCTTGTTACTTTCACAGCAGCAATACTAGTTGTACTTGTGGTGTCATCCCTGAATAAGCCACAGAAAAAAATCTCCTAAAGCATTCTTTCCCTAAAGTACCCTTTTCCCCCTGGCAAAACCTTACTTGGATCCTAGTTTAAATTACCTTTATTTAGCCAACTGTTAGCTAGTGCTTTGAGCACATCTAATAACATGATTGCTGTGTTTACCCTTCCATTAAGAAGCACTTCAAGCAATATATGGTAATGACGTGTAATATAAAAATGTATGTTCTTGACTATGAAATGATTTCTGCCTTTAAAGGAGTATATTAGTAAGAGCTGGAGCCATTTTTTATAGTTCTGCACACTGCAGCATTTACTGTAATCAGCATATTAACAATGTTCTTTTTGTTTTCAGCACTTCCAAAACCACCAACTGAGCCGTTAGTGACTGAGACAACAGCCACTAGTGTGACTCTTACCTGGGACTCAGGAAACGCTGACCCTATTTTGTATTACGTCATCCAGTATAAACCCAAATCGTCTGAGGGCTCCTTCCAAGAAGTGGATGGTGTGGCAACCACCCGCTACAGTATTGGTGGTCTGAGCCCCTTTTCCGAATATGAATTCCGCATTATTGCTGTCAACAACATTGGCAGGAGTCTCCCTAGTGAGTTGGTGGAAGCACGGACAGGAGAGCAAGCCCCATCAAGCCCACCCCTCAAAGTGCAGGCACGTATGCTGAGCGCCAGCACCATGCTGGTCCAGTGGGAACAACCTGAAGAGCCCAATGGACTAATCCGAGGTTACAGAGTTTACTATACCGTTGACCCCCACCTACCACTCAGCATGTGGCAGAAGCACAACACTGATGACAGCCATCTCACCACTGTGGGCAACTTGATAACTGGAACTACCTATAGTATCCGTGTCCTGGCTTTTACCTCTGTAGGAGATGGCCCTCCTTCTGATGTCATCCAGATCAAGAGTCAACAGGGTGGTATGTATCTTTGGTGTAAAGTTTGGCTTTTTCCACCTTGGAGATGAGCGCCTCACCTGCAGTGTTGAAGTGCATACCAAAGTGTGTATAGTTAACATATACACAATCAATTATTTCAACACATGTGGATACAGTGGGAAAGACTTGTAATTCAGTAGTAAAAAGCATGTGTTATTCTCAGGCTGTCTCCAAATAGCGGCCAAATAATCTACTAGCAAAGGAAAAGACGGGATATTGATCCCCTGCAGTTATTCCCTTGCTGGCTACAGTTGGTGCTATCTTTACACATTTTAAGTCGTACATGCTTCCAGGCATTAGCAGTGTCCAGATGTACTTGCCTTCACTTCTGCATGTGCAAGGAAGCCTGTTTCAGCCTCCATGCATGCACACCGGACAGAATTACAATGGTGGCTTCGTCCAGAAGGTATGTGCCCTGCCCTGAAGAACTACTGCTGGAAACATCTACTTTTTTGCAGTTTTGGAGTGGGGAGAATCAGGGCTATGGTAAGGTTGCCTATGATACCTGGGGCAACCCCACCATAGCAGTACCATATTGGTGTTATATTCTCCCATCTGGATGGAATCTGAGAGACTTTTGTGCCTAAAACTCTCAAATAGTCTTGCTGTTGAGGGTGGGAATGATATTGAGCTAAATGGAGTTATGATTTTATTCCATATAATGTGATAAGTAATTGAGTTACTTACCTTGGCCTGAAAGGGAAAACTGATCTGCCTTTAGTATAACTCATTAAGTAATAAACATAAAAATGCTGCAGAGGAGGCCAGTTAACAGTTTTAGGATTTTGTAGAACATCTCCGAAATTGCCACATCATCCTGACTCTTCATTTATTGGACTGTAGTTCCAGCCCAGCCAGCTGACTTCCAAGCAGAGGCAGAGTCCGACACAAGGATCATGCTGACATGGCTACCAGCATCTCAAGAGCGCATCACCAAGTATGAGTTGGTCTACTGGAATGACTTAGATGGGATTAAGGTAAGGAGCACCACAGATGTCACTTATCATTAGGCCTGCCTAAAATATTAATGCCGCTTTTTTTGCAGTATATGACTTGTGTGAGAAACTACTGTAAGAAGACTAAAGACCACATCTCATTATGTTATAGCATGGGTCCCAGAAATCCATTTCCCTAAAGACCCTGAATTGCAGTGTACCCTGTCTAAGGTTATACAGTTAAAATTTTGGTTTCAGAAAATCTGAATTGAGAACATATATGTTCTTTCTCCCCAACATTTGTCTTAGTACCTACCTCATTAGTCAAAGCCCTCCAGTGTCTGTGAAATAACAGCATGTCTGTAGAGAGAATCCATATCTGCAAGAACATAAGAGGAGCCCTGTTGGATCAGGACACATCCTGCCTCACACGTTTGCCCACCAGTTGCTACTAGACATTCTGAAGCAGAAGACAAACGTGAAACCTTCACCTGCTCTCATCTCCCTGCAAATGGCCTTTAGAGGCATCCTGCCTATCTCCCTGCCCTGGAGATGATACCTAGGCACTCATTCTGTTAGATCTGGATACACTTGTCCTCCATGAATTTGTCTAAGCCCATTCTTATAGCTGTCCAAACTGGTTGCCATGGCTACCTCTTCTGCTATATGAATAGACCTTCTTGAAATAAGGTTTTTATGCAGTTTCTGCGATAGCCAGATATAAATATGTCTGCATAGTTCTGCTGGTTCATGAATGACAAATACTGTAGACTATGCTTGCTGATGCCTTCCTGCCCTGGCCACTAGAAATTCACCATTGCCTTTTCAAACCAGGTGTTACAACCCCCCCCCCAAAAAAAGAGGCATTTGTTATTCTATATACTCATCCACCTTGCTCCATTCACCTGGATTTTAAAAGCAAGCAGGAAAGAGGTTTAGAAGATGGGCGGTATGTGGACTGCCTCAAACTCCAATAATTATGAGAATTCCCAAAACATAGAGAAATCATAGCTATTTTGGGGTTCTTTTAGAATTTGGAGGGTTTGCCATGAGCACCATCCTCTTTAGCTGCTTCTTTCCCCAAGTAGTGCATAGGGAGGCATAAACAACCTTGCCATATAGCACATAATTAAGCTATGCTATAGATACCACTACAGTATCTAGTGAGCAAAAGCCACTACAATAAGAACAAAACAGACTCATATATAATGACACTAAATAGAATTAAAAATGCACGGAATTCCTACAAGCGCAGATTGGGTCTCTTGTCTTCATCTGTGTTAAACACTGTACATTGTAAATAGTACTGAAAATAATGTCTAGGAAGCAAAAATGAAAGTATTCTTGCTTTTACACTTACAATGTGCCATTCCTTCAGGAACACAAAGTGGTGGCAGGCATTATTCTCCAATTCCACATTTGTCCTCAAAAGAATGTTTAGAATTTAGAGTGGGAGACAGAGGGTGTTTTTCTACAGTCACTTAGTACCCATTTTAGCACCCATTAAGGACCCATTTGGGTGAGAGCCGGATGACCCCATTTCCACCACGGCACCCATTAGGGACACATTTGTTTCCACTGCCGCTGGGGAAATCCAGATCATATGGGTACTTTGGGGGCTTTAATCCGGATTTTCTGTAGACTCCAGTCACTTTATTGCTATGTGGGTATTGTCTGTGATCAGATGTTTAGGATTCTTATGGGCACTAGATGATGAAGTAGCACCAAAAGCTGTTCTTTTGTTTTTTAAAAAATCTATATAAAAGAAAAACTTGTTTCTTGCTTTTTGTAGCATAAGCTGGAATTTGACCAGACATCATCCTACCCAGTCGAAGGGCTCAAACCAGATACACTCTACAAGTTCCAGCTAGGAGCCCGTTCAGAGCTGGGTCTGGGGGTATATACCCCAGTGTTGGAAGCTCGGACAGCACAGTCCAGTAAGTGTCTCTTGCTTGGCTGAAGGAGAATGAGTGAGAAGTGAACGCTCTTGCACTTTTGTATGCGAGGTAATGGAGAAGATAAAAATTAATAGCTGGAAAGATGCGGAATAGAGCAGGTCCTAAACCAGGGGCTGTTTCACGAGGGTAAGTGTTTTCTTAGTGTCTTTTCAGTCGATGCTTTCCCCTTTCAACAGGTGGGCTCACAGATATGCTGAGGAAGGAGAGTTATTGATCAGATTTATTCCCTGTGCATCCGTGAGCCTACTAGCACATTCAGTACTCCCCTGAAATTCAGCTGTGAACAGATAGAGGCTGAACATCTAGTATCTCCGCCTTGTGCATGCATATCCCTGCTCTGCATGTCCTCATTTTCCCATCAGAAGCATCATTGTATGCCCTTTCCTTATCTTTTCCAGGTGTATGTAATCATTTCTGTATAATGAGAGTGCTGAACATATTGCATTCCTGCTACAGTGCAAGTCTTGGCAGTCTGAAGGAAACAGTTCAGAACAGAGGCAGGAACTGATTTTATAAGGGCGTGCAGCAGCAGTTTCTTAGGTGGTAGCTTGTATTGTGTTGTGTCTAGAATGGGGTGGGTGGGTGTTTTTTGCTGCCAGAATTCAAAGGCTCAAGACAAAGGGCACCAAGCAAGAGGGAAATCATTCAGAAGACCCGATAAAGAGCTGACCCAAGCTGGATCACGTTTCATTCTCTCCTCAGCCTGTGTCCTGATAGAGGAGGAGAGAGTTGCAGCCTTATTGGCAGCTTGAAGAGCTGCACATAAGCAGATTAAAGCTATCAAAGAGCTCTGAGATAAGCTCGTTTTCACTAACGATTTTGGGGCTTGCTTTTATGCAAAGAGCATTAAAAGAGGGAAAAGAGACATTCCAGTTGTGCCATCTGTCAAGGATTTAGCAACTGTGTGGGGCAAGTGGTGCAGGAGGCAACAGACGACCCTCTGCATGTGAAGCCAGAAAATGACTAGGATGAATCAGTCTGGGCGGGACAGAGCTGCTCCATTTATGATTGGAATGACCTCCCCTCATTTCATTAGCATACCGGTCAAAAGGATTCCAACAGACCTGTTTATCTTGCACTTCAGCTAAAGGGATCTCAGTGCCAGCACAATGCATTGGGCAAAATATATTAAACAATGTTCAAACTGAGCCGTTATAAATATCTGACATTGGACACACTCTGAATGTGGAGACTGACAATTGTTCTGCTAGCAGCTAATGATAAAGGGTAGGTATTGCTAGGCAGCTGCTGGACCTCATGCTAACAAGGCAGAATACTTAAATCTCATAAGTGAAGAGCCAGGCAGAGATGCCCAGATGTAACTTGCATGTGGGTCTGCCTAACAATGAAGAGTGCATGAAAGGTTAGTAAGGTCCAGCTCCTAAAGGAAGTGAATCCTGGTTCTGTATTTTTTAAAACTATTTAAGTCCACAGTGGGGAATATTTGTGTCAAAGCAGCTGTTTCTTTTGCTGGGATGAAAGGAGACATTTAGCAGGAATTAATTTGCCAGTATTGTTAGCAAACTGGTTCCAAAGCATCTGTCAGCAGGAACTCTCAAGTTTATTTTTTCTTGAATGAAGCCTGAAAATAGCTCCTAGAATCATTATAACACTTACAAATGTACTAGGAGACCTGAGAAGCTTACGTTTCTGTTTATCAGTAGGAAAGGCAGGGGGATAAGAGATCTCAAGATGATGCGTGTTTTATTTTTTTGCCATAATAGATTGGAGATGCGGTAGTTGAGTTATCTGAGTTTAATACAAGGCCATAGTCTGATTTAGTGGCATGATGGAGGCAGTGTTAGGACAGAAGCAAGGAAAGTTTTTGTGGGGCAAGTCTTCCTATGCAACGCTAAATGTTCAGTAGAAAGGTGTGAGCCAGTTTGGTCATACGGTTAGGGAGCTGGACTCTTATCTGGGAATACCAGGGTTGATTCCGCACTCCTTCATGAAGCCAGCTGGGCAATATTAGGCTGGTCACAGCTCTCTTCTGAGCTCCCATAGCCCTACCTACCCCACAGGGTGTCCTGTTGTGGGGAGAAGAACAGAAAACCTTGAGTCCCTTTAAATGGGTAAGAAAAGGGGTAGAAAAGCCAACTCTTCTTCTTCTAATCCCATAGAGGTATGGTCCAGCTTGATGATCTGATGATAAAAGAAGATCACTGCAAAAACTCAGTACTGCATTACATATTACATTGCAGCTGCATGTAACATGAATACGGTTATCCCTTCTTTATTTTAGAACCTTCAGGTAGGAATGCTCTTGCAATGGAGAAGCTTATAAAGCAACAATTGGCAACCTGATGCCCTCCAGACATTTTAAACTACAAATCAAAAGTTGTAGTCCAGGCATTTAGACAACACCTTAGACTAGGGCCTAAACTTTGAGAAAGCAGATTTCAGGACCCTATTCCATGTTTAGAACCAATCCTGATTCAAAGGAAAAGTAGAACACAAGTAGAAATATTTGTATAGATAGCTGAGGGTAATCATAATATTAACCACTACATAGTACTAATAAGATGCTCGTGTAGTTACATAAGTCACATAATGTCTCTCTTTAGCATGGGGCTGCCCTTGAAGACGGTTCGGAAGTTGCAGAATGCAGCCGCCAGGTTTCAGACCAGAACAGCTGGCCGGATGCGCATCACGCCAATTCTAAAAAAGTTGCATTGGCTGCCAACCCACTACTGAGCCCAATTCAAGGTGTTAACTCTGGCTTATAAGGCTCTAAATGACTTGGGCCCCAAATATCTAAAGGAACACTTTCTCCCATAGTGATCTGCCCATGCCTTAAGATCTGGTGGAGAGGTGCTTCTGGTTGTCCCACCACCCTCAGCAGTGAAACAGTTGGGCACCCAGGAGAGGGCCTTCTCAGTAAAGGCCCCCAGGCTATGGAATAGTCTTCACCTTGAGGTGCATTGAGCTCCTTCTCTGTACATGTTCAGGAAGGCATTAATGACGCACCTCTTTGCCCTGGCCTTTGGTTAAATGTGGTTACATTCCCCCCCCCCCACACACACACACTTTTAGGTAGTACTGTTTTTAATATACATAAGGTTTGCTTTAACATTCTGGATTTTAAATGTTGTTGTGGATATTACTGGTTTAATATATATTGTTTGTTTTAATGTGCGGAATTTTAAAGGATTGTTACCCACCCTGAGACCTCCGGGTATAGGGCAGGATAGAAATACAAATAATAAATAAATCATAAATGTTATTCCAGGGTAAAATGTTGCCACCCAGTTTTCTCCTGGAGATGTGTTGAGGAAGTAAGCTGTCTCTCCATTCATTCTAAAGAAAAAGAATATTTAGATTAAGTCACTTAGGGCTTGAGCATTCATCAAACAAATAACCATTCATGCAACGTAAGACTCTTACACACTCAGAGATAACATAAGCTGAGCATATCAATTATGTTCATATTGTCTCTGAGTATATTGGCCTGCATCATTGCGCTCCTAGGTAAAAATGTGTGAGCTCTGTGTGTGTGTGTGTGTGTGTGTGTGTGTGCATGCATGCTCATGTTGGTATGCCTTTCTTTTATGTACTTTCCCTATGTATTTTGCTTGGATTGCTGAATTTTATTTTGAATTATTTGGATATTAAGCTGCAGCTTCTATATTTCCATTTTACAGGAGTGACTCTTACACAGCCATCAGCACACAGGGGTAGCTCCCCTTGTAATGCTTCTTAACACTGCTTCTTCTAATCCTCCTTCAAGTTTTTGGAAACTGTGTCAAACCAGGGGGTAGGGTGGGAACTACATCAGTGACACCCCATTTAAGATATCTCTGCTTACTGTTTAAACAAGAAAAAGTATTTCTTAAGGTCAAGTTCTTACTTTATTCAAGGATGCTGAAAATCCACTGTTTCTGGCCACCTGTGTCTTCTCCCCAGCTTTGGGATCTACTCAGTTTGCTTTGTCCCTTTTGCCATTGTGTTTTTCCTTTACCTTCATCATCTTTGCTTCAAGGCACACATTGCCTCTAAAAACATTGTCTTTAATCTCCATTTCTGTATCTACCTAGTATTTTCACAAGAGTGAAGCTGCTTGTCAGATGCATCAGACCTATTCTGTAAGATTGCCTGCTAGCTGCTTTGTGCATTGTATAGGCAGAAGGAGTATGTTCTGATAGTTCTTCTTAGCCCTAGATCACTGGACCATTCAAAGTTTAGGGCAACACTCTTCTTTTTTCCTTCTTGCTTTCCCTCTTCAAATCTTACATTCTTCCCTATCTCCTACTCTCTCTTGGTACTAATCTTATTGAGATCTCATTTTCCAAAATCCAATTTTCCCTTTTCTTTTGGAATCCTATACTAAAATAAGTACTGCTATCATTCTAGATCCTGTATGTGGTGCAGCCTGCTTTTCCTGGACTAAATTCCTTTGTCTATATTCCCCCAAGCACAAAAGATAAGTTGTTAAGCTCTGTTAAAAAGACCTTCTGTTGGCTGGGTAAGAGTCCCTTGTAGATTGTGTATTATACCCAGTCATTTCCCCTCATCTCCCCACTTCATTCATTTTATTTATCCTTAGCCCCTTCTGCCCCACCCCAAGAGGTCGTGAGTGTTAGCACCAGCTCTACCTCCATCCGGGTAAGTTGGGTACCACCACCGGCTCAGAGCCGCAATGGAGTCATCACACAGTATTCCATCGCATACCAGGCGGTGGACGGAGAGGACAACAGCAAGCACGTGGTTGAGGGCATTGGATACGAGCATTCCAGCTGGGAGATCTTCAACCTGGAGAAATGGACAGAATACAAAGTGTGGGTGAGGGCTCACACAGATGTGGGTCCTGGGCCAGAGAGCATTCCTGTCTGGGTTCGAACTGATGAAGATGGTAGGTTTTTGAGCCATGATGCAAGGTAAAAATGGGTTATTTCGGTCCTGTCAAAGGTGTAGTGTGGAACTATATTTTGGGACATGTGGGTGCATATTTGAGAATACGGTGCAGGCCCATGTGCAAGTACGCATGTACACCATGGTTGCTTGCTTCACCTCCTTCACTTCCCAGAAAAGCCATACTGAAACATTCTTTGTTTTTTATGAAGTTTACATAAAAGCTGAATCTAGTACAGTGGTTTTCTTTTTCTTGAGATTGGTGTAAACGTCATATCAAGTTGAACAGATCCTCCTTAGTTTATATGTAGTATTTCACATACATCTATGAAATGAATGCCTTTGTTAGCAGAGTGCCATGTGCGTGTTTATCCAAGATATGAATCCACACAGATCCCAATTTTTACATAGGATACATTGAGGATATATTGTTCTAAAATAAAACCTCATTTCACATGGGACCACCACCTTTTTGAAGCTTCGGAGGTCTCGATCTTGTCAGTAATTGACTAAAAGATACACCAGAATTGTTTGCTGCCATTTTGGATTCTGTGATGCAGCATTGTAAAAAAATACTTTTAAAAACAATAAGGCTCGTAATGTCCCAATCCATGTTTTAGTCGTGTGACAGCATTGAAACGCACTGATTTCATATTTTTTGTATAGTTTAATGATTTGTAGATAGGGTGCTACAAAAGAAATGTAAACAATTTTAAGAGATTGCTCTGTACCGGATCTGACGTAACCACCCGTGCATTTGTGTGCGTCTTTAATCCCTGTGGCACCCTAATTTCATCCCCTTTCTAGTCTTCCTGTTTTAATCTTTCCAAGTCCACTTTCTTTTGTCTCATGCTCTCCTGCTTACTGAGATCTGAAAAGCACTTAGAACCCAGAGCTGATCCAGATTTACTCTTTAGCTGTGTGTGTTTTTTCCATTGAGGGGAAAAGAGGCAAAATGGATGACCCTACTTAGTGGGTTGTCCTTTGGGATTTAAGGATTCCATGTGGAGACCTAGGGTTTTGAAGATTTGTAGTGCCATTAAGCTTGTTTTCTCCTTGTTCTAGGAGAATTAACTTCCCGCCTCCTTTCAGATACTCACCCACAGAAATGACTGTGCACACAGCTTTTCAAAGAAGTGTAACTGCTTTTCTAGGCCCTTAGAATATAGGCTTCTAAGTGAAGCCAGTAAGCTGGAAGGACTTCATAGATCTGAAATTATAATTCTGATGAGCAGAATGCCTGCTGCCTCCCTCAGTTTGTTCCTCTCCTCTGTCACAAGGGCAGAGTAGTTCTTTGTCAGAGACATTTTGAAGCAAAAATTGCATTGCATTAGTTTGCCTGTCAGTTATGTCATGCTGGCTTAATTCTCTTCCCTAGAAAGTGCCAGTGCCCGTGGTGGTGAAAGGCACTTCCCACGTTGCATGCTTGCCTGAAAGACCAGAGGCTACAGTCTTGCCTCTGAGGCCATAGGCAGGCAGATGAAGGAAGAGACCACTCAACCAACTGTGAGAAGGCATTCTTTCCCTCTATCGCCCATGCTGTTTGGTAGTCCTGGGAAGTGGTGCATAGCAATGTTCATTGACTACTTTGGAGGGTTGCTGGCGCATCTGTGTGTCCTGCTGCCTGAATTGTTTGCTTCAGTTCTCATTTAGCAAAGCCCTAGCTGGAGGGAAGCCTCTACCCTAGAAACGTCACAACAAGCTCACTGCGTAAATTTGAGGGCCGCACAGTTAGCCGTTGCAACTAAGCTCTCTGTCAGGAGTAGTTTTGGAAGCTTTGGGCATGCTGATTTTTCAGAGGGAACAGCATGGGAAGGGTGTTTGTTTTATTATTTATATAGTGGATCTTGAATTATCATTGGCAGCTAGTGCTCCCTTTTTACAGTTGACCCAACCTCTGTTGGCCCAGAAGAATGCAGGCGTTGTCAGCACGCAATTGGCTCTTTCATGCTAGCGATAAGCGAGCCTCCTGACAGAACTGTGACAGGCGCCGTCCCAGTGACAATGAGCTCATGTTAATCAGTTGCTGCACTGTATTCAGAGCAGCTTTCTACTCACTTTTTGGAAAGGATTAATAGCCGTTTGGGAAAGACACCTCTTTTTCCAGGTTCCCGCAGCAAATTGGATTGAGGCTTGCAATCCCTATTCTCATTCCTCTTTTGGCCTTGCCTCCTTCCCCTGTTAATGTATGTATCTTTCGCCTCTGTACTCCTCTTCAAATAATTATCTGCAATTAAGAGTGAGATATGCAGAAAATAACCAGTTGCCTGAGGGTAAGTGGCTAACTGACTGACTGCAGAGTGTCTGTGCAGAACAAACCTTACAGGTTTCATCTAGTTCCTTGTCCCCAATTAACCTTATGCTGCCTTGGCAGTTGTGGGGCACTAAGCTTTTGTACTCTATAGCTTTGTCCTGCAATAGCGACATTCTGCTCTGTGCTTTCAAGCTAATGCTGAGTAGTGGTATATCAAGAGTACATTCTTGAGGAAGCACGTTGCCCAAACCCTCATTGAAAGGGCATTTAGCTGGGCTTCATGTTACATTCAATCTAAGAGCCTGGAGTAATGAAGATGTAATTTTTCCAAATGGGTTGCACGTTTGTGGGAGCATTTGGACATTACCATAATTAAGTGTTGCCCATCTTTAACGATTTACCATGCATGTGCCAGTTGCATTTAACTTTGGTCTTCCATGCTCACTGGGGAGAGATAGGAGGCTTAATGTCCAAATCACAAGTTGAAGCTGAGATTTGTTTAAATGAAACAACTCATGAGCAGTAGTCTGTATCTAGTATTAATTGAAGGGTCTTTTCTTTTTCCTGTTTGCTAGCAAGGTAATGAAGGAGGCATGATCACTATGTTCACTGCTGGTGTCTGTAGCTTACCATAATATTTGAATGCACCTTGTGTACCCCTTAATCTTCCTAGTTACTGATGTGTGTGTATCGGGGAAGATTACGTTCTAACTTCTTGTGAGGCTAGTTAAAAGTGAGCCAGAGTGCTGGACTTCATACCTCATAGTCACCAGGTTTGATTCTGCACTCATCCATGAAGCCCATTGGGTGACCTTGGGCTAGTCACAGCTCTATCTGAGCTCTCTCAACCCCACCTGCTTTACCCAATGGCTGTTGTGGAGAGAAGAACAGAAAATTCTGTAAGTCGTTTTGTGTCCCCTTAAAATGGGTGAGAAAAGCAGGGTATAAAAGCCAGCACTTCTTCTTGTAGTTGAATAGCATACTAGATCTGTGCTTTCCATACAGCAAAACGAGTCTCTTCTGTGTGTCTAACTAAGCTTCCTCATATACATTCCAGTGCCAAGTGCTCCACCTCGAAAGCTGGAGGTAGAGCCTGTGAACTCAACAACCATTCGGGTATCCTGGAAATCCCCCATCTCCAATAAGCAGCATGGCCAAATCCGAGGTTATCAAGTCATCTATGTGAAGCTGGAGAACAATGAGCCAGTTGGACCGCCTGTCATCAAAGATGTCATGGTTGCAGAATCTCAGGTATAGCCTGGTGTGACTGAGATAGAGATCTATTATGCAGAAAGGTTTGTACTTGTCTTGTTAGGGACTTTTTGACTTTATAGGTATAAACATTAACAAATTAAATGTGGGGAAAATACACAGCATGTAGCATTCGACATTTAGTAGATGCCCAATAGCTATTCAGGGAGGCATGAATAAGAGGTAGGATAAACCTGAAACAGGAAATTACTCAAGTAGATTCTAGGGAAAATAAAACTAACTGAGCCTTTTATTGTGCATTATAATAAGTTACAGGAGCTTTATATAGCACAGTAATGTTCCTGTTGTGTTTTGTTTTAAGACCAATTATTAGCTACATTAATGTTGATGAAAAATTAACATTAAAATTGTCCTCTCAGGAACCTACAGAAATATAACGTATCATTCCTTTTTTAAAAAATAAGATCTTATTTTTACATCTGGTATTGAGTTGGTGGAGTTTTGTGTGTAAGATTGGGTTAACTTGCTTTATTGGAAGACTTTTCAAAGTTCCTTCTGTGTTTGAGAGAGCAAAGTGAAAAGGTCATGTTTGAATTAAATGGAGCTGTGAGTTCTGAGTCCCCTCTTATGTCATTCAGCATTCTGGGGGTACAGGCAAGAATTCTATAATATCTCTCTGAAGTTGAGTGATATTCCTAATTTGCTAGGAATCGCTGAAGAGTTACCTTTGAGAAATCTGGTGTAAAATTTCTGTTCTGTAATTCTTCAGGGGAGGTATTGTGCTAAAATAATATAAAGTGTCTAGGTCTTCTACAGTTGCAAGGTAAAGGTGATCATTTGTGAACTAGACTATTTGAATGGCATCCTGTGGGATTATTGGAAACTTTTACTGAATTATTGATTCCATTTACGTCTTTGTCAGTAGGAACCAAGTACAGCCAAAGAAAACTGCATGCAAAAAATCTCTCCACTCCCTTTGACACTGTGTTTCAAGGTTTTGGGATTTTTTTTCCAATTTTTTTTTAAGTTTTAGGCATTTCATCACATACTCTTAAGAACCTCTCCCCATTAGATGTGCTGATGGGAGTTAGTGACAAACATCATGTCTGGGAAGTCATAGATTGTCCATCTCTGTTTTAGAACAAAGTTATCTGAATGTGTTCGGTGCTGGGGTGGTTGTCCTTCATAAAGATGTTCTGGCGGAAGCTCCTCATTTGGTAGCGGCCATGGACTCATTGAAATCCCTGTTGTTCAAACAGCACACATATCATAAGAGCATAAGAAGTGGCCCAGTGGATTGAATCTGTAGCTGATCTGAGATCCAGCAGCCTATTCTCACAGTGGCCATCCACACAAGCAAGCGCACTAACAGGGTACAAGCATCCAGCTTGCCATGCTGACAGTCTCCTAGCAGCTGGCCTTCAGAGGCATATCACCTCTTATTACCAAAGGCAATCCCATAACCACCTCTGTGCCTTGTCAGGTTACTGATGTTGTTCCTATTCTACTTCCTATTCAGTGACTCGTCCTGTTGCTCTGCCCATATAGTAACTGTGACATTTCTTTGTGAAATGCTTGCTGTGATTTGGTAGTTGTAGCAAGTGATTACGAGGGACTGCTGATTTTTTTAGGAGGACTCTAATTCAGACTTAAAAGATTATCTGCAGAGACAGCTAATAAGAAAGGGAATGCCACTGAATGAGTAAATCTGCTGATAGAATTTTACATTGATTCTGGAAGTTGGCCAGAGAGCCAGCTGACAAGAGGGTAAGCAGTGCAAGTGATCCCTGCAACTTGGAGACATCTAGTATTTTAGAACATCTTGACTCACAACTAAACTAATGAAAAAGTTGCAAACTGTAACATGAACTGTTTGAACAGCCCAGGTTTCAACAATATATTATACTTGATCCAGGCCCTTTTGAAGATATGGCAGGAAAGCCATAGAGTCACATGATATTCTGTTGGTATTGTTTTCTCCTCTGATGTAGGGCAGATTGGGGAGCACAGAAGTCTGAATAGGGCCTATTTATGAAAACCTGATTGGGCCTCACATTAACGGCAAATTAGATGCCCCACATGGAGCCAATCTCTACTATGTAGGGCTTGCTACATGAGGGCTCCAAGCTTCACTCCAGAGCCAAATTGGCTGGAACTGAATGCAGGAGTGACTTGAATTATGTTAGTTGCTGTCCATAACCAGGTTTTGTAAGATCTTGATCCTGCTTTCCCCTTCTCAACTCACATTTTTGAGTTTAATGTTTCAAAGTATTTTTTCCAGGTATTCTGCTTTGTTGCTGTATAATTTCATCACTGTATCATCTGCTCTCTTATTCTTTTCCTTCTCTGTCCCAAATGCTCAAATACTAAAGTCATTAGAGGCCAAGGAGGCGTACCACAATCAATCATATTGTTATTTTGTCCAGAGTTAATTTCAGGTTCTGTAGCTTCCTCCAGTTGACTATTGACTGGGGCACTTAGACCCAGAGCTGCAGGTCATCAACATGTTGATCAAAAGAAAAAAATAATTCTGCCTCCTCTGATGAGCTGCCCTAGTTCTTATTTGTAAAGATCGAGTGGGACGGGCAAGATCAAGACTACATTGTTTAAAAACAAGTGCACCACACACATTTATATTGTTGATGCTTGTGTAGTATATTTATGTTTTTAAAATTCATAATTGCAAAAAAAAATGAGTAGCCCCTGCCCTTTTTGATACTGTGTTTTAAAGTCTACTTACAAAAAACCCCAGAATATTGAAAAAGCAATTGCCTCTCATCTCTTCCTTACAAGATGGCAAGACAACTCAGAAAGATGCCAACAGAACCAACAGGAGGCATGCCTTTCTGTCTTGCTCTCAACAGATAGCCTCATCTAAAGGAAGTTTCTATCTTCAAAATATTTCTCCCCAGTCTTGACATGTGCGCTTGCTCTTTCTCCAAACCAGTATACACCCAGCTAACAGCTGAGGATTTGTTAGTGCAACAGAAGATATGGCTATCTCCCAGAACTGTAAACAGTGAATGTATTTTTACTCTACAGACACATATTTACATGTTGGATTGTTTGCAGAGCTATAACAAAACTGGTAACAGAGGACATACACTATTCACATTAAAATATAGGTCATCCAGATGACTTCAAGACTGTACAGATGAGTTTCTGAAGTGTTGTGCCCAAGACCTTTCTCCTTTAACTGATCCAAAACTTCCCTTGTAAAGATCCAAAGGACTTCAGCAGTAAGAATGCCTCATTTAAAAAAAAAATACATAAATGCAATTTTGCATGCTTTCAATTTGTTTTGCTTAGTGACAAGATGAGAACAAACTGAGAGAGATCCTGTTGGTGTGCTTTGTGTGTATTTGTGTGCATTACAAGGGGTAAGGCATATAAGAAGGCGGCTTCATCCAAATTTTGGGCACACAGCTCTGGAACAATTTAAGCGGCCCAGAGTATTTCTCCCAGCTGAAAAAAATATCAGCCACCCTGAATTAGAGAATGACACTGTGCATTCAATAGGGATTACAGAAAACAAATTTGATTCCCCATAGCTATGTCATAGGACCACTGTTTAAATAACATGCAGCTCAAACTGGATTTGACCATTCCTGCTGCTTTGCAGGCAATTAGTCCTGACGTTGCTTCAATCTGATTAACTTCCCAATGCATGCTTCGTTTATTTCTTATGTGATCAACTCATTTCTCACCAAGATGCCAGCCCTGCCCTAATTCCTTCTTGGCTTGAATGTGATCTGCTTGCACATCCTGTATACTACCATGCAGTGTGTCGGAAACACATCAAATTTGTATTTGATTCATATTGAATTGAATGCAAGAAAATTTGTATTTGTTTAAATAGATCCCCCTCAAATGTGGTAGGATTCATATTTGATACGAACGTTCAATCCCATATGAATAGCATACAAGTGCATACGAATAGCATACAGATCCCATACAAATAGCATACGAATCCCATACAAATGTCTGAATTCGGCCAAATTTCGAATGTTTCTTTAAAATTCCATGTGTTGTATAACCTGTAACCTCTGTAAGAAACTGTTTTTGTGTGTTTTCAAGTCACAGTTAGCGTCTCTTCCCCCCTCCCCATTTTTAGCACCATGGACAGCTCCAAGGAGGCTCAAAATGGAATTTCTGAAAGAGGAAAGCTTAGGATTTGCATCAGTAAGCATTTATTCTCAGACTAAGGGAAATTTGCATTGCCCAGTATACTGGAACCACAAGTATCCTGGAGCCTCCCTTCAATCTAAAGTTTCAACTTCATCTCTAGGTAGTAAGCCCCGATTTCAGGAAGAGGATCCTCTTCATTAAAAGTCCCCCAAGCCTTTTTAACTGTTGTTGACCATTACCAAGTAAAACACCATATAGTATCACTATGGTTTCTAATCTGGAGTCTTCTGAATCGGAGGGCGGTAATGGCAAAATGATACTGACAGAGCGTATCCCTTGCACGTGTCATTCTGCAGCTGATGTTAAAGGCCATTTCTTCTCCCCATTTTGAATTCCTAGCTTTGCTATTAGAAGATGAGTTGTCCTGTTCTAGAATCATGACTGTTTCTTATAGCCCTTTGCCATTGTTATATACCCTCACATTTAGCAAATTTTAGATCTAGTATTTGTATGCAAATCTTGGACAGGGGCTCAAATGTGGCCTTATCTAGATAGTCTTCAGTGTTATATATTTTGACTTCCTGTAGCTGATAAGGACACAGGCACAGGTATCTGACACTGGAACTGGTCACTGTTGTATTCAACAACAAGAAAGAATCCAGAATATTATCTTTCCTTTGACAGGAAAGCTTGATGACAATTTAATTGTCAGGCGCCAGATGAAATTTATTAATTGGGGGTGTGTGAGTCTTTTGAGATGAAGAATGATGGTACATTATGCAGACATATATGTGTTTCTAGGATGGCTGAATTGCAACCACAGTTCACGTAAAGGCATGGAAATAAATTTCAGTGTAGGGCTACTTTAACTGATCTGAATCATAACACTCCTGCCACAACAGCAGACATGGTCGGAGAGACAGCGGTTCCATAAAGTCATGATGAAACCTGAAATGAAATGTTTTAAAGGCACTGTAGCCAAATAGATATTGGCTGCCAGCATTAGCTCTGCTCCCAAACAGTGGTAGCAGCTGAATCGTTTTTATTAAATCCACTGGCTTTTTAAAATCCATTTATCTTAACTCAGCAACCCTAAAGGCTTAAGAAGCAATTGGCCTTGTTTTTAACAGGTTAATGTGTTACATCTGCAGGTGACTGTTTCATAAATTAAGACATTTAGTGGAAGCAGATTCCAGAGAGATTCGTTCTCCTTTATCAGAGGTTTCCTTGATTTGGAAAGAGATCAGCCTGTGCAGCCTATGTTAAATACCCACACGTGGGCATGTTCAGGTACCTGAAGAGGCTGAATATGTGTCTCCACTTGTACTCATGTGCTTTGTAGATTTTTTCTAGACTCTCCTTGTCTAGCAATTAGGTTTGTAATTGTTTATCTGTTTGTTGTTTAATGAGATAATGTGGGTATCATTAACGGTATTTTGCTGTTAATACATATTACCAAATTCCTACCTTCTAAAACATCATGGTTTAAGTTTGTAGCCGTCTAGTGTTTGCTAAACTGGATCATAGAGTGGTTTGGTGTGGGAGAACCTCTCTATGTTCTGGTTTAGCAGGTGGGGGGGGCATTTATTTACCACCAAAATGTTCTCTCGAGGGCTCTGAAAGCTGCTTGAGCTGTCCTGAAAAGGCCATCCAGATGTAGGGTGTTTTTCCACTGTCACGAGAAGTACCCATTAAGTCACCCATTAATGGGTACAAAAATGCCATTATGTACCCATTAATGGGTACTTAATGGGTACTTTTAGTGACAATGGAAAAACACCCATGGGTGGCCTTGTTTTGGGACACGTGGACAAATAAAGAGGTTGACCATTCCAACTGATCTAGTCTCACTGGAGCAATCCAAGTGCAGAAATGCCCTTAAAATCTATAGTAGAACTACAATAACCAACTAGTAACTAAACTTCATGGGAAACAAAACTAAAATTGGGGAATGATCTTGTCGCCCCCTCCCAAGGGTTTCAGAAGACCAAAAAAGCTGTTTGAGCTGCTGGTTCAGGTAGGGTGATTTTAGTTTTAACAGCAAAAAAAGGTTTTATCTGCCACCCATCACCATCCTGTAGTAACATGTGAGGAAAAATAAAGAGCACAAAAGACCAGCAAGATCCTGCAGTCCTTTTAAATATCCTGGTCGGAAACTGTTTAGAACTAGGAATTATCAGTGCACTGAATTGTAACCTGAAACAAATTGAACAACCAGAATTTGATTCTTGCGAGCACATAGGGATAGTTCTAACAATGGAAGAGTGTGATCTGGGAAGTGGCCCTGGTACTACCCCTGCAGTATTGAACTAACAAAGGTCATTACTGCACCTAAGGCCATGTGTGTTAGGAACCAGGTCTACTTTTTTCAGGTAAAGTTAGAGTAGAAACCTGACTACTCAGATGCAAAGCTTGATTTGTGGAGCTCAACCTTGATTCCGTGCAAATAAGTTGTACCTCTAGTTTAGAAGTGACTTCCCTAGTGACTGGTAGTAACTCCTATTCAATCAGATTAAGCACTGTCTTGTTATCCTACAAAATAACCTTTTAATTGGACTGAAATTTGCACAGAGGGCAAAACAAAAGTTATTACTGTGAGAGAAAGCAAATTTTTAAACAAAGAACCTCAGATTCGGATTGGCATAAAAAACTTTGCTTCCGATGCAGACAGCAGCCCTGCAAAGGGGTGAGCAAGAAATCAGTTTCAAATGAGCAGTTGTATCATTCTGGATCCAAAATCAGTTATTTGGCGCATATTTTTCTCTTCCTATAAAGCAGCTGCAATCTTTTAATATGAATACTCTTACCATTTTCCACTCAGTGGCTTATGTTTAGAAAATGGCTCTCACTTCTACTGATACATGCTCTTGAAACTGAATTTTGTGATTAGGAAAGCCTCTCAGAATTTTGCTTTCCCATCAGAGTAGTGTACTTTGAATTTCCTTACTCTGTTCTCTGAGAAAACCCCTTTATTGCACGTTGCCACAGAGGGCCTGTTTGCACTTACTGTGCAGGGACACTTCTGGATGCTCCGTCCACACACCGCGCCTCCTCTTCCATTCCAGACCACCCCATAGTGCCCCTATCTTCCACGGCTAGAGGGTGGAAAGCTGCAAGGCATGGCAATGACTAGGTGTGTGGTGAAAGTTGCCACAGCCATTATTTGGACATCCCAGGTCAGACCATCCACGCTGCGAGAGCCCATGGATAAAGGACAGTATTCACGATTCAAGCTCAAGCCACTGTCACTGAATTTAACTGCACTAGAATAGTATAGTTCTGTTCCATCCAGTTCAGTGCAAACAGGGCCAGAGAGTCTCTAAAACCAGATTGTTTAGCAGCTTCCTACCATTACACTGTTAGGGTGGATGGATATGAGTGTCTGTGACTGTCTTTGGAAGGAGATGAGTAAATGCACCAGAAAGTTGTTGGTCTGTAACATGTGCCTTTAGATAAACAGGGCCTGCTCCCTGGATCACTTTGCCTGCCCCTGGGGGTTGCAGCATCTCACCTGAAGCTGCCACAGCCCTCCCAGGAGTAATCAAGTTAACTACATACTGATCAGGAGCAGCTGGATAACTCCTGAATTGCACCCTCTGCACCCTCTTGGTGCCATGCGCTGAGTAGACAATGTCTGACCCCACACTGGATGATGGTTCAAACATTTCCTTGGCAGGCCATTCTCATAAGTACTGCTGGCCAGGTATGGAGATAGTCTGGTGCTTGTAAGTGCAAATGGCCACCACCACATTGATCCTTACTGTACAGGTATGGTATAGTTACGCCATACCAGGCCAGTAAGTGCAAACAGGCCCCAATATTCTCTTTGCAGGGACTTCATTGTCTCCCCTAATAGAGTAAATCTTAGAAATTGATTAGCATGATAAGTGTGCTTTTTTCCTTGCCAATTACTAAAGAAGCTGATCTTGACATATGCACGCCTTTTACTTCTTGATAAGGAGAGGTACAGCAACATTTTGATTGTAAAGTCTGAGGGGTTAGGGGCAGTAGTTGTTGCCCAGAATTTTCGGTAAGTCATTTTTCATCTTTTGAATTGTGGTTGGTTCTGTCTCATTGGAGGCTCTGGAACTCAGCCACCGTGTGTCATGATGACATTTCCACTACAATAATTCTTATTAGTTCTCTACCACAGAAACAGTGTATTATTTTCAGATGAGTTTCTTTCTTCCCATTATAGTTCGTGCCTTTATTGCTGACAGCAGCAATATACCTGGTACCCACAACTGGCCTGAAAAACTGCTGTAACAGATACCTTTTTGCACATGTAGACACGATATCTCAGCCTCAGCTGCTCTGCAGAATTTGAAATGGGATATTCTCTTTTTACTAGTTCTGTGTATGAAGAGAGGGAACAGAAAGGGCTGTGTTACTTTGTGTGAATGTTATGAAAGGCTTCTGGAAGAAAGCCTCTACATGCACTAGGATTCCGCTAATGCCGAACCTTTTGTGTTAATCCATAGTTTGTCATTGTCATCCCCTTACTCTCTCCGTTTTCTTTCCTTCTTCCTCTTCCCCCCATCAGTTGAGGTTTAAGGACGCTATTGACCACGTAAGTACTATTTGTGAGTGTGTCTGTTTGGATCAGATGGGTCTGACGATCATCTTGTGAAATCTGTGCACATAGTGCTGTCAAAATGGCCCCCGTCGGTCCTCAGATGGTCCTGAGGAGTTACTGTGCAAAGCTTCCAGCCTCCGCAAATCCTGAGCAAATTGCCAATTTAGATTGCTACTAAATGCAGAAAAGCAATTGACATTTTCTATAATCTGTATTTCCAGCTTCTTGCAATGCAATTCCAGGCAAATGGGAGGGGGCAGCCCTCTCTCTCAGCCCTTGGCCCAATACATTACAAGGCGGGGTCAGATCTATAATCTTTAAACCTCATTGATCCATGTCATGGAAAATATGCCCTTCTCTCAGCTGTGAACTTTGGGCAAAATAGTCTGTAATTTAACAACAACAACAAAAATCGCATTCAAATGCTTAAATTCAGTTTTTTTCCAAGTAATTTTGAAATATAAATTAGGAGGAACAAGTCTTAAAATTACCTTTGGGGTATAAAGAGATCCAAGTACATACCGCACTATAGCTCTCCCCAGAAGAACCTCATTCTGAACGGGTTTGCAATGACAGCCCTATGTCTGTTTGGTATGGTATCTCTCCTTCCCCCAAGTTTACCTTCTTTCTTTCTTACTTTCCTCCCTTTCCTTCCTTTCCTTTGTCCCATGGGCATGCTCTTCCCCATTTGAGAATTCCACTCTTGTGGGGACTCTGGTGATCACTACATCTTTGGGAATGTTCATAGCCTTTCATGTTGTGTGGTTGAGCAAATCCTTTGATTTTAGATTAGCATAATTGATTATTTTACTCAATCACACAAATGCCAAGGAGAAAGAGATTTATTTGTACTTTGATTCAGTTTCATTCTGATTTATTAATTTGGGCTCCATTCTGGTTTATTAATCTAAGTTTATAAATGAATACAATGAAACAATATTTTTGATCCCTGGAGAAATGGGTTTTTTTGTCATTTTATCTTTTTTATTGCTGTTACTTTTAACTTTATTTTAACCTTTATTAATATCGCTGGAACTATAGTATAAGAATATAAATTATGTAAATAAATAATAATAATTTGAGAAGTGGATCCTGTGTTTTAGCTGCTTTAGTGATCTTATTGGAGTTCAGAGTTGTGTGACAACGTTCTGACTCCTAAAGGCTCTTCAAAGAGTCTGTCTTCCAACCTTCCATCTTGGCTAGTATGTGAACAGTATTTCCTTGCCAGCTTATTTTTCATTAAATAATACATTTGAGTGTTTTTTTTTCTTTCTTCTAGCCTCCATAACTATTGGCAAAATATCAAGAAGACAAAATTGGTCTTTTGGACTTTATTAAAATTTGATTATTCTTTGAGTGTTTTTCCACTGTCACTAGAAGTACCCATTAAGTACATTAATGGTACCAAAATGCCATTTAGTACTCATTAATGGGTACTTAATGGGTACTTCTAGTGACAGTGGAAAAACACCCTTTGTTATTCTTCTAGCATGTTCAGTGTTCTTTGTGGCTGGCTAATTTTTTAAAAAGCAAAAACAAACAAACAAAAAATCACTTGAATTTCTTGGCCTTTATCTTGTGGTAATGGTTTGTGGTACCACATGGCAAGTCCAACTTTATTGGCATTCATGCCAGTGTCTTCTGATGGCAAAAAATGAAATATACTGCTAGTCTCTGTCCTGTTTTGTTAAGGTTAATCTTTTTTGTTACCTTGATAAATATGCTACTACTCTCATATGGCAGGATCCGTAGTAGATTCCTGACTAGTGTTGTTTGCCTTTTAGCCATGTGTCTATGGATTGTAAGAAAGACTGCTTTGTGCCCACATATGGTGACTGAGCAGAAGTTTTTCCTACCAGGCTTGTTTGTGCCTGTTGGTTTAAGGAAGCTGTTTTTCTCCCATAAGTGCCTCTAAGCATATAGTTTAATGCAGGATATTACTGCAAGGCATCATACATTAAAAACAACAACAACCCAATGCTATCTGGCCTGTGGCCTGCAATCTAAAATGCAGGGCAACAAGGGAAGACAGGTAGAGGGAAATTATAAGAGAAGTTAGTAACCCAACAAAAGAGTGAGTGGTTAACGGGAGTTTTTTTCTTCCTGGGATATGGTTGATTTCCTCTTGCTGATATCCTTATTGGAATTCAGTTTGCACCAGTACTTTCCCTTGTCATTGAAACAGTGTTTCCTGTTGGTCTAGTGGTTAGGGAGCCAAACTCTTTGCCATTTTAGTCTAGTGGTTAGGGAGCCGGACTCTTATCTGGGAATCCCGGGCTCAATTCCGTCCTCCCCCAGAATCCAGAAGTGTGACCTTCTGCTAGTCACAGCTCTCTTCAGAGCTCTCACAGCCCCACCTACCTCACTCTTGTGGGGAGAAGAATAGAAAAGCTTTGTCAGCCGCTTTGAGTCCCCTTAAATGGGTGGAAAAAGCAGGGTAGAAAAGCCAGCTCTTCTTCTTCCTCCTCTTCATCCTCCTCCTCCTCCTGTAATTTGTTGGTCCCATGGCCATTGCAGTGAATTTTTGTGTGCTCAATTTAGTCTTTGTTTGTGGAGTTCTGCAACCTGCCCCAGGAAGACCCATTGTTTCAGCCACTGCCTGCTTTAAGAGAAAAGTGGATGCTTTTTGATGGAGTAACATGTAGCCTATGATCAATGAAGGCTTGGTTTTTACTTTACAAGGCAAGATTTTTCCAAAGTTTTCTTTAGAGGAGGTAGATTCAGTGTGGCTAGGCTAGATGGAGGCTTTAGATCCAGAGTAAATCACCATGAAAGTAAAAATTCACTCTCTTCACTTGTCATTCCTACAAATGCTAAAATATCTGTTTCCCACAGGAGACCCTCATAGGAGGCCTTTTGCCTGAAACAAGCTATTCCGTAAGCATTGCAGCCTACACCACTAAGGGTGATGGGGCCCGCAGCAGAGACAAGGTTGTTACCACAACTGGAGCAGGTAAGCTCATTGTTTTAATATCTTCATTCCTAGATAGACTTCTTGGTGCAGCTGCAAAAGAACTGTTAAGCTTCAATGGAATCATGAAAGGAGGAGAACAGGGCAACAATTGCTGCTGTTTCTCTTGTTGAAGTGTATAATATATTACAGCTGTGATCATAATTTTCACAGCTAACAAGAGTTGTTGGTGTTTCTGTATTCCATTAATTGGTCAAACACTATGTCAAACAATGTTAGGTAAAAGCCAGTGGCATATTTAATGGCAGTGAGCTGTTAAATATTATTTGTGGTATGTTTGAACCTAAGGGCCTTTCTGCACTTGACCTTATTTTGAATTGCATCCTGGAATAGGGACCTGCCATCTGCATGCTCATTAAGACTGTGGCAGATTCCACGTGGAACCTACCATAGTCTGAACCACCATGTGAATGCCAGGTCCCTATTCCAGGAAATAGTCTAAAATAAGGCCTGAGTTCCTTCTTGCCAAATGAGTTCTAGTAGTATCCTAATTACAGTGTTAAATATGTGTCTCCAGGAGCCAGGGATGCAATGGGTGGACATAACTCCTGGTCCACAAACTTCTCATCTTTGATCTTCAGTGACTTTACAATGCCATAGGATTCAAAAGGGTCAAAAGTACAAAGTTATGTATTCTAAAAATTCAGAGTGTTGGAATCCCAGATATTCATCCCTGAAAATACAGCCTGTATCTCCCTCCAAGGACATGTCTAAGTAAGAGGCAGAAAGCAGATGGAAGTGATCATAATGGACATGAAAACAATAATACTGGTCAGAAAGAGAGCTAAAGAGCACTGTCTAGCATAGTTAGGATGTGGAGTTACAGTCTTCTTTAAACACACTGTGTCTAATGGGCAATAAACAGTTTTTGTCAGAGACCATTTTATAGAGGTCTCCCGTTGTTTTTGGAATGCTGCCTGGATTTGCACAGTGTTAATGAAGCAGATTCCTGCTGGCTCCACACAATGTGCAGGTTTGGACATTGTTCATCTACATATAAACCCTGGAGACCAAAAGCCTATTGATGAAATCACAATCCACCCCTACATCTGGGTTCGCTGAATTCCATTTGGGTTCTCAAGAGTTTAGTCGTCTGGTGAATGAACATTGCAGATGGATGAGGACGGGAAATAAAATGTTACACATTTCTTCTTTTCTTCTTCTTCTCCTCCTTCCCTGGCAAACTTTGCTTCAAAACTCGGAATGAATTAAATAAGCCTCTTTCAGATTTGTCTGATTTTGCATGAAAAATCTGTGATCAAAGGAAGGCTTAGTATTTTATTTATTTATTTTATATTTATATCCCACCCTATACCCAAAGGTCTACGGGTGGGTAACAACCTATAAAATCCAGCTTATCAAAAAACTATCTCAAAATAATAATAACCATCACAACATTTTAAAACCAAACATGTTAAAAACAGCACAATATCAGTTAAAACAATAGTGTTTGCAGTGGGAGATCAAGTGCAGAGGCAGGCTGTCTTCAGAGGGCAAGAGTCATTGCCTCGTGCTGTGTTCTGCCAGGCACCAGCTTACCCATACATCCAGCAAGGTGCATATGGTATTGTCACATTTGGGACTTCCAGGTGCCAGTTAAGCACCAAACCCCTTTACTTTCTTTCTCCTGATGCTTCTCTGGCTCCCAGACATTCCCAGCAAAGCAATATGTGGCCAAGCACGTGAACAAAGGTATTATGGGCAACCAACATGGCTGCTGGATTTCTCTTGATAGTAATTCAGTGTGTTTTCTGCACATTTGTAACTAGCATTGCATTATGAAGGCCATGGAGATATCTAGCAATCTCAGGGCAATGCTGGTAGAATCTTGCTTTTAGATGACATGTGGGGATAGCCAGCATTAGCGCTGAATATGAGAAGAACATTCTAAGAATATTTTTGTTATAAGACATTTCAGAAATCAAATCAACTGACAACAATTCAGGAAACAAATAAAGCTCTTCATAGAATCTTGGTAAAATCACTGAAGGGCCAAGTATTAGTAAATAAAGATATAATGGAGAGAAAGAGCAAGAACATAATCATTAAATAAATTATAGAATTAAGAGCCCTTTTGCACTGGGCAAAAAAGTGAAGATGGGGGAACTCTCAAATGTTGCATCCCTATATCTCAGAGCCCCTTCTTTACTAGAAATGGCTCTGTGCATGCCAGAGTTCTCCCCACGCATATAGGTGTTGAGTAGTTAAAACCGCTGTACACCTATGCTAGTACCCCCTGCTAGCTCCCATTAACACCTCTTCTGGGTGGAAGAGGTGCAGGGGAGCATGTGACCCGGTGGTACAAGTGTGCGAATGTGTGCTGTGTTACCTGGTTGACCTGGCAGCAGTGCTGTTCAGGTATGCTGGTGCCATTGCTGAGGCTCCTCAGTCACTGCCGTAATAGCAGTCCACACTTAGCCAGCACTTAAGTGGTGGTTAAGTTTTGAATGATTTGTGCATATGCAAATGCAGATGCCGAAAACATGCCAGAACTTCACCTCCCCAGGACGGGAGCCAAAGGGCAAATTTACCCTAAGATTTCTACATCCAGCAGAAGGATGGAAATATTAACATATACTGTTCTTGGGGCAGGGAATAAAAAGTCATTTAAATTTATTAAATTGTTACATCTTTCTCCAGTGATGGCAGTTCCTTTCCTCAACCTGAACAGGTTAAGAATCAGGAGCCATTTTGGGCAATTTGTTCATCTTGCTTTCCTGGCATATCCATTCCAGGGCAACTGCTAGCAGTAATTACCTCAGTTTTAATAGTTCCCTTTGAGCTATGAATCTGTGCTGCAGAAGATCAAACTTCCATTTGCAGAATTCCTGACTCGAGTTTCAGGTGTGAGTTCCTTGTTGGCATTTAGAGCGTAAAGTCTACACTGAAACCATAGCAAATTTTTATATCTCACCCTATGCTCTGAAGTTTCAGGGTAGGTTACAAGAAGGAAAGTGTGTAAAAATAAAAATTATCAAAGTGTCTCAAAAACTAAAAATAGCAACATGTACAGCAGCATCGTTAAAGGAGTAATAATGATTTGCTCCATGTTTGCTCTTATGGTTCTCATAGCTTTATTGGCGAATTATAAACAATGTCAGAAATGGAAGTAATAATACAAGCCTCATGAAAGCTTATAGCAGGTTTCAGAAGTGAATAATATGCAGGAAAGGGATTAAATTCAAAGCTTCTTTACTTGTATAATTATAAAAGTTAATTATATAACATTCACCATATTGTATAAAATGTAGCTGGAGACTATATTGTATACTACTCAAAATACCACATGTAATCTTTTCAGTAACAGCTATAAACCAAATGTTACTGTATCAGGCTCCAGGCAGCAGGCATTGTAATATCTTCCCTAACTGTGTTACTATTAACCTAGCCACAGAAAGCAACGTACTACGCTTTTAGGTTTTTAATCTGCATTTTCTTATTCATATGATCATACACATTTCTCAGGCTGGCATCTTTTTTTCATAAAAATGTGCCTTAGTTCGAGTTTTACTTCCAGCCAAAATGCTTTCATTTTGGCATACAAGCACTGAAAAATAATACAATGTGTGCTTTTTCCTCTCCTAAACATGTGTATAAGAGTGTAGGTGGATCAGTGGCTACTGGAATGGATGCCTAGATGTTCCCTTCAGGTTGAAGAGATGGGCAGGATGCCTCTAGAGGTGAAGGTTTTGCCTTTGTTTTCCATTTCCATTTTTATTTATATACCGCCTTTCCAAACGTAAAATTTGCCCAAGGCGGTTTACAACAAATGGAAAAACAAGGTACAGTACAAATTCAATCAATTACATCAAAGAAATACAGCAAATAAGAATAATCAACAACTCAAATCGAGAACAATCTTTGCCAAGGCAGTTTAGATACATCAAAATTACATTACATGTTATAACCACTAATACATTATGCAGTCATAATAATAATTAGAAGAAGAAAAAACCTATAAACAGGTGGGATGGCTGGCTAATAAGTTTTTCTAGTCCTTACAGCAGGTGGAATTAGTCGCGCACTGAGTCTCCCTCCTCCCCTTGTCCATAATGGTGTTGGGGCAGTGGGCTGGGTGCTGCTGGGTTTTTGTAGTCCTTGCAGCAGGTGGGAATAGCCGTGCGCTGGTTCCCCCTCCTTCTCTCATCCCTGATGGTGTTGGGGCATTGGGCTGGGTGCTGCTGGGTTTTTGTAGCCTTTGCAGCAGGTGGACATAGTCGAGCGCTGATTCTCCTCCTCCTCTCATCCCTGGAGTGAATGAGCATGCATCTGTTGTTTCCCCTCTTGGCTTTCTCCTTCTCTCCCTAGCTTTCTCCTTTTCTGGTTTTCTGGTTTAGATGTCCAGAAGCAATTGTGTTAGACAGGATGCTGAACTAGCTGGGCTGTGGCCTGTTTTATGTTGTTAGGTTTGCAAATCGCACTGGTGTCATGAACTGACACTGTGTTGGATTGCCTTCATACATGCTTCAAGATCTTTGCACAAGATGACAACAATACCATCAAAAGATTAAACACATCTCTGTGCAGAAACATTGCTATGATCTGATAGTAGTTCTGAGGGCATCCCTTTCTAATACGTGAGATAGAGCAGTATGTACCATGGTAGTTCTGGAAAGCACTGGATTCCTGATATTTCTAGTAAAGTCAGTAGTCCCAGAGATGATCTATGGTTTGATGCTGAGTGCTGACCCTCCTTTAGTTCATGTTTTGTCTAAAATCTTGAAAAGCATATGGAGCTAAACAGGAATGTATGAAAGTGCATCACTTCCTAATTCCCATTTCACTTGCATACGCTTTGCAAAGCTCATATTGACAGGTCAAATGTAAATCCAAGCCCTCAGAAGCACATAGCATTGAAAAAGGAAATGGGAATGAATGCCACTCTTCCAGCTTGCTCTTTCAGCTGTGTTGACTTTTTAAGGGGAGGAACTGATCGAGGGCATCTTAGAGGATATGACAGTGCCAAAGGAAATCCTCAGGGGAATTTGTTGTGCCAACAGACATCACATTGATAGCCCCAATAGTGTTGATTGCAGATACATTAATATCCTCATGTAGATCAGGACAAAATACTGGGCAGGATTGCTTTAGGATATTTGGAAAAGGACCCTGTCAATAATCTGACTGAGTTTTCAATTACCTCGAGACTCAGGACAGGGTTATAATGTGTATTCTTTTCATAGGTCTTAATTCTTGTGCTTAGTTTCCTCTGTGCTCCTATTCTCTCTGAGGAGGAACACCAAGAGGGCCCTCGCCCTGAGATATCAATGCATGCGCAGGTCTGTATGGGAGAAGGCACTCCTTCAGATACCCAGGGCCCAAGCCATTTAGGGCTTTATATATTAGTATCAACACTTTGAATTGGGCCCAGTAGTGGATAGGCAACCAGTGCAGATATTTCAGAACCAACATGTGTAGGTCTCGCCAGAGACTCCTATCAGCAGGTGAACCATTTCATTCTGCACTAGCTCTAGCTTCCAGACTGTTTTCAAGGGTAGCTCCATTTAGAGTGCATTTCAGTAGTCTTATCTATACTGTTCAATATGACACTTTAGCTCTAACAAACAAAACATGGGTTAGATATTCCATACCAATATAGCATTCACCTAGCAGCCTGCAACACAATGGCCTTAAGTTTGTTCATCCTATATCCAGTATACAAGTCTGCTGTTATAAACCGGCTTTGGAAATCGCTATCCAGTAAAAGATAACAGTTGTCTTGATGCTGCAATGCTGTTGAATAATTTTGCTGTTGATGGATTTATATGTCAGTCTCATCTGATTTAGGGTATAGATGTGTGTCTGTTGTGGGCGGAACGGTGATATGAGACCATCCATTTTATACAGCAGGTATTAAGCTTTGAAGGGAGCAGCCCTTAATTTGTGCTGCACGTATAAGACCTGGAATCCTGTCGCTGCTCAACTATCACATCAACATTCCTAGCAGGAACCAGTTCATCAGCTCAAACACAGCGCATTCTGATTGCAAACAGCATGCCATGTGCTCAACAACTCACACAGGTGGTGAAATTATAAAGATTGCTATGAAAATTGCCTATATCAGACCAGCAGAGATTGTAGTTCTGATACTAGGCATCTCTGTAACATCTTACACTGGAGCCCAAATTCTTTATCTAGTAGTACTGTCTGTCACCTTCTTTATCATACTTTTAGAACGTGCTCTGTCTGATCTCCTGAAAGAGCTGGTATTTGGGACAGTTATAAAGGGGTTTTGAAACCAATATCTGAGATAGGGTGCTGGTTTCAATTATAGTGGAGGGTGTTAGTAATCTTATTGTCCTAAGATTTGGTCTCTTCTGGATTTTTGTGCATCAGCTCATGATATTTTGCTTTATCAGAGTTACCAAAGTGGGCAGAAATTAGTAGCCAAAGGTAACTATGTTTTGGAAGCTAACCGTGTCAGAAATTTCTGTTCTGTGAAAAACCATGTTATGAAGAAGACTTTTTTAAAGTCTCCTCCCTTGTGTTCAGTGTGTTTAATGGGGGAGAAAATTCCAACCTGTTCCTTTTTTTCTGCTGTTAATTCTAGATTTCTAGGATAGGTCACATGGTCCTGTATATCAGCACTAGAGCAGCCTTGCTGAGGAATGATGGTTGAGGTTGAAGGCCTACTTGCTCCTACATGTCTTCTTGTTTTTGTCCCATAGTCCCAGGCAAGCCAACTATGATGATCAGCACCACAGCCATGAATACAGCCCTGATCAATTGGCATCCACCCAAAGAGATGGTTGGGGAGCTCCTTGGATATCAATTGCAGTACAAACGTGCTGATGAGGAGAAGATGAAGACCATCGATTTTGAGAAGAACGTTGATCACTACACGATGACTGATCTCTTTAAGGGTGCCACCTACATCTTTAGGTTGTCTGCCAAGAACAGGGTTGGTCCAGGGGAGGCATTTGAGAAGGAAATCACAACTGCTGAAGAAGTGCCAAGTGGCTTTCCTCAAAACCTACATGTGGTAGGGCTTACCACCTCTACCACCAAAGTGACCTGGAACCCACCGATATTGTCTGAGGCAAATGGAAAAATTACTAACTATACAGTTGTGTACCGAGATATTAACAGCCAGCAGAACCTGACCAATGTTACTAAGGAAACAAGCATTACTCTGACAAACCTCAAACCTGACACGACCTATGATATTAAAGTTAGAGCCCACAATAGCAAGGGAGCTGGGCCTCTCAGCCCTAGTATTCAGTCTAGGACTATGCCAATGGAACAAGGTACGTTTTACCTCTAGGATCAAGTGGTTTGGTGGCTGGTTATCAAGTGGCTTGATCCGTCTTCCTTTGTGGGGATTATAACCAAACTTACAATCATAGTGATGGAGATCGCATGATTACTTTTGTGGTTTGAAATATACATGCCACACTTTCTTTGTGCATGTGAGAACTGGACCTTTAATAAGAGTTCGTAAAAGGAAAGGTGATGTCAGGCTGCTGGATGGGAAGGTGAAAGGCTACAGCTCAGCCTCTGTGTGGGAGCCTAGAACAGCTTGGTTTCCATAGGCTGTAGTTACACCTTCCTGTTCAACCTTCTTTAGTTCATCTTCAGCTCTGACGGCTCACACACCTTTTCATTTCTCCATTTTATTTTATTGTGGACTTTCTATCCTCCATTTGGACTTTAATGTGTGAAGAAATGGAAAGGTGTGAGCAGTCAGACCTGTAGATGGACTGAAGAAGGTTTAGTGTGAAGGTGTGACCATGGCCTAAAGTGTAGAACTTGGTCCATTTAACTGAAATCACCAGTCTTTGCTGCTACTGAGAAAAACCGGGAGGGGAGGATTGATATTGTTCTGTCATTTGCTATTGCCCCACCTGGGTCAATCAAAGGGATTCTTTCTAATTACAGTGTTTGCAAAGAACTTCCGTGTCAGTGCTGTGATGAAAACATCAGTGTTACTTAGCTGGGAGGTGCCAGACTCTTACAAATCTGCAGTTCCTTTCAAGGTAAGGGAATATCACGTTGCAGGAATTAGGTTCCTCTGGATTGATCTGGCTATAACTGGGCCAAAATAGCAAAAAGAAATGAGGTAGTTTTTTAGGAGTTTGTCACAAGCTGTGCTACCATCAAAGCAATTAACATATGCCAAGTAAATGCGTTTGAAGAAACGGGATCAAGATGTAAGAGACCTGGATGCTTTGGCAAGTGCAGAGTCTTGACATTTTCTTCTTTTCATGTCTCTTAGTAATACCATACTGTGGTCTTCAATATGTTGTAGTATTACAACTTCCACGATTTGCTGGCATTGGCCATAATGCTAGGGCATGTGGGAGCTGTATTTCAGCAGCATCTGAGGGCTAGTGCAAGTGAACCATGTTCTAGCAGAGTAAGACAAGTTTTCTCAGAAAGCATCGATGCTGCCTGTTGTTCATCTCTTTGATCCTCTTGCTGATCTTAATCATTCATAGCAGCTCTTAAAATGTTCTATATGAACATTGCATTTCCATGAGCCAGTCCTGCATAATAGAGTAGGGACTTCATGTTCTGGCCTACCATGTTTAGCTCCTGGTCTACATGACTGCACTATGTAATAAGAACATAAGAGGAGCCCTACTGGATCAAGCCACAGCCCATCTAGTCAAGCATCCTGTCCCACACAGTGGCCCATCAATTGCTCATGGGCATCTGAAGCAGAAGACAAGGGGAAACCTTCACCTGCTCTAGAATCCCAGCAAATGGCCTTAGAGGAATCCTGTCTGTCTCCCCAGTCTGGAGGATGTACCTAGGCATCCATTCTAGTAGCCATTGATAAACTTGTCTTCCATAAATTTGTCTAACTCTTCCTTGCTGTCACTAACTCCTCTGGCAGCAAATTCCATAGACCGATGAACCCTCTAGGTGAAGAAATAGTTCCCCTTGTCTGATCTGACTCCCCTACCCATCAGCTTCATAGAGTGCCCCCTGCTTCTAGTGTTGCGTGGTAGAGAAGAATTTTTCTCTATTCACCTTTTCTATACCATGCATGATTTTATGATGTTTGATTTTAAATGTTGTTACCTGCCCAGAGACCACCGGGTATGGGATGGGTGGGTGGGTGGGTATACAGTATATGCATAAATATATAAATAAATATCAGTCTTTCAAGGCTGAAGAGGCCCAGACGTTGGTCCAGCCCCTTAATCATTCTGGCTGCCCTTTTCTGCACCATTTCCAGTTCTACAATATCCTTTATGAGGTGTGGTGACCAGAATATAGAAATATCATGCAAATCACATGGAAGTTTATTTAAAAAATCAACTCCCATGCAGCTAGGGTAAAGGGTAAAGAGCCCCTTACAGCTGTCTCTCCTTAGGATCTAGAACTCTGAGATTCCCAGGCAAGTCTTCATGTTGCTCTGAAATTTATGAGCAGGCTATTGCTAATGCAATGAAGCATTTCTTTTGTTGTTTATTTGTGTGTCTTGTTCTTGCTGATTGTTTATTGATTGATTTACTTGAGATCTATTTATTATATTTTATTGTTAGTTTCTACCTGCTGTGGGATTCTTGTGAAGGGTGGAAAGTAAATAGAGCTAAGTAGATAAAAAAAAATCTCAGTCCCCCTGCTGATCATAAAATGTTATAGTGCTGCTACAATTAGAGCAGAGTAAGTAACCTCTGTGGCACAACAGGACACCATTGTGTTCAGCTCTTCCTCCTGTTTCTTGCTGGTAACATTATAGGGCGACATAAGCTCTCTTGGCAGCAGTGGAATTATGTCAGGGGATTTCTTCTTGAAATATTAGTTTTTTGATGTTGTGTCTAATGACCGCTGTTGTCTTTGGACCAGTAATAAATCAAGACTGCTGCACAATGAGACCTTCGTAAGTTCTGATGTGGTTGCCATAGTTGAGCTTGATGACATGGGCGAAGATTTAACAGCAGTCGCTGCTGTGGATTGGCCAGGGTAAGGCACAGGAGCAGATGGTGTCAGTGACTCTCTAGCTAAAGGGCAGCCCTGCGGTCACAAGGGTGTAAATGAGCTTTCTTCTTCCTACTGACAGTACTAGACAGTTAGGCCACACACGAGTACCAAAAGACTCGCTTGGCCCGGTAGCATCTGTAATATTTGGAAATCCAAAATTTGCAAACAGGACTCCCCTCTGTGCCTGGCTGCATAATTCAAGCATGCAGGATGCCAGGCCAGAGCCTAATAATCTAACAAGCACCGGTGATAAATCTCCAAGGGAACAATTAGCATTATCTGCACTTGATAAACAGTCTCGCACTAAAGCTACATCCCAAAGGGTGTCATCTTTCTCTTTAACAGATTTAATTAAAGCAGATATTGTTCTATTTGTGAACACTGAGGTACAGGCTGAATCTCGTGGTATTTTTTATTGGGAATAAACTGAGACATCTGGAATTTCTTCACCGGAAATCAATAATGCCGCTTTCTGTGCTCTGCAAGGAATAGTCCTTGTTTCATCATCTAGCCCAGAAGATAAAGGTGATGTCTTCTGAAGAGTGGGTGGATGAATGTGGAGATTCCTGGTGTAATCTGAAGCTTACAGGCTACAGCAGCTGTTTCCTTACCTACGTAGTGTTTGATGCTAAAAATGCATGTTGAACTTCATGCCTTGGTGTGGAATTAGAAATGGCTCTGATACATTTTGGTGAGGATTGGAAACAAGACTCTTTGGATTGGAGCACATGGTTGACAATGCATGATCTTAAATTACAGCAGGTTGAAGTGACAGATTCATCTTAGAAGTGTTCACTTTTCTGCTTCAGTTAGTTTCGCCATGGCTGATAAAGCCAAATTCAAGGACTTGCAGCAAGCTTAGTAGAGCTATTTAGTTAGCTCTGTCCTAACAGGACGGATGTGCAGTGTAACCCAGCATCAACTACTGGAAGTCTTACAAATATGGTACCTTTAAGAGCAAGATTCTGCACTCTTGTTATTACACATGACCTTCCTTCCTTTGTTTTTCCATTACATAAGAACATAAGAGAGGCCCTGCTGGATCAGGCCACAGCCCATCTAGTCCAGCATCCTGTCCCACACAGTGGCCCGTCAAATGCTCATGGGCATCTCAAACAGAGACAAGGACAAACCTTTCCCTGCTCTCGAATCCCAGCAAAAACTTTTGTCTTCTAACAGCAAATGCAAATAATTTTTATTTGAAGAAATCTGGTATGCAAATTTTCACCACAGGTAAAAGAGAAGCTTTGGTCCAGCAATTTACCAGCTGTTTCTTACCTGCATGCCAGCCTTAGAAAAACTGCAGCCCAGTTCCTCTTCTTCTCTCTGTGTAATTAGCACTGCTTTCAATAGCTGATGCTGGGTTGATGATACACAAGCCCACTTGAAAGCCCCTTCTTATGATGAAAGCCATGGAAAGAAGGGGAGAGTTTTAATCTTCTCTTCAGAAGTGCCGAAAACAGGATCTATGTCATTTCCGTGTTGGGGTATCACCTCTCTAATCTGGAGTGGCCAACTCATATAATAATTCACAGAACGAGATGATCGCAAAAGACAGCCCAAGCTGGAAGATGGGACATTGGAATTTTGGAAAGGAGCTTCACCTAGCCCTTCTTCATTAGAAACCCTTTTTGTTTGTATTATTTGGGCTGTTTCTTCCTCTGTTTTCAGATTCTGTACAATGGGCAGACTGTGGATGTCGATGGCCACTCCATGAAGAAACTGATTAGTAATCTTCAGCCAGATACCAATTACTCATTTGCTCTCACAAACCGTGGAAGCAGTGCAGGGGCGTTGCAACACCGGGTTTTCATCCGGACAGCACCTGATGTCCTCCAACACAAACCTGGTTTCACACACAAGTACATACAAAATGGACAGTTTACCATCACTCTTCCCAAAGTGCAGTCCTCTGTGCCAGTAAGGTATTTTCTCCCCGCTCTTCTATGATTCTGTTTTATTACCTGGCTTACTGATGTTGTAATTGGGGTACGTGCACACAACCATAGAGTTTTCTTAGCAGATACAAAAGCGGTTTGCCGTGGACTTCTTCTAGAGGGCTGGGTGCTGAGTCTGCAGCCTGCTGCTTTCCAGGCAGTTGCTGTATCACAGCCACTTCCTGGCTTAGTGATATGCTTTATCCAAAAAAAAGGCACAATGCTAGTTTTGTTGTCTTGAGTCCATGCAAACTTGCAGGCATGTGTGAACAGAAAGAAAGGGGACCGTTTGGACCTATGTCAGATGTCAGAGACCTTAGGCCTTAAGTGAATCCAGCTACACAATTCAGTAAACGCTTTGCAGCACTAAGCTGCTCAAAGTAGGAAAGTACAAGAGGGCATTTCAGTACTGCTTGAATGATGGCTTGCTCTAAATTACAGCCCTGCTATTTTTGTACATTTTATCACGTTCTTCTCAGTTATGCATCCTGAATATAAAACAGGCCACAAAGCCATAATCCCCTTCTCCTCTTTGAAAGGAACCAAAATATACCTTCAGTAGGTGTTGCACAATTGCTTTTAGATAATGTATGTTAATCCCTGTAGGGGGCTTGTTGGGCTCTTATTTGTGTTCTTTGATCTTCCAATACTGAAATAAGAACCAAATTTATGGGACCGTCCTTTCTGGCATTGCCCTGCAGAAACTGACCTTGTGCCTTGATATATACGCCTGCTGACGTCGGCACACGACAGTTTGCATCTCTGAGGATTGAGAAGAAAATGGAAGTCGGAAGTGCAAGTTACAGGGCTTTCCGTGGAAGGGCCTTCCAGTGATTATAGCAAAGCTCACTCTTTCTTCCCTTTCTCTCAGGTGGTATTACATTGTGGTTGTGCCAATAGACCACACAAGCAATGTGCTTGTCTCAAGAATGAGGAGCCCTGATGAGATGGAGCTTGACCAGGTAGGTAAAGAGAAGAATCTGCTCATATAAAAACCTGCTCGCGCTTTGATTTGAGCAGAGCAGTGGGAATGACGTTCAGGACATTAGCCTACTCATGTGAACTGATTTGAGAAAGTTATTTGAATAACGCTAGCTAGCTGCGTTATGTGGACTAATGGCAGATGACACTGGTTTCCTGAGACTTGCTGTCTTTGCCTTTGTTGCGATGATTGCCTAGGGTATTTTTGGTAGGGCCTTCTCTTCCTGACCTGAAAGCATTAAATTCTTCAAATCCCTTGATTTCCATATTCATCTCCAGCCATTTCTCAGAAAATGCCGTACAGAGCTTCAATCTGCTTCACTTGAGAGAGGTCACTAGAATGTGACTCCCTGAGGACATGTTAACATCTCTGGATCACACACGGTTTCTTTCGGTCCTTGAACAGTTTTTCTGCAAAGCTAAATTTAAATCTGAGTGTTAGGCATGGCAGTGCTCCTGGGTCTGGCGCATAGGCTGGTCAGTGGATGATAGGGAGACAGCACTGTCCAAGGCCATAAAGCAGCAGCATCTTCCTTCTCTGGCCCAACACTACAAGCCTATTTTGTCACTCGCTTTCTGGCGCGTCTCTTGCTCTGTGCCTTGACACATTTCCCTGTGAAATGTATTTCATGCCTCCTCCTTCATTTTAAATTAGAATTTCTGTTTGGAGCTTAGCATTCATTTTTATTCATTAGAACAACATTTTTAAACATCTGAGAGCCGTTCTGAGCAATGTAATTGAATTTTGGTGTGTTTGTTTCCTTTTTCCTGAATTTGTGGATAACTATGAAATTTGTTATTTTTTTTTGTGAATCTTCCATGAAATCTGTTAGCACTGTGTGTGATTTACAGGAAAGCCTTACTACAGCCCAGTGGGAGGCAAAGACACCAGCAGGAGGGAGATTTCATAGACTCTGTCCATTTTAGCAGGCCTTAAAATGTGTTTTTGCGGAGGGTTGCTGGCCTCAAAGACGGTTAGATCTTTAGCTGTCTTTGATGCAGACCTGTGTGGGCTACATAGCCAGCTCTTAGCAGTGGCTTTTTAATATATTGACTGTGAGGGATGGAAGAGGTATAAAGCCATCGCTGCTGCTGTTGGTGGTGCTGCTGCTGCTCAGAACAAAGCACATTACAATGATTTTTCCTTCAATGCTGAGGGCTAGAAGTTGTATATGCTTTGCTGCTTTCAACCCAAAGAAATCCGCATAAAAGGAAATCAAAAGTATTATATTGTTTCTCCTTAAACCCTGTGCAAACATTAACTCCCACACACACACCCTAAATAACTCTGCTGTTTCTTTGTTTGTATTTATTTGTGACTTCTATGTGTCATCTTTTTTACCAGAAATGTAGTTCCAAGGAATAGGAATAGAAATTTATGGATTTCTGCAAGTAGCTTTAAGAAGTTCAGGGCCTTTTCACACCTATCAACTAGAGCAGGGGTCCCCATCCACTGGTCCACGGACCAGCGCCTGGCCGTAGGGGTTTTTTTGCCGGACCGCTGCAACAAGCTGCCACGCCAACGCCACGCCATGGAAAAGGAAGCCAGTTCCTGGTGCAAAAAAGGTTGGGGACTCCTGAACTAGAGTGGTCCCATCCATTTGCTGGTCAAGTGCATTTGCATTGCTCCACCGCTATAGCCATGGAGTGGGATAACCCTTCTCCAAAGCAATCCAGCTGTGGCTTGCTAAAAAGCACTCGATAGCCTGCCTAGAAGTGGCTGGATCCCTCCTGGGGATGTGGTTTTGCACCTTATTCCAGGTGTGGCACAGCAAGTGGGCATGGCTACATGACTATGGCTGCACAATTGTGCACAGCTGCCAGATCCCCATGGCAATGTCCAGTCTCTCACTAAATGTTACTTTGAATGTGGCCGAACAATCCAGGCTTGCCTTTCACACTATAAGCGCTGCTAGCTAGGTACATAGCTCATTTAGCTTTTGTAGTGCAGATGGCCGCTACGGCACTGAATCCTTACTAGCCTGGTATGGCATTGTTATACCATACCATACAGTACCAGGCTGTCAAGTGCAAATCCAGCCTCAGTATCCAGCAATCCTCAGCCATTTCACTTGATGCGCAAGACATCCCCATGGAAATGTAGGATAGTCTGGGCACATTTGGTACAAGGCACAGGTGTTTCTCACTCAAGCTTTTTTTTTCTTTCCCATCTAGTTGCTTGAGGCCATCAACCATGGTGCCTCAAACAGACGCCACCGTCGACAAACAGAAGGGCTGAAGCCTTATATTGCTGCTCAGGTGGAGAAGCTACCAGATGTCTTTGTTTTGGGAGATGAAAAAATCTATGAAGGCTTCTACAATAAGCCCCTTTCAGAAGACCTGAGTTACCGTTGCTTTGTGCTCGCCTCTTTAGAAGATGGTGATGCGGTAAGAATCGTGCCAAGAGAGAAGCTTGTCTGTTGCCACAGACAACTATTCCCAAAAGGACGTTAGGAAAGCCTTGGGACGGCAGAAGGTGTGGAACTATGATCTGCCAAGGCATGCAAAGAAAGTCAGATTTATTTATGCCTTTCCACTTCCCATGTCTCTTTTATGCATATAAGCACCTGGCAGGTAACACGTTCTGTCACATTTGTTTATGCCTTTCCCTTTCCCTTATCCTGCAGTCTTTGGGATGGATCAAGCCAAATGTGTAAGTAACGTCCAGCTGTAATGAAGATCTTCAAGTCTCCACGCTCTGCCCTGTGCTGGGGTTTGGCTTTTAGCCTTGTTTACTTGTAATGGCTCATTAGGAATGGTCAAATGCTTCATTATTCATCAGGTCCCAGGACTTGTGCAAAAAGGACATGACTATCAGTCATAGTCTTAGAACCGCCAGCCAGGGAAACAGCCACATTTCAGGATTTCATGCATAAGAGCGATGGTGCACAGGAGCACACGGCAGATACTCCAGAGATCTCCTTTTAATGCTCTTGGTGCAACTGCTCTGTAATGAAGATCCTTTGCCTTTCATGAACTCTTAGAGTCAATATGGAGCCCAGTTCAGTCATTCAGACCTTGCACTAGAAATTCCAACCTTAATTGTCTTTCTGGTGTTCAATAACAAGCCCAGGTAACAAAGAAGAGTTAAAGCCTGGATGGGAAAGATTTCAGATGGGTGCTGGCGAAACTACTCAGTCATTTGTTAATTTGACATTTAGAATGTTTCTTTTCTAAAAGGAAAGAAACTAGGCATCTCCGTGACTATCTTTTTTTTAATGCTGGAACTTTGGGAATGTTTGTTACTTCTTAGCAGTGTGAAAAGGGTCTCCTGTTTCTTATGTATTATGACTTCACGTGTTCTAAGGTGACACTGAACCAGTTTCCCTAGGGGAGTCCTTGCTCGTAATAAGCTTCAGATGCCCCCTTGCACAAAAATCAGAGAGGCTGTTTAAAACCTCAGGGCATGCTTACTTGACATGTTTATTGTAAAATTAAAATGGAAATGCAGCACATTCTCCACATGCAGCTGTCTCCGAGTGTTCCAGTAATGGTGATAAGAGTCCCTTATTGCATTTTTTTAAAAAAAAAAAGCTCACCGGAGTACGAAAATGTGGAACAATTCTAGCTTATGGTGTTTAAAAAGGCAAATAGAAGGACTGCCTCTATTTTTCAGCATTCTGGTTTTTGAAATATCTGTTTTAAACATTATGTAAAAATAACCCACTACAGAGGCTCTGCCCATTTCCCCTGCCATTTGCTTCTTTTATTTATTTATTGTTGTTGTTGTTGTTGTTGTTATTGTTTATTTCTAAAGTGCTGTACATGTACTCAGCGCTGTACAATATTATATTAATCTTAGACAGGTCCCTGCCCTCAGGCTTACAATCTAAAGAGACAAGAAAAAAAAAGGAAAATGGTGTGGGAGGGAACAGGGAACAGCAAAAAGCAAGCACTTGAGGTCTTCAGTTCCAATTTTTATTTTTGTGTTTTATTGTTCTGTCTTTATTCAAAGCCCAGCGTTTGTTCCATTTGCCAAGCTGGGATTGTGAATATGTGATTGGGACCAGCAGTGGCAGCTGCATGGTTTTTACTTAATGGATTTGGGGACAGAACCTTCCCTCCCCATTTTTCTCTCTCTTCTTGTTTCACACAGATACACACATCCCTTTGGCCCCAAAGGGAAAGGATCTGAGCCTAGGGCAGTGATAGCCAACCTATGACACGCGTGTCACAGGTGACACGCCAAGCCCTTTTGGGTGACACACCTGGTCACCCTGGCACCTGGGCATGTAGTGCTTGCTTGTCCTTGAGGTGTACGAAATACCAACTTTCAGTTGAAGATTTAGCAAATAAAATTCAGCAACAAAAGTCACTAATGTAAAAAATTATTTGTTTTTGCTTTTAATAAAATATATATCAAAAATATAACTTTTTTACTACAGCTACAAATATCACAGAATTATAGATATTTCTAGATGTGACAAGCACCTTGAGTTAAGCTAGGTTTTCTTGCGAATTTTGACATACCATGCTCAAAAGGTTTGCCATCAATGGCCTAGGGAGTGGTTTGCTGAAACTGTAGGCAACCCAGATGTCTATCATAAACTTCAAGGAATAAAAAGGGGGATAGGAGACCACCTGTGTGGGCTGGACTCTGAAAAACAAAGTGTTTTGATGCTCTGCCACCTGTCATCTTGTTTATGGTGGGATGGCTTAACTACCAGGAATGGGTGATGGGGGTTAGGACTCTGCAAGTAGATGAGATGAAATGATTACATTTTCCTCTCCTCTCCACTGTATCTTGTTTGTGTCTAGATATGACCTCCATATTCTTGACTAGCGCAGTTGAGTTCATCAGGATGCTTTGCAGTAGCTAGAAGTAGAATCAGTACATGATATTACCTAAGGCAGGGCAGTGAATGTCCTTCACAGGAAATGCGAAAATGCACATTTCTCTCTAGATCTATGGGTCAAAATTAGAGAATTTTAATGAAGGCTAAACAGGGTCACCAAATTTTATATATTTACTGCTGGGCACAGACCGTGCAGTTGCAAATTACCAGTCCTTTGCTTGGCTGAAAAACATTTGAATAGCTGAAGTCAAGGGTAAAACATGAACTTTTTGGGACTTGTGACAGTAATGTCAGGGACAGCCTTATGTTTTACTTTGCAGGTGTTCCCTCAGAAATCAGTTTCCTAGGGCAATTTGTTTAGATCAACATTAATAGGTATTATAAACTGCTTCATCACTAACCACCAAATCATATGATGAGCTGTCTGCAACTCTAGGACCTATAATTCTTCCCTGCAAGTGTCTGTAACTAGCAGTTTGCTCACACTTTCTGACTCTGTGGCTAGCAATAACCCGTCACCATGTTGGTTTCACCATGCTGAGAAAGACGTAGTTCAGCGACTTGAAGATAGAGGGTAGTGGGGGAGTTGGAACGTAAGTAAGTAAAGACCCTAGACAATTACTTTTGCCTTCTTTTTTGCTACTGCCCACCAGAAGAAGTATGCAGCCAGTCCCTATTCTGATGAAATTGTGATGGCAGTTTCAGCAAAACAGCAGGATGAACCAGAGATGCTCTGGGTGATGGGGCCCGTCTTGGCTGTCATCTTAATCATTATCATTGTCATTGCTATCCTGCTCTTCAAAAGGTGAGTACCAGCCTGTACCATATACTACAATTGATGGTGCACTATATGTCAGATACAAGGACATGGTGTCCTGTCCAGTGAGTAAACTTAGTAAAAAACGATGATTCCTGTGACTGAACCAACCATGGTTCCTGTGACTGAACCAACCCTATAGCTTTGTTCACCCGAAATTTCTCAGGAAGAGAGGTAAGCAGTACATTTTGTGTTGTACTAAATTTAAGCTGGGGTTGTTGCCAACAAATGAATCCTTTCTGTTGACATAGGACAATGACTACTTAGGATTAATGATTCCAAGTAAACTCTTTGGAGAATAAAGCCATTACTTTATTTGACAACTTGTAACATTTTCACAAGAAAGATACTAGATCTAGATAGCAGGTGGGACAGAGTTAAATAGTGGCTCCTTTTCTTCTATGTGTATATTCCTGGAATGGCTGTAGGTCTTCTAATATGTGTTCCCAGTATTGTGCCCAGTATGAACTTCTGTTAGTGGTGTTCATTGAAGCAGGAGCTGGTCTGGGCAAGCTCTTGTAATCTTTCCCTATCTGAATATACCTAGTACAACAGCAAAAGGGTAAGTTACTATGCTTTGCTATATTCACAGCTGGTACTTTTGTGCAATTCTGATTTCTTCTTTTCTTCTTTTTATGCTGTCCCTGGATCTAGCAAACAAGAAAGGTAGACACCCTTTCTCTCTTGCTATATCTTTGTTTTGTGCGTTGCAAATCTACTGTATAGTTAAGGAAAATAAACATGGGTTGAGCTGTCCAGGAAAGCCAACTTCCTCTATGTCAGTCTGCTTGTCTAATCATTGATCTGGTTCACATATCTTGGGGAGTCACAGTATAAAATAGATAGTTTACTATGAACAATCCTTGTGCTATTCTTTGCTACTCACCTGTTCCCATTCCACTTCACTCCATCTGGAACCAGGAAAAACAAACAACCAAGACCCAAGAAGCAGCTGGCTTATCATTTCACATGCACTAATGGTTGTGGTATTAGTCCAAGCTTGGTCTCGTTAATTATCCTTGTCTTATGCTGGAGAAATTAATTAAGTACATGTAATGCTAAGCTGTCTGTTCAATGGATTACTTCTTGTCTGTGGATGAAGTCAAAAAAAGTAAATGTAAGTCACCATGCTGTGTCCATGAGATGCAGTGGGGTGGTAAATCTGTTTGAATCTGCTCTGTCAAGGCTTGTGCTCCACTGAAACAGACCACTTCATAGTTAAAGTATTGCCAGGTTTCAGGGTGCCCCAACTCGTTCAGAGCACTTGGAGTCCCAGAGCCTGGGAGATTATTTACTCCATAGATTAGCCAAAGATTTGACATTGCCAGATGACTTGCATGTCTTCACACAGTCAGCCTGCTCTGTAAGCCTCTTCAGCAAGGCCCTTCTCTGTGCCATTTCCTTTTCAGTGTCACTGTGTGTCCTGTCAAGAAGCTGCCACTGCTAATTGACTTTGATGTCTTTTGCTCATTGATGAATCTGAAAGGAATGCCATTTCACTAGAATGGCATTGACTTTCAAGAGGCACTAGGAGCCAAAGCAAAGTTTGTGACTTTATTCTTACAAGGCTCCCATGTTAGAAGCTGGAATTAAATGCTGCTTTATCGGTGACCTACCCTACCCCCACAAACACTTGTTTGCATGGGCGTCATCTCAACAAATTATTCCTTGTCTTCTGACATCATTCAAATTCTTATACATCTGGAAAGAACAAACTGATGCTTGCTAGTCCCTCCAGGCTATAAGTTGCTGATAGTTTCTATCTTCATGCTATTTTGTGCAGCTTTTACATTTCAACAAATAGATTTGTTTCAATAGGTAAATGAACATCTTTTCAGCCAGCTCTCACCAACATCTCCAAGGCAGTGGTCACACCTTGCTGAAGGAGTCCATCTTATTCCGAAGACAGATCGAAACACACCCAATACCTGATAATCCTTCTTCAGTTCATTTGCAGTTTGGATGGCTTTGCTCACACCTTTCTGTTTCTCTTCTGAGACTCCCTTATGAGACTTCTTTAGATCTTCGCTCCTCTCCACTGTCACAACACCCCTATGCTCCAATGGGACAAAAATTATGTCACTGAACAGCGTGTAATCACACACTGGGAAGACCGGAGGGCAAGTTCATGTAGTATCTGGCCACTATCATATGGTTCAGTCCCCCTTAGTCCTCTTCTCCTATCACACCCAAAAAATGAAAATGGATTAAACTCTATAATGGCTCGAGACCTGTAAAACCCAGGACTCAGGAAAGTACAATTGCAGGGAAGAAAGTCCAGAAATAAAATGGTTAGGACTAAAAAGGTGTGAACGTTGGGGTCCGAGGATGAACTGAAGAAGGATTAAGTGAAGGTGTGATCACGGCCCAGGTCAATCCTAAGTACTTTAGAGGATTTTTTTTAGTTGTCTTGAGAGCTATAGAAAAAGTATTGCTCATACACATAGGTGAAGCCCTACTGAATTGCTTGCAGGCCACGGCAGAGACCCTAATACTTGGCGAAGATGTTGTACCTCCTGTTGATTTGGAACTCAAAAGCCCTCTCCAACTCTACTTCATTGCCCCAGCAAACACCATGCAGTTCTGCAGAAGGGTGAACAGAAAGCAGCAGCACCGTATGGGCTTATTTGGTTTAATAGCAGCTGGGGAACATCACCAATAACTCATCTTGCCATTCCAAAATTTCCTGTAAAGGTCTCCCATTTAATCATTAGACAGGTTCATCTCTGCTTAGCTAGTGAAATCTTCCAGGATTAGAGCCTAAGGTGGTAGAGCTGCAGGCATAAATACAGCAGAAAGAGACAACAGTATATTTTATTGTTCCATTAACACACGCCTGGGGGGCCTTCAGCCACTAAAGACAGGTATAAATGGGCCAATAAAATTCACCCTAAAGAGCCTTTACCTTGTTATATTACAACTCGTCACTTTTTGGAGGGGGGAGAGATATCTGGCAAAATCTTAAGTTTATTCTTCCACAGTGGAAAACAGTTCATAATAAATGAACATAGGTAAAATGGGGGAAATTTCAAGTGTTGTCACCATGTTCCAGATGGTGGCAGACGGTGTTTTTAGTCCTTAATATGTCTGTCTGCTTCAAGCCACCTTGGCTGAAATGTAGATCCATCTTGTAAGCTGTGCCTTCTTTTTCCTCAGGAAAAGAGCCAATTCACCCTCCTCCAAAGATGATCACACCATTGGTCTGAAGGACTCCTTACTAGCACATTCCTCTGATCCTGTTGAAATGAGGCGACTTAACTACCAAACACCAGGTAGCATATGGCTTCACCACTTCGGATCCCTGTTGCACGCTATACCTTTCGGTCTGGCAGCTACCTTTGCTAGGAGAGTTTCCTTCACCATCTGGGTTATGTGTACCCCATCAAGTTTAGGCACTGTGAATAAAGAAGCCCCCAAATTTATGCCCTGGAGTACTCACAAATAGAATAGAGATTTCAGGCCTACTGCTAGAAAGTGACAGGCATAACATAACAAAAACTGGCAATATGTATAGCACCTACCAAGTATGATATTTAGGTTTTGACCTGGAATCTGTTGTCTAGATGTCACCTAAAATGAATTGTTAGAAGGTAAGTCCAACATGCAGATAGGTCCTTTATAAAGCAAGAAACTAGACAGTTCTTGGCTTAGTCAAGAATTTGCTACAATTTGGCATTTATGGCACTTACAGTTACGACAAGTGCTGCTGTGTCAGAAGGACACAGTGTCATTTCGATAGGGAATACTGGGGAATCCAACACACAACCTTCCAGATTGGGTTGAATTGGAATATTCATCAGCTTCCCCCAGCGTAGCCAACAGGATGAGAGTTGTAGTTCTTCATCTTTCGCTGGAGAATAGGGTTTCATTAGAGTTCTTTCATGTTAGAGAAGAAGCACCTTGCTAGAGGTCTGTTATTATCTGGCTGGATTCAAGAATGCAGAGAGCTGCTGCTTTGGTTCTGTACACCCTTTTTATCTTTCCAAGTGGCCCATAGAAAGGAGTTAGTGTACAAAATGAAATTGTAATGCAGCGGTTACAGCCCCAGATCCTCAGCTTGCCTCCATCTAGTCTCACCTACATGCTGTGATGGATGGATTCCTTCTGTGGGCCAGACAGCACCAGCTGAACCTTGAGCAAGCTGTACTTGATATCCCTGCTGGCAAACACGGAGGCAGGAAGGGCCTTGTTCTGTGCATAATTAATCAGGCTGCTGTTATTAAATATTAAGCTTATCACTTTAATAGTTTCTAGCTCAGACACAGGTACTTGCATGAATTGTCAGCTCCTTTGTACTCATGTTCTGTTTTGCAGTATGTGGCAGGTCAGGCAGGGTAATGTCGCTATACGTGATGGGGTGAATTATGACTAATTTTGGGCTCCAGAGCTCTGCTGCTGGCTGATTCAGTGAGGGAGGCATAGCCTTGGGGGTGGGATGGGCAACTTTTGTTGGAAACAGCAACAGTGCTTCCTGTCTGTCAAGCTAGTTCATTGGAGGAAATTTTGTCTCCATCCTTTCCATGGTAGCAAAATCATGTGTGAAACGATCAAGATTGTACTGGCACCTGTTCTAATGCGTCTCCCACTATACTGCCATGTATATACCAAGTGTCAGGTTTCAGATGTGTGTGGATGGAGGGGGATTGGCCTTTGGCTCTTCTCTGTTGCACCCTTGATTCTGCCCTAAGCCATAGCTAATGGATTTCTGTTCTTGCAGGTGCCAGTGGCCCCAGTTGCCCGAATATCTCAAGTTAGTTTTTTCCCTCGTCGTCGTCGTCCTCCTATTTCTGCTTCCACTCTGTCTCTCTTTCTCGCTATCCCTTCTTTCTCATATTTTTTGTTAAATGCCATGAAGGTCAATCTCATTCATCATAGACTTAGTGGTAAGACCTGCAGCTGCTAGTGAGCTGGAATGCCAACCTCCCAGATTGTCTTCTGGGCTTGTTCACATAAGATGCTCCGGTCTGCCTGGGAAGAAAGCAGAACAGGTTATTTCTCCATGGGTTTCCAAGGAACGATATCCAAATAACACAATGCTCTGTTTTTCTTTCTCCCTCTCTTCTTTTGCCCTAAAGAACTTAAAATGAAGTTTATCATCCATTAATGCTATTATACTTACATACTCATTTTTCTGTACAGCCCTGTATCCTAACTTCTCAGGGTGCATTACAAATATTTATAACTATGTTAAGAATAACAGTGCATCAGTTTAAAAATAGGCATTTAAACCAAATGAAAGCTGGTGGCAAAAGGGAAACAATATTATTCTGTAGCCAAAGGTGTAGACAGAGGAAATCATCTTCAACAGTTACCCAATAGGGATCTTCCAAACTCTTTGTTTGTTGAACACAGCTGGCCTACCCAAGAAGGGGCCCTAGAATGGCAGCAAAATTGCACGAGGAGTGAGCAGGTAAGCTCCCCACTATATAGGCTTCTTCGTGTATAAGCAAGTGGAGCCAGTACTTTTAGAGAAAGCACCTAACAGTCATTGGCCTTTAACCTCCATTCACATTCAACAAACATGAGTTTTGTGTATTCCTGTTGCCAAATGCATGAGGCACCTGTTGGGAAGAGTAGGCCACAGTTTGGGAGGTATCATAAGAAAGTCCTCTCACTTGGCACTCTCTGGAACCTCTGAAAATGGCAGCCCTGCCACCAAGCACCACCAGCACCCCCAATTTATCTTAACATCTGGGTGGAGGGTGCTCTAGATATTATATATAAACATATATATTAGTGCCTTACGTATATCCACTTATGATCTTCTGATGCCAGATGACAAAACAAATACAGAATTCCATTGTCAGTGTAGGCTCTTACCACGCATATAAGGAAAAACTAAGAAGAGAAATGCTGCTGCTGATATGAGTTCATGTCAGTACTTTAAGAATTATAGAGAACAGATCAGACATTTGGTCGCAGGAACAGGAAATTGCGCCTCGTGGTTAAAGTCAGCACTAAGGCCTCATTGTATAGCTATGCATTCTTGCACAGTTATAGTCAAGAAGATAAGGGGTAAGCAGGACCTTGTGCCAAAGCTCTATACTCTTGCTCCTTGTAGTTACAAACCCCCCCACACAAAAAAAAAAAAAAAGCAATAAGGCATTAGGTATGTTTTAAAAATGCCTACTCATTCCAGGCAGAAGTCAAACTTCACCTACTCTCAGCTGCTTGTAAATGGTTTTGGAGGCATCCTGCCTCTGCCCCCAGGATGATGCCATTAAAGGCCATTTGCAGGGAATTGAGAGCAGGTGAAAGATTTGCCTGTGCCTTCTGCTTAAGATGTCCAGAAACAATTGGTGGGCCACTGTGTGAGGCAGGATGCTGGACTAGATGGGCTGTGGCCCAATCCAGCAGGGCTCCTCTTACGTTCCTACGGCAGGATTTCTTGGTGCCTCTTTATTACTGTGTTTCCCCGAAAATAAGACAGGGTCTTATATTAATTTTTGCTACTAAAGATGCACTGGGGCTTATTTTCAGGGGATGTTTTATATAACACTTATATAGGGCTTATATTTTGAGCAACCTGAAAAATCATGCTAGGGCTTATTTTCAGGGTAGGGCTTGTTTTCGGGGAAACAGGGTAGTAGTGTGGTTATTGGTGTTTAAGAGTTTTCTGCTGCCGTGAAGCTTGAGAAATAGGGGAACTTCCTGTGAAGCCCGGTGAATATAGTAGGTACCCATTCAGAGTTTATCTGCACTGAAATATGCACTGTTCGTAATAACTGAAGGCAGGATCTCCTTCCACAAGAACTTTTTGCTTTTCTTCCCTTCTAGCTTGAATAGGAGCATTTTTCCAAGCTTCTTTACCATTTTTGCCCGAACATATTATATAAATGGAATCCACCTGGCTGGTCACTGTCTCATCTGAGCATGCACTTATACATTGTGCCATCACATGGGCACTGCATGCCACATTTGCTCACTCATCTTCCATCTCTTTTGCTGGTGTTGCATTGCCATTTGGTCTTCCGTGCACATATGGAACAATATTTCCTTCCTCTGAGCAATATTACTCTCATTTGATATTCCCTCTCCCTTGTGCTTGGTCTGACAGGCATGCGTGACCACCCTCCCATTCCTGTGACAGATCTTGCTGACAACATTGACCGACTAAAGGCAAACGATGGACTGAAGTTCTCCCAGGAATACGAGGTGAGCAAGCCCAGGTGTTCTTTCGGTTTTACAGGCAAGGCACAACCTAATTCCCTACAGTTTGGGGCTTGGATTCTTATTGACCTATCCAGAATAGCTTACCCACCTAGAAGACACTCTGGGTGCCTCCAGACATGTGCCAAAGCAACAAAGTCCCTTCGCTGCTTTGATCACCCTCATTAAGGCCTGCAATGCTTCCCCCGGCATTAAAAGCTGCTGATTAAACAGCAGCTTTTTAATTTGGAGATTCCAGGGATACATAGGAAGCATCTGTGAATTCCCTTCACAGTTTCGCATCGTCCCATCTATCAGATGGAAGGTGGCTGTGAAGGGAATTCACGCTTTCATCTCATCTGGAGTCACTCTACATTGTTTAAGTCCTACCAGATCATGGCCTCTTTTACAGCTCCTCACATACTGTTAATGAACTAACAAAAATATACCATCCTGCCTCGTGTATCTATGACAATCCCAATGTAGCCTGGGGATATAGGGCTGAAATCCCAGCATTTCTCTGTTCTAGGAAAATCAGTTCCCATCCCAGGTTTTCCTGAAATAGCTACATGACATATCTTGCCTGAACACTTGCTTCCAGGCTCCATTTTGAAAGAAATGGCCGCCATGCCTATCCAGGGGCAAAATATAGCTGAAAATGCTCCCTACACAAGTGCCCTGGCCAGAGCTTGCACACCTCTGGATGTGTTGCACCATCAGAATACCCAGAAGTGTCCATCATGCTTTTGTGGGAGCACTGCCAGATAAAGTAAGGGCCTGGGCTTGCCCTGCAGCTTCTTCCTGCCTGGGCAGGACCAATGAGAAGATCCCACGTTTTCATCTTGCCACCTGGGGGTCACTTCATTACTTTAATGAGAACCATTTTACAATTCCCTTTTCCAACATTTGCCTAAGTGTTCAACTTCCTGTATCCTGAAGACCACAGCTGAATATAGCGTGTGCTCATTTTTGCTCCCAGTGTATAGCGTGGTTTCTCAATGTGAGTATTGGGAGCAATATAGTTAATTATATGGTCGTACACTTCACATTGTACACATTTTCTGATAGTTCTTAATAACGGTGTTGGAAAATGTAATATGTGCAGTGGCTATCAGAGTGCAGACTATGTTCTGATGGAAGCCAAAACAACAGTATTGAGAGGCCAGGAATCACCACGGAGCTGGCTAGCAAAGTCTTTCTCTTTACAACGAACCATTCACTAGGCAGATGATTAATCTGAAAAATTGCTATGTTGGAAAAAGTTCCCTCATAGCTATTAGAGTCACTGTAGCAGGATAAATGTTTTCCTGTGCTGCAGCAAGACCTGTAGAGCCCACTTCAGCTGCAAGGGGCTGGAATAATAAATAAAACTCTTCTCGGATGTGGATGGGGGAGGATAAATTGAGGAAGCATCCTTTTCGCACATTACTGGTCCTGCTTGAATTGTTATCTTCTTTTGCCCTGACCTCCTCTTTAGCGCAGCGTATCTCCCTTGATTCAGGGAGCGTGATACGAGCGTTGCCCGCAAGGCAAGATTATAGGGGCTGGGAAACTTCGGCTGGCTAAAGGCTAGCAGGTGAAAGGAAGGATTAAAGCCTAGGAGAGTCTGAAAAAGAAAACAATTAGCCCAACGTGGTTCGTACACAAGAAGAATGGAGAAGGGGAGCGTGATTTCCATACAAGGCTTCTTTTAGGCAAATGCACAAAATAAGCTGGCAACGCTTGTGGGATCCCACACAGAAACAGCTTTTACAGATTTGCTCCTCATTTTACATATTACTATGCCAGGAATGCAGCGTAAGCCTGTGTTGAATAGGCTAGAGTGCTGAATTATGCCCTGGGAATCATATACATCTTCCATCATGGAAGCTTACTGGGTGATCTTAGGGCAGCCATGGACTTCTAAGTCTAATCTATTTCACAGGTTAGCCACCTTTGATTCTTTTGGGGGGAAAAGCTGGATATAAATTCAACATGCAGAATAATAAGTGCATTTGGGCACATTTCCACCTTTAATTAGCTGTGGAAACTAATTGTGAACAGTGCCTTCTTATTGGGCTTTCCCTCACCTTGTTCTCAGACCAGTTTTCTTCTCAACAGTCCAAGGTGGGCTAAGCAACAGAAGAGGGTTTGCTCAGGGCCTTAGAGAGGAAGAGCGTTGAAACAGTTTTGCCTTGTTTTCAGCGGAGAAGACTGATGCTTTCAGGCCCAACAAGTATTCTTGATTGCTACTGGTACTATGTTAGGTGGGGTAGGAGACCCTATACAGTCTCATGGTAGTATGGTATGTAAGGAAAAATCTAGAACACAGCAAGAGCTGCTACAGAACTGAAGAGTGGAATAATAGTGGAACTATGTTGTCTAATAATTTGTATCACTTTTTTATTAATTAAACATCTGTGTTCGAATCCTAGGGTAGTTTATAATAACAAAAGAGAACTAAGCCAATACAATAAAAAGCTGGTAAACATTCAGCCTGGTGGTTGCACTAGGAACCAGCAATGAGTAACACAAGTGTATTTTCAGCAGGACCAAATACCTAACAGTCTGTGGGGCACCTGCCATATTCCAGGGCAGGGACAATTCCCCACACAAATCTAGGAGCAGATGTCAAACAAATCTGCACAAAGAGCATCTCAGAACTTTTCATCTGCCTAAATACTCAATGACACTGTGACCACAGATTGGGGTATAGCATTAGTAGGGCAAAGCTAGGTTATAGGTAAGAAAAACAGTAGTGGCTTTCATCCATTGTTTTAGGACCTCTAGGAAAATAGTAGAAAAGTTGTACTGTACTTGTATGCTGTGTTAAATACTTACAGTTTGCAGTTGTAGTCACATCTACACTAGAGATGAACTGTTGGGAGCAGGAAAAGGCTTTGTCCAGGTTTTATCTTGTGCTCCCTGTGCTAATCATAAACCATTAGGGTTTAGAGTCGGTATGTCATTCTCTGTTTGACTTCTGTGGATCGTTAGGAGTGGCCAGCTGACAGTTCTTGATTGGTCTGTATGCGCTGGGCAAGTCCAGCCACAAACAGAGCATCTTTAGCTCTTAGTGCATGTAAGTGAAACTGAGAAAGGATTTACAGTCAAGGATTAATAGAATTAAATAAGCACAGTTGTGCCAGCATGTTAATTATTTATCTGTGCTCTTGCTGCACCAGACCAATGGCTGCATTTGAGCTCCTCCTGTTGGACTGTTGTCTATACTGCAGGCAGGCTGTGCCCACAGGATATCCAAAGCAGGTGGTCTACCAGACTGTGGATAAATATTAGACAGTTTTGGGGTGGGGCCAGTTTTCCTCCTTGGCTCAGTGAGTGAGCAAGCGCGACTCCTTCTGTCACTGACTAGAGAGCTAGAATGCTTCTCCCCCCCCCCCTTCCTTTGCTGATAGGGAGCAGATGCTGTCTGCTGTGCACAAAGCAAATTGGCTCAAATTCTTTCTTCTTTTCTATCACTGACGCAAGAAGATTAGTGGCACTGCTTATCATAGTTTGTTATGGATTTCCACATTGTCTTTTCCTTTTGATTAAAAAGTGGTCTGGCCTCTTTATATAATTGCTACATGCAACATTATGCTGGCAGATATACCCACCCAAACCCCTGTTTGTATCACATGAAGCATTTCAGGCTCTCTTAAGAAACTGTATGGATCTGTTACATGCTTGGGGTGTTACAGGGTAGTGAAAAATAAAGGTTAGCTTCATCTGCCCTACTGTCATAAAAGCTGAAAGGATCAAATCCCAGCTCTGTCATGCCCCTAGGAAACTGATTCGACTGTTGAATTGCCCTTACTTTAAAAGGACTTTTTCATCATATTTGAGCAGAGTCTCCCTATAATTTGACACCAGTTATGCCATATGCTGCATTTTGAACAGATTAACTGGTCACAATCTTCTGCCATAAGACATGCTTTCAGGTACTGCCATATTTAATTATAACCAATTTTATTATGTCTTAATAATAATAATAAAACGTTTATTTATAGTGCCCCTTATAGTGTTGCCATATTGATTGTTCTTCCATTAACTTAGTTTGGTCAGCCAGAATCCTTTAAATGTGATACATAGAAATGAACCCAGATTCAAGGTGAGATCTCCCCAGCGTACACCAGAGTGGGACAATTTTGTTGGTGATCTGGATGCAGATCAGAACTGCAGTTTGTGCCTTTGCATCTGCATTACACTCGCATGAGCTAACATGTTTTTTTCAAGTGCTAAACTAAGCTAGCACAGTACCTTAGGAAAACAAGCAGGAAAAATCAACATTACTTGGAAGACAAGGTGTTAAGTAGTCATGGACTGTTAACTTGCACCCAACATTTTCCAGACAGAAGATTGTGTGTCTGATTACGTCAGCACATAAAGTGCTAGCTTCTTTTTGCAAATGAACCTCTTTCCCTTTGCCTGATGACAGAAGCTGCGTTAACTCAGCCTTGCCTTCTTTTAATCAGTTTTTGGTGGTGTGTATGGGTGTAGTGTTTCACATCAATGACGACCTACAAGACTGCAAACAGAGGAACAAGTCTCTTCCTAAGTACATGGCACATTGTGAGAAAAGAGGAAGAAATCCTGCATTTGCTCTGGATCTACTCCTTAAGCTACCCTAATGAGTGCAAGTGTCTGTTCCTGACTGCATGTTATGTTTGTGCTAATCTGCTTCTATTGCAGAGCAGGAAATAAAACTGGAGAATTATGGTCTTCAGCAACTCCATCCCTTGGTTCTACCCTGCTGGGATGGAACCGTCCAATCATGGCTCCTAGATTGCTTGGCACCCTCCCTTCTCTCTGGGAAACCTCTATGAAACCAGTGATTGAGGAAACTGCAGATTCTGCTTAGTAACCACCTGCTAAGACAATATGTTTGTAGTTGCCCCTTCAAGTGATCATAAAACACTAACAAATGCTTCCAAGCGTCTGAGCTGTATCTTTTCCAACCCTTTTCTTCCGGCCATCTGCCATAGTGTTGGGATGCATCAGGAGCTTTAGCAAGGTGCAGACATAAAGAGTTCTTGTATCCTGGACCTCAATTTACCTTCCTTGCAGTCCCAAAATAGACTGTTACCCCTCCCACTTCCAGAGGCCCCTCAGCCATTTGACAGCAGAATAAAAGAACTATCCTGGGATTTCTTAGGCTCTGCTCAGAGACTGTCTTGTCATGTAAGAAAGAGCTCAGAGCAAGAATGGCAGTAAGTATGTAATAATAGCTCTTGCCCTGTTACTCAGGCTGTTTCTTTGCTCGCTCTCCTCTCCAGTTTGCTAAAGTAAGCAGGATTTAGGATGCAGCCCATGGCAGAGGTGTAGGAGTTGGGGGAAATTACACAGCCACTGTCTCCTTCATTGCTGTCAGGTTCTTGGAGCAAGCAGACCAACTAGAGAAGCAGCCGAGATCTATCTGGCTCAGGTGCCTGTGTGCACGTCCCTGTGCCTCTGTGTGTGTGCGTGTGCACACGTGTGTATGAGAGAGAGAGAGAGAGAGAGTGAGAGAGAGAGGTGCCTGGTCTGCATTTTCCTCCCCTCTTATTCTGCAAAACTCAGCTGCTGCTTCAGTTGTGGGAATCAGGTCTTGCTCAACTATCCTGCATCCATGAGCCTCATTACAGCTTATCTGCTCATTGGTTTGCAGTTTGTCTTAAGACACGGTGAGCTTTCCTTCTGTAGCCAAACTGATGCTACAGTTTGACACTTTGCCGGTGATTGATTCAAGAGCCATTATTTCCCTATTTAAGCAGCTTTGTGGCTTGGTACTACTCCCTTGCAGTGCTCACATGGGCTGTTCGAGCTGCCATCATTAATGGACCGGGCTGAGTGTTCGCAAGTGTGCTGAACTAGCATTAAAGCTCTGCCTCAGTTTCAGGGCTTAAAAAGGTAATCACCTGAAAGGCACAGTAGGCAGCCCTGAGTCACAGTATATAACTAGCAAGGTTTACATTATCCCAGTGTGTTCAAAAAATTAGAGAAGATTGTTAGCTTTTTTCCCCCCTCCCAAACAGGATTCCTGTGTCTTGTAAAAAAAAGCAAAGCTTTCTGATCACTGGACCTGCCTGCATAGAGCAGAGTTACTTGCTCTGTTTCTGCTGGTATGCTGTTGCTAAAGGCACATGATGTCTACCTGCCGATGCCTACCTGACAGTCCTTTTTAAATAACCTTTCCATTTTTCCCAGACTCATTCACTCTCCACTTACCCTGATGTCGACTGACTATTGTGAGACAAAATATTGTAGTAAATTTATGTATTTATTTGTTTGTTTGAATTTTTATCCCACCCTGTGCCCAAAGGTCTCAGGGTGGGTTACAGCATTAAAAACCAGTGGACATATAAAATGAACATTAAAAGCCATAACAATGCCTCAAGGTGGGGAAGAAAGCCATTTCCTTGTTTAGCCAAAGGCCAGGGCAAAGAGGTGGGTCTTCACCGCTCTCCAATCTGGGAGCCACCACTGCAAAGGCCTTATCCTGGATGCCTACCCCTTTTGTTACTGAGGGTGATGGTACAACCAGGAGCCCCCCACCCTTGCAGATTTTAAAGCACGGGCAGGTTGATATGGAAGATATATCCTATTAAGATAAAGATACGTCATTGTTGGGCAGGGGAGGGCGAGTGAGACAGACCCTTAGAATGGCCCCATCCGAAGAAGTGTGTGGAATGGATTTCAGCTGCAGTCTGGGTAGCCTCCCTCCCTTTGCTTTATTTGCTCATTTGCTCGACATTAAGGGGAAAACAGGTGCACATTAATTCATCACCGGGGTTTAAATTAAATCGTTTTGCTTCTAAATGAGTCACTCATTTGCAGGCATATTTAATTAGCACCTCATCCGGCCAGGTGGATGCTATCTTCCTCACCTGTTTGCCCTCTTACAGGGGTCTTAGAGACAGAACATAGAGGATCTTGTCCTTCCTTTCTGCCAAATGGGACCCTTTCTGCTACTGCTGCCCTCTTAAGAGTGGGGATAGAACAATGTGGAGTCCCTTTTTTCTATTCCAAGATATATCCCAGCAGTCTAGTGTTATTCTCACCAGAGGTATAGTTTATGCTTCTGAACTTACTTGAATGGCTTTGAAAGGTAAAGCTGTGGAGGGAGGTTCCTCCTGCTGCATATGGGCCCGTTTTTCATTTGAATCACTTCATTGTTATTTACTTCCTTGGTATGGGTTTGTGTGAGAAAATGTAGCCATTTTCCTAGTTGTTAACGTAAGTTGTGTTCCCACTGAGAACAGCTTGACATTTGGCTGCTAAGCTTGATCTGCCTTTCATCCGTAGAAAGATAGTGTTCTCCTCCGAAGGCATCACGAAGTCTCCTGAAATATGACCTGGAATTTATCAGCCTTGGAATGGGCTCCATTTCCGATGCTTGTCTTGAGCTGGTGGGGGGGGAATCGCCAAGGAACATTTGCTTCCCACCACAGATTTATTGCAAAGAGAAGAGAATCATAAGTCAGACATATAATGCCCCTGTGAAGGGGCGGGGTGGGGGGAAATAGGTAGAAGGTGGGAGAGCTTCAAGCAGCTGTGGACCAGAGACAGAAACTGGCTTGTTTTCTACTATGGAGACTTACATTTAGCATGACTCTGTCTCCAGCTAGCTGCTGTAGAGAGCTGGGCTGTGTCTGCTCCTGCCACTTTGCACCGTGCTGCCTGCTTATTACTCTGATAATAGAAGATTATAGGGTTCGTGTTGGAAACGTCTATTTACATCCAGCATTTCCCAAACCACCTATTAGCAGTGCTGTGATGTCATATCCTTCCTGCTGAGGCTGTGAAACTCCCTTTTGTGTATATCATTCCCCTTCTCTGAAAAGGAAGTGCATCGCCACCAAACCTTACATTGGGATGCCTCATTGTGTCAGAAGGGCCTGCGTAGAACACTGAACTTGACAATCACGCCTCCCCTTAACCCAGTCCGCAGTGACAACCTTGGCCTGTCTCCTCTGGGGATGTCAGAGAAGGTCTTGTCTACACAACAATTACTCATAGCTGAAGGGAATTTCCCGGTGGTTATAGGAAAAGCAACAGACCTAGAAAAATACTACCTCTTAACTATCCTAGGACATTTTTGCTTTGTTGATCATACACTTCCTAAAATGTTATTTAGTTCCCTAACATTTGTAATATTGACTTGCTGGGTAGAAGCATTTTCTGTATTCTCTTAGCGCCAGTAAACAAGCGGTTAAAGAGTGAGGGGAGTGAACGTAGTCTGAGGGCCAGTTTAAAAGATCAATAGCAAAAATGAGTTCAGATACTTGGGTTGATCTTTTTGTATTCTTAAGGAGCATTGAAAGAAATCTGTAAAGGAGTAGCAGCAGCTTGGGAATGTATTAATGCTGAATTGACCCAGAACACACATTCCAGGCTTTGTCTCCATGGGAGATTTTACCAATTAAGTGGTGCAGATATGCACCCACAGGCTAGCCACTTTTCTTTTGTGTGTTGTACAGCAGAAAAGCAGTGTTCCTTATTAAGATCATCAGGCCAAAAGATCTCCTGGAGGTCACTTAATCCAACTTTCTGCTTCAGACCATATCCCTAATTCAGAATACAGCTGCAGCATCTCTGTCAGGTGGCTGCATGCAGTTCCTTTTAATTACTTATCACAACCCCAGAAAACTTGTTGGGCTGTTAAAGAGCTCTTATCACTGCTGAATTTCTTCTAATGTCTTGCCAAAATCTACTTCCCTATAATTTCCACTTGTATTTTGAAGAACTCTGGAGCCATATATATTTAAGCCTGTTTTCAAACTGGCCCTCAGCATGTTTCCCTCTCACATGTCAAAGAATAGAGGTGGTTTCTACTAGATTTAGGCTGCATTCCCGGGGGGGGGGGGGGAATATAGCACCGTTAAAGTCCTGCTATGGTGAGGTTGCCTTATGTATCTCAAGCATCCCTGCCATAGTCCTGCTTTTTCTAAAATTAAAAATGCTAAGAACTATTGCTGGAAAAAACAGCAATAGTCAAGGGTTTTACAGCAATCGCTCTTTGTAGCCCACTTACTTACCTTCTGGACAGAGATGCTATAGTTCCTCCATCATGTGTGCATGTGTGGAGGTTAAAAAAGGGTGCCACACATGCACAGAGGTGGCCAGCGCTGTGTAGCTGGCAAGGGATAATAGTGGGAAATCAATATCCCATGTTATCCCTTACTAGTGGGTTATTTGGCTGCTGTCTGCAAAGATTCTGCGCACTGAAAAATGTATTTGTGTATTGTATCATTCACCAAATCATAATGAATCACTGTTTTTGACTTTGAGACATCAGAGAATTCACAAAGAGCAATTGTGCTGTTTCCAAACAGAAACATCTATATTTTTCTGTCCGGATCTTAACATGGTGTAGGAACGGCTGCTGCTTAATTGAGAAAGAAGTACATATATATAATACGTAGATGTGTGAAAGCTTATGAGCTTGCTGTGGGCTGAGAAAATGCACTCTTGATTTTGCTTTAATTTCTTCTTCATTGCAGTCTATTGATCCTGGGCAACAATTTACCTGGGAAAACTCCAACCTGGAAGTGAACAAACCAAAGAACCGCTATGCAAATGTGATTGCCTATGACCATTCTCGGGTCATCTTGACCTCCATTGATGGTGAGTCTTTTACCAGCTCCTGATAATGACCAGGTTCCCAAGTCAACATGGGGCTGGGAGGAATAAGTGGAACCAGAACTCAGAGAAACCAAGAGCTCTTATATGTTGCTATGAAATCTGCAGGGCGTAGGACTTAGTAATTCATAGCTAGAGATTTGCCAAACCTGAGGCCTTTTCACACTACAGGCTACGGCATACAGGGACACGTTCCTACCTGCCTACATGCCAAAGGGGAACCTGTCCCTGTGTGTCCTAGCCCAAAAAGGCTGGCACGGGGGTGGGACGCCTCTCCCAGGCCTGTCCCCATTGGATCAAATTTGACCCAGGGGTGGGCAGGCCTGTCGTGTTCCTTCTCTGGTTTCTGCGGGTTCTAGGGGACCGGGTCAGGTCCCCTACAATCCTCAGGAACCCCACCAGGGCACACACACACAAACGGGCACAGGCCTATGTAGGGACAAGCGCGCGCACGCACAGGGGGCACTTACCTCATCACTCCCGGGTTCCGCAGCGGCCAGTGTGGCTGGCGGTGTTGTGTGCCTGCGCACCCTGCCGGCTCTGATTGGCTAGCTACCCTAACCCACAGGAACCGGGGAAGGAATGCGACAGTCCTGCCCAATGGGGGCAGCCGGAGGTGGGGCCCACAGCTGTCAGGGAAGGAACATGCAAATGCATTCCGTTCTGAACAGCTGCGGGATGGCCAGGGCCGGCCACAAATGCCCTGGGCCAGGTGTAGAGCACGATTGCATGCTCTACACCCAGCACCCTGGGACGGGCTGGGGCAGTTCCGAACAGAACCACCAGCCCAGCAGAGCAAATGCTTCGTCCCAGGGCATCTACCTGTCTTCCTCAGGCCCTCATGCAAAAAGGCCTCTGGTGTGAGACAAACCAGCTCTTTTGGGGATTATGAAGCTCACTATGAGAATGAACTCTGCTTAAAGTTTAGGGTTTTGTCCACTAATGAACTGATTCACAAACAACTGATTCTCCCTTCTCCCCTCATACATGCCAGAGCTGCCTACTGGGCCACAGCTGCCAGATACATGGTCCTCAAGAGCTTCCGGTCAGCCAACAGCAGGTTTCTCATGGTTGCCTAGGTCTTTTACCAGTGGAGGAATATAAATCCTCCCAGAAGCCTAAGCACATGGCTGTGACTGTTCTAGGGCTTCCAAGATGTGTGTTTAGCTTCCTGGGTTCTGTTTTGGCAGGCAAATGGTTCAGCTAGGGCATAGTTTGGATATGTTACAAATCAAACGAGGCCAAATCCAGGTCTGCACAGCTCAGAGGTTTTACTGATCCACTTTTATATGTTCTAGAAAACTGCAATTGCCCTATAAATATATTAAAGTGCCAGAAATTTTAATGTGTTCAGTCATAATGCCACAGACGGATGTTTTGCCCCATTGGCTTCCTAGCCAAGGACTTTCACTAATCATCTGAAGCTGCAGTTAATCTCACTCTGAGTAGCATCACTATTGCAACAACTGTTGTTACTTTTAGAGCAGTCAGAACACAAGCCTGTCCCTGTCAATGTTGTTGTTCAGAGTTCTGTGTTGGAAGCTGGTAGAAATAGAAGATGTTCAAAAAAATCTCATAACATGAGTGAAGGTTCTTCCCCAACTCTCCTTCCAAAAGCTGGAGACACTCAGTAGTGGCTTGTTCAGAGAGGTGAAAGCAGTTTGAAAAATGTATCATTGCTCTTTTTCTTCTCACTCCTGCAAACCTTAATTAATGAGTGGGGAAAAAAATAAAAGAACTACAGGAAATCATGCAGCCACACTCTGCCTTCCATGTCCTGTGTAGCCAAGCTGTACATTTTTTGGTTGCACCTTTGGGTTGAGAAGTCCAAACATGATGCAGTAGGTGTGTAATTCTGACAATTAAAATATTGTCTTTAAAAGAGCAGGAGTGTATATAGGCTTCTGTTGTTGGAATAGCTACTATTTCTGTTGTTGGAAAAGCTACAACCTTTCTTATAATTAATAGAAGTTGTCCAGAAGGTAACATGATCATTTCCTGTATACTATAAATGGCCAAAAGATTCTAGCTGTACTTCTTCACTGATTTGGGTCCAGGGAAATGAGAGCTTTTTATGCACTGCTTAAATGTATAGCCAAATACAAAATCAACTATGGCCTACATGTAAGGGCAATCAGGTCACTATTGAATATCAAGACATTTATTTCCAGTCTTCCCTAACGGGGATAAAGGAACATAAGAGGAGCCCTACTGGATCAGGCCACAGCCCATCTTGTCTAGCATCTTGCCTCACAAGTGGCCCACCAATTGTTTCTAGGCATTCTCAAGCAGAAGACCAAGGCAAAAGCTTCACCTTCTTGCAAAAGACCTTTAGAAGCATTCTTTCTGTCTCTGCAACCTGGAGGTAGTGCTTAGGTAGCAATTCCAGTAGCCATTGATACACCTGTCCTTCATGAATTTGTCTAACTCTCTCTTGAAATTTCTGTGGGGCAAGATGAACGTAAGAGGAGCCCTGCTGGATCAGGCCACACCCATCTAGTCCAGCATCCTGCCTCACACAGTGGCCCACCAATTGCTTCTAAGCATCCTAAATCAGAAGGCAAAAGCAAAATCTTCACCTGCTCTTGAGTCCCAGCACATGGCCTTTAGAGGCATCCTGCTTGTAGAAATAAATAACTTGCTAGGGTAAGCCGGTTACCCGCCCTAAATATTTCTGCATCCTTCAATGCTAATAGCTTCACATTTACTAATCTTTTCCAAAAAAAACATGCCAGGTTGCAGAATTGGCTTAGCAGTCGCTCAGCTGCTTTCGTCATGAAGCATGTACTGGAGAATCAGTCCTGCTTTTATTGCATCAGTTGCTTATTCCTTCATCCTGTTGGAAGAAATAAGTTCTTATTAAGGAGATGGAAGCTGTGGGTTTCCTTATTTGGGCGCTCAATAACTCAAACATTGAAGAGCTTTTGTACTGCTGCAGTTACAAGGGCCAAGAATAGCAACTTCATCTCCTGTTGAATATTCTTGGTTTTGCTAAGCAAAGATTGGTTTGTGTTGAACAGAGTAGAACAACAATCTCTGTATATACTGCTAAAAACGCTACTACACTGATTTCATGTACCTCCACCCTGCCAAAGATCTGCTGCACAGTAGTAGCAATTGAGATCTATGTGGTATCTGTACCATCTCTTCCCTGTCCCAACAGTGGTTCAGAATTCAACCCATTTCCTTGCTTTCTCAAATATCTTTAATCTCACAGGCTTCATCTCTTATTCAGGTGTCCCTGGAAGTGATTATATCAATGCCAATTACATTGATGGCTACCGCAAGCAGAATGCCTATATTGCTACACAGGGGCCTCTGCCAGAAACCCTCAGTGACTTCTGGAGGATGGTGTGGGAGCAACGTACAGCGACTATTGTGATGATGACCCGCTTGGAAGAGAAGTCTCGGGTATGGACAAGCTCAGAAGCTCCCACTGTGCAAACATTACACAGTCTATGATGAATGAACATGAGTGGGCAGTGTAGGAAGGATTGCTGGCAGCTTTATATAGTGCTGAGACATGAAGGTGGTATCCTTAAGAGTGGACCTCTGAGGAAAGCATTCATTTTATTTATTTATTTGTATTTTTATCTCACCCTTATACCCAAAGGTCTCTGGACGGGTTACAATAAAGTCAGGATAAAAAAGTTAAAATAAGCTAGTTAAAACAATGGGGGGCTATGGTAAAGAGGTGTGTCTTCACTCAACATTTGAATATATAAAATGAGAGCATCTGATGCACCTCAGAAGAGAAGTTATTTGATGTCCTGGGGGCTATCACCAAGAAGCCCATTTCACCTGTCCTCACCCCATTAACTGCTGAAGGGGATAGCACTGCCAAGATGGCTCCATTGGCAGATCTTATGGCTTCGGCAGGTCTGTATGGAAGGAGGAATTCCTTATTACATTAATTGGGAAGCAATATACTGGTGTCAACTCTGCCTGTCACACAGAGTGTCCCCCCCAAAACTATAAAAGATAATTAATTGAACCACATCAGGTGCACAGTTTGCCAAAATGAGTGAAATGCTAAGGGGATAGTAACTCTCTGCTTACAACCACACAGGTGTGGTATTGGTGCAGTTTTCATTTCCCGCCTGCCCTTTTCCTCATGCAGCTTTTGTCATTGTTCACATGCCATCTTGCTAATGCCTATACAGCCTGTTCCTGCAATAGTTCACTTTCTCATCCCATTTGCTGCAGTCCCAACCAACCCTCCCTCCCCCCCCATGTGCATGTGAAGATGGATTCTTGGCTGCAGTTGTGCAGACAAGTCCTGAACGTGAATGAGATTTCTTCTTGAGCAGTTGGCTCATCTTGCCAGCTCGCCTCCTTCCAGGTCTTCTTCACAGCCACTAGCTCAGCCCCCACCCCACCCCGCCACCCCCAAGAGCACTTGGGAAGCTTCTGAAAAGAGGAGTGCTTTGGATTTTTTTTACACAACTATATCATTAATCAGAGCTTTAAATTTATCTACTGCATCTTTAAATTTAAAAAAAAAGGTAGTCTGTGGGCAGATGTACTTCTGGAAAAGTTTGCTTGGCTCCCCATTTCATGCTGCTCCTAAAATGCCTGAAAGCAAAATAATACCTTGGGGGTGCCCCATCCTGAATCAATCATAATGTATACTTTCCGGCTGTTTACATGAATTGTGTGCCACAATCCCAGGCTACCATTCATCAGCTGTTTTGGTTTTTCTTTTTACTGTGTATGGATGTGCCCTTAATTCCTGCTTCATGTGTGAAAGATTTTGCTTCATGATGGTGGGACTTATACCCCTGAGAAACTACAAGTAATGGCTCCCTGTGGGAAATAGTGAACTAATAGGCAGACTTTTGAGCCCCTTTTATGCACAGCAGCTTAAATGTATTCAGCAAGGGAGAGAACACAACCATAATGGCAAGCCACATCCGCTTGGATCAAACCAGTTTCCACGCAGTGGAGGGCACAGTTCCAGGATGACACCGTTTTGTGTACGATCTTCTCAAAAAGGAAGGGTCGTTTCTAATGCATTGAGATATCTGCAGTTATGCAGTATAGAAAATCTAATAACCATAAATGTATGTTTCTGTCCCAGACCTTTGTTGCAAAGAATTTAAGGCAGGCCTAGTTCTCCTGTGAGGTGGTCTGAGGTGATTGTCATGGCCTGATCCAAAGCTATCTAGTGGGACTCTCAGGCATGGGACAATTTGAATTCTAGACTCCCACATCCTGTTCCTAATATTCCAGCCAATGTACTGTGTCATGCTACATGTAGAAATGTTTTACACTGCCATGAGACCTGAAGTCATACTTAAAAGTCCCTGTCCCTATGCTTATTTTTCGTATGTACAAAGCTCTTGTAAGTAAACTGTGTCTGTTGCCTGATGAGCCTCTAGAAATATTGGCAGAGATCTCACTCTGGAGAATCTCAGATAGAAGATTCTCCAGAAAGTAGCATGTTTTGTAGAGAACATTTGTGCTCACAGAATATTTTATGTTTCCATGCCAACCACAAGGCAGAGAAATGTTCACTTAGACTGTGCCGCACTTGTCTCTTTAGTCAAATGGACTCTAGTCGGGAGATAAGAATCGAGGAATATGCATAGTGGGGGTGTAGCAGGATGAAGTGGGGGTGCACATAAAGGGGGAGAGGACTGCAAACAGAGTACTGACCTCTGAGATAAGAAAGCTGAATTAAACAGCAACAAGCACAGGAAAAACCATCCTGTGTTCCTCCCCACATAGAAAAGAATAATTTCATATTCTTTCAGAAATAGCTTGTTAGGATGGATGGATGGATGGATAGCTATGCTTCTCCCCACCCACCCAAGAAAGGTATGCTTCCCCCAGCAAGGCAGAAGGTGCATTGTTCTGCTTGCATTTACATTGCAAAGTTTTAACCTTGGCTATGCCAGTGGCCAGTAAGAATTATCATGCTGGATCAGGCCAGTTCTCTATATAGTTGACTCACTGACATGGATCAACTTAAATAGCAAACCCTAGTTTCCAAACTGGGAACAAAAGTCATAATCTTTTATTTATACTAGTGTTCAGCACTTTATCATTCTAATGGTTTTATCTTGCAGTAGCATCACAGGATAACAGAGTTGTGTATGAATGTGGTTTTTTCCTGGTCTATTTCAGTTTGATTTGAACCAAACTGCATGAGCTGTAAACATGTTCAAATCAAACTTTAGATGACTCAAAGCTGTTTCAAGTTCAGTTGAGCCGGTTTGGTCTAGTGGTTAGGGAGCTGGACTGTTATCTGGGAATACCGGGTTTGATTCCACACTCCCCCATGAAGCCAGCTGGGTGACCTTGGGCGAGTCACAGCTCTCTTCTGTGTTCTGTTGTGGGAAGAAGGACCAAAAAATGGGTGAGAAAAGTGGGGTAGCAAAGCTAACTCCTCCTCCTCCTCTTCTTCTTCTTCTTCTTCTTCTTCTTCTTCTTCTTCTTCTTCTTCTTCTTCTTCTTCTTCTTCTTCTTCTTCTTCTTCTTCTTCTTCTTCAGAAATCTGACAAACCATTCATTGTGAAGAACAATAAGGAGTGCAGGGGAACCAACAAGGCAAAGTTTTGCTAGAGACCCCAAAGTTGGCACAGGAGTCAGTGATCCATGCTCTGGTAACCTTTAGATTGGACTATTGCAACACGTTCTACATGGGGCTGCCCTTGAAGACGGTCCGGAAGTTGCAGTTAGTGTAAAATGCAGTAGCCAGAGTGCTGCCTGGAAGAGCTAGCTGGACACATATTACGCCGGTTTTAAAAGAATTGCATTGGCTGCCAATTCGCTACCGGGCCCAATTCAAGGTCTTAATTCTGACCTATAAGGCCCTAAATGACTTGGGCCCCAAATATCTAAAGGAATGCCTTCTCCCATACCGTTCTGCCCGTGCCTTAAGATCCGAAAAAGACACCCTCCTGGTTGTTCCACCACCTTCAATAGTGAGGTTGGTGGGCACCCAGGAGAGAGCATTTTCAGTGGTGGCCCCTAGATTGTGGAATGGTCTCCCCTCCAGGGTGCGCCATGCCCCTCCCCTGTTGTCATTTAGGAGGGCTGTAAAGGCGTAACTTTTTGCCTTAGCCTTTGGCCAAAATTGACTCATTCCCCCCTCAGTCACAGTTTTATTAACAGACCACTAGATATAGGGCTTAAATCAGAGCTTTTAATTATGTACCTTAGTCTAATCTGGTGCCTTGTTTTTAATACCTTGTTTTAATACCTTGATTTTAATACCTGGTTTTAATATGTTTTTTACCTGTGTCTTGTTTTAAATATGTTTTTTAAATGCTGTTTGATCTGTTGTTACCCGCCCAGAGACCT
>MTQE01001134.1:58620194-58662176 GCA_014337955.1 Aspidoscelis marmoratus | reverse complement strand
AATAAATAAATAAATAAATAAATAAATAAATAAATAAATAAATCTCCCAAACAATTATCAGGGTAATGAGATGCAGCCTTAATTTTTATAATTTATGGGGGAAATCTGTTCCTGTGGAACAGGTATAGATTTTTAAAGATACATAAACATTCAGAGCAGCCCCCCAGACACCATGCCACTGGGCACGGCCTTATTGGTGCCCCCCAGGACCTACATGCCAATTTTGAAGACTTTAACTCAAAGTTGACTGCAATGACAAAACCATCCTGCAAAGTAGGCCAGCAGAGCCAAACTCATGCAAATTTGATCTGGAGCTGCCAAAATTAGTATGGGGGTCCTGGGGATGGCAGGATAATTTGTGCCCCCACCTTAGACAACTAGTCCCACATCTTGGATATTTTTTTCTTTCACAGATGGGTTTCTATCTATGAGGTTTGTGTTTTTTTTGATATGAAAAGGAAAAAAAAATTGTGTACCTGCCTGGCTATTGCTCATACCTACAAGCAACAAAGAATACACAAGACACATTACCCCAGCATGCCTTGCAAGAGAAGCTATCTTTTCCTTTAACCTTATCTGAGCTAAACTGGATACTGGCCCCAGAGTGCGCTCTATCGTCATTCTGTCTTTTAAACATTATTGGTGGATGGACGGAATTGCTTAACTTTGAGTGTTTTTCCACTGTCACTAGAAGTGCCCATTAAGTACCCATTAATGGGTACAAAAATGCCATTACGTACCCATTAATTGGTACTTAATGGGTACTTTTAGTGACAGTGGAAAAACACCCTTAGAATGAATTTTCTCTGAGTTCAGAGAAATCCACTGTCTGTCTTCTGCCCTGCTTGGTGATTTGGAGTAAGTCTTCTCTGAAGTAGGGAATTCTTTTAAAGCAGTCTTTCAGAGGACTCCCCTCTCTTCCCGTTTGGTCATGTGAAAGTGATTTGTGGAGAGCAGGCCACGAAGACAGTAGCTCACTTCATTTTGCCACCAGCTACAAAACAGTAGCTGAAGAATTCTTTCAAGTCAGGCAGAAGTCGCTATTTTGAAAAGCTATAGCATGGGTGTAGCAGATTACTTCATCTAGGTTGTTTGTAGCAAGAAGGACGTCATGCTGCTATTCTTTTTGGTGATGGTGCACTCTAGGGATGTGCACGAATGGGTTTTTTTTTTTTGCATTTGCATTCGAATTGAATGTTTAGAATCCGAATGCAACAAAATCCGATTTGAATTGAATATACTCAAATCTATTCATTCGAATGTTAGGTTTGAATCTGAAGATACAAATGTCAACATTCATATGTGTTATACATATCCGAATCCATTTCATATGCATCCCGTTTTATCCTGTATGCATCCCATTTTCGTCCCGTGCTATCCGTGCAGATGTGTACAGATACATATGTAATACATACGTATTTGTATATTCAGATGTTTTGAATCATTCGAATGAATGTTTCAGAACATTCAAAATTTGTTTGAATGTTCAAATTCAAATGTCCACAAGCTCTGGATTTACATATCTTTCTGGATGCAAAATTTCAGCCAAGAAGATATTTTCCTGGGAGGAAACAGGCAAAATAATTATCCAAACCTGTGTTGCATGTTCAGTTAGTTGTTCATTAACCCGAAACAGGAAGGATGAAAGCAGATAGTGAACAAAGAAGAAGGTTTTTAAAAAGATCCAGCCAAACGGTTGGATGGCTTTGGAGCTCTTACTGGGTTGAGAGGAATTCCATTTCCTGTAGTTGCATTTCTGCAAGGAGGCCACTGGCTTGTATCAAGGTTGCCTGTTGCTTCTTTAAAAAAGCAGAGCAATTTTTAACAGCTTTTTAAAAGTCACAAGTCCTTCTATAACTGCCTTGAACAGCCCATCCAGTATGCATGGAAATTTGCTTTGACTGCAAACATGGCATGCAAACATCAGGGCCATTTGGTTTGATAACAAACACTTCAAACACCCCCCATTCTCTGTTAACTGCGAACCAACTGAACCAGTTTGGCACATCTTTACAACGTACTGAAGATAACAGTGCACTGAAAGGGAAAACCCTTCAATTTTATTTTATTTTATTTTACTTTACTTTATTTTATTTTATTTGTATCCCACACTTCAATCTAAGGATTTCCAAGATCGAAAAATTCCATTTTGTTCTAGTGAATGGACTCTAGGTTCCTGACAGTTTTTCCTTCTGCTTTTTGTATGCCAGTTATGATGCCAGAATGAAACCCAGCTGATGTTATAAGTAGTATGGGGTGAGCTACTGCAAAAGGCCAGTTCAATCCAAACTAAGGCTCAGCTGGTTGCTATTTCAGACTCAAAAAATGGTGGTGGTCCTGTGTGGCAAAAAAAAGGTTATGTAAAACAATTCCTCAAACAGATCCATTGGTGCTCAGAACAATCTGTTGCAACCCTTTTTAATAGCCGTCACTGAGATGACTAGGTTTGCAACATAACACAGCTGCCACAATATTGGTTTTTTGTTTGTTTTGAACTAATAAACCAGGCCTTTGATGTCCAAAATGGGCATTTCAGTCTTAAAATACTGTTTGCATTTGCAGTGATAGAGGGAAAAATAACCCTTTTTCCCATGTCAGAGTAAATGAATATACAGAGTCCAGTTGCTTTTGCTTTGGGGTAGTCCAAGCTATGAAAAGATGCTTCACAAGAGTGTGTTTCTCCAAGATAACATATTCTGGAAGGCCCTTTGGGCTCCTGTCTCTGCCTTCTGCCTTGCTGCTGTGGTGATGCGCATTATCTCCTTCTAGCACACCTTCAGTCCTTTCCGCTCCTTATTACCTTCCAGTAGACGAAGGCTGCAATAGTAGTTCTGGAGTGACAGGCTTCGGCAACTGAGCATGAGCCTACTCCCCAGCTGTGTAAGCGATTGAGATTGATGCACTTATGAGGTTTTTTCCTTTGCACAGAACTGAGTTTTTACCACCTGCCTTTGGTGTATGTCAGACATGTATTGTGGAGAGGCAGGCATCAACACAAGCAAATCCACTTCTGTAATAAATCATAATTGATTCAAGAATCAAGTAATAAGAACATATTCCCTTCTGAATCAATGGCCCATCTAGTCGTGCAACCTCTTTGCACAATAACCAATGATCTGCACATGGGAACCTAGGAGAAGGACATGAACACACCTGCCCTGCTCACACTCTTTCAGCAACTGGCCTTTAAAGAGGTACCACTTCTAACAACAAGTAGCAATAAATACCTGCTGTAGAAACCACAATTGGATGAGATTACTCTCCAAGCGAGGGTAGTGCTATTTTTCCCTGTTACTCACTCAGGTGTACCCCCCCTTATTTTTTTTACATTCAGACACAAAAACTGTATCTTGCTCACTCAACAGCCTTGAAGATTGATAGCCACTTTCCAGGCACTAACAATAATGGTTTGGACGAGTATACTTGACCTTTGGTTTTAACATCTGGAATTTGGGGAGCTCAGTGTTTCAAACAGTTTTACGTCCACAGAAACAGGAGCAGCAAGTTTGGGGTGGGGGGGAGACTATCATTTTTGTTGTCTTTGATCCTGCTGGCTTGACAATATACATCACCATCACCTTTCATGCTTCCACATTAAATAAAAGTTGCGGTAGCAGATCATTCACTTCAAAGATGCTGCAATTGGTGGTAGAAACAGCAATAGATGCTACTTGCACTACGTCTCCAGGGTCCTGTTCGTGCAGAGGAATTGGCCTAGGCTGTCCAAAATGCCCTTTGAACCCTCCCCTTTTCTGAATATTAATATAAAGTGCCGTTAAAATGCAGACCTTTACTCCCAATGTCAGAAGTGGGAGGTGCAGGGGCGGGGGGGGGGGGGCTGGCACAGGATAACTTATGACAGAGAAATTACCCTATTCTCCCAACAACTGAGGGAGCCACTGGGCACTGCCAGCAGTCAATGAATTTCCAGGTTGTGAGCGTGTTCCTGACATTAATGAGAAGCGAGCGATGCCAGAAGAAAGACTCTCTTATCTGGTTTAGTGCCACCGTGCATCAGCTTCAGCATAAAATTTACAGAGCTTGAAAATGGGGCATAAACATTATGGGTAAATTTGGCAGAAAATGTGAGTGACTCTTATCTGGTCATGAATAAATAATTTTCAATTACCAGTTAGGGCTATGCTGTTAAACCCTGGGATAGATTACTTCAAAGTTTGTTTTGTATTTGCTATATATGTACAATGTAATTTCCCCAGTGTTTGACCGAAAAAATGGAGAGTTCCCAAGGAAGTCCCTGGAACAAGCCAGGCCTGAACTTGTGCTTTCGCTTTATCCTTATTTCTCTAAGGGAGCTCACAGGTCAGCGGGCAGGGAGCATCCTTTGTTAAGCAAACACTTGTGTGGCTGTAGGAGAATTCCTGCTAAGCTGAGCTTCTCTACGGGCCGTCAGTCTGTGCAGGCAAACCCAAACAGATCTTGTAAGGCAGAGAAAGCTGCATCCCCAGTACAGCTTTTTTCAAATTCATCCTTTATTTAGAAATCTATAGCCTGGCCCGTCAAAACGCCCTCAGCCAACAATCGGAGCACCACTGGTTTCTAATTAGTCTATTGTTCCATGTTCGCCACATTTTCTATACGCTCACAAGCTTAATAATTAAGCATATTATTTCTTGCCTGTTCCAGATGCTTCTCATTCATCCTTGCTCGCAACAAGCAGGAACAATATTATACTATTGTAGTCTAATAGCTGCAGGCTTAGGGGCCATTTATACCTCATGTATGGCCTGCTTTGGCCAAGCTGCGGCACGGACAGGTCACACGACAAGCCTTCTATCATTCCAAGGGACTTTTCTTCTGAATCTTCTCATCCGTATTCCAGAATATCTTGGGCAAGCTATGGGTCCCCCTGATTTGGACTGGGTCCCTACTACTTGGGGAATGTGAATCATGGCCTTTAAAAAAAATATTTTCCTGTGCTAATAGAGGAGCTATGTAGAGGTGGGTGGGGGAAAATAAGGATTAGGGCTTGGCATGAGTGGAAGGGTCCTGGTAAGGTGGAGACAGTGCATGTGAATGAAGCTGGTGTTTAAAAGGGGAGCACAGCTTCGAACCTACACCAACCGTGGTATCCACCGTGCCACCAGGTGCCAACCATGTGGGCATGGGACAAGTCTTGGCTGTGCAGAAGGAAGCCATTCTGATCCCTGCCACCAGCTGCCTTCTCAGACCTGTGGCAGTGGCAGCAGATAGAGCTTTGCTTATCACTTGTCTTACAGCAAACACGGGTGCAAAAGATTGCTACTACCTCCCACTCTGCCTGTTACCTGCCTGTAACAGCAGTCACTGCTGCAGCGACCCACTGCCTTGTGCTGCTGTCTGACTTAACTTGATCCTAGTGTGACCTTGCATGCTTCCACCACCTGTCCTGCCAAACTACAGGAAAGGGCTGTGGATCATGTATTTTGGGGTGAATTCAAAACTTTTTTAAAAAAAAAACTTAAAGGGCATAGAAGTGTAGTTTTTTAGGGAAGGAAAAAACCAAGCTGACGGTATTAAACCAGTATGGGAATGGAAAACCCAGGTTTGTAGATATCTGTGCAGAAATTTAACAGTGGAAGAAGAGAAGTGCAGCCACGGTTCTACCCATGGGCATGTGAAAAGGCAGAAATTCAAGTTAGGAAATGGCAGGTGAGTCACAAAGCTCACCTGTGATCCCCGTGATGCTCACCTGCAGTTGCCTCTGGGTGCACCACTAATTCAGTGCAACGAGAGCTCTGTGCTGTAATGGGGAAGTCCAGCATCTTTTCCTGAAAATGCAGACTTTCCATCTCCATTTTCATTTCTCCCTCTGTCTCTCTTGCTAGGAAAGATAGGCGAACATGATTTGGCAACAAAGCAAGTAGTGGGTAGGAAAGCCCACCCACCCATGAAATGTTGTTATCAAAACATAATTTACCATGGCAGATGCTCTCACTGAAGGAGACCTTAGCATAGATACAACCCAGAGCAGAAGGTTCTTAGATTTTTATATCATACAGCCAAGCCAGTTCATAAGAAAGCCCTGCTTCATTCCCTGGAAGCTTTACAGCTCAATCCAAATGTCTCTTCTTAGGCATCTCATAGTTCAAATTCTCTGTCTGTCTCTTCAAATTGTTCCTGAGAAATCCATTCCCCAGGAAGGGCTTGGGTAAGTGACCATCATGGTAAGAATCCTAGCAGAGGATTATAGGCTGTGGACAGACTTCCCACATTCACAGCTATGGGGGAGAACAGATGTATATGTTTGTCTACAGACACCAATCTTCCCAAAGAACAGGGAAAGGACAGAAAATTGCAGGGAGAGAAATTGCTGCTGAATTTATCATTTCTCACTTCTCTCTTTGTCATCTTGCTTCCTGTTCCTCACTTTTCTCTGCTGCTGTTCTTGTCTTTCCTTTTTTCCCCTACCTGATCATCTAATCTTGCTGATCTTTTATAGATTAAGGTCGAGGCTCTAGGCAAAACTAACCACTCACCATCCTAGGTTTTGGCCCAATACAAGATAAATATTTCACAATTTTACACTGTACTTCTGGATTGGGGACTCCCATGAGTCTTGGTTCCTACAAGGTGTCAGTGAAAGCAGAGGATTGGGAAAGGTTCAAAAAGAGTGATTCTGAGACATGGTAGAAACACTTGCAAAATCTAATGAGAGCCACAGCTCAGGCTGACACGTTCATTTCCTGTCTTACATTGCAGGTAAAGTGCGACCAGTACTGGCCAAGCCGTGGGACAGAGACCTATGGATTGATCCAAGTGACGTTGCTTGACACAGTTGAGCTTGCAACATACACGGTCCGGACCTTTGCTCTATACAAGGTACAGAGGAACAATGGAGCAGAGTATGTATGGTTCCTGGGGAGTTCTAGACCAGCACTATAGTCAGTTTGATCTTGTGGTTAGAGTGTCAGGTTCCCTATTGATAGTCTCCCGGTTCAAGTCTGCTCTTCTCCACAAAGCCAGCTGGGTGACCTTGGGCTAATCACAGCTCTCTTTCTGAGCTCTCACAGCCCAGCCTACCTCATCGGGTGTCTGTTGTGAGGAGAAGAACAAAAGGCTTGTCAGCAGCTTTGAGTTCCCTTAAGGGTGAGAAAAGTGGGGCATAAAAACCCATTCTTCTAAAAACCACTTGAAACTATTGCTGCAGAACCCAGCGCTGGTTGTGTGTTTTCCAGTAGTAGTGCTTTTTACTTATGTTCTGGATGGATCCACCATGTTGGGTGTGGAAAGGCATGAAATAAGCATCCACAAAAACACCAAGGTGCTGATGTGCAAAGGCCCAGATGCATGGAGATGATAATTGGGGGGGAGGGGAGGATTTCCCGCATTACTGCCTCTTAGCAGGATATCTGGCCACCATCTGGAGGCGGCCTTAGTCGGAAAACAGCCTTTCACTGGCACCTGCTGAGGCTCTTTGCAAGCCCCACTGCTACATATAGACAGGGAAGCAAAGAGTTAATGCATTTGTCTCTATGCATCACAGTGCACCAACTGGAACACTTTCTCTGCACAGCAGTTAGGCTCAAAAATCCCTGTCTGAGAGTTTTCTCCTAACTGCAGGAGCTTTGGCAGATGGCAACTGAGTATGAGGAGGTTAATATTCTCTGGTTACAGTCTACAAGAAAATCACCCCCTCTGGCAGTTAGACGCGAATGAAATTAAGTGTGCACGATAAGTCAAACGGCTAGGAAGGCCACATCACCACATAGCGTTCAAAACATATCGAGAGAGCACCGTAGCCTGCCCGTTTCCAAAACACCTTGCACTAAAGGGTATGAGGGCATGTAAAGAGACTGCAGTCTCTCTCCGAGGTCCGTTGCAGTTCAGTCCTCACCACACCAGAAGGCACCAACATTGGTCTGTGGGCCTGCTGCAGCTTGGCACCACCAGTGACGGCAAAGGAGACGTCAGACTCCTTGCCAAGGCCACACGGGCAGCCACTGTGCCAGAGGGGCTTCCCTGGGGCATCTCTCGCCAGAGGTTTGTGAGACCAAATGCGCATATGGGTGTGTGCAGGCGTGCATAGGCATAGGCAAGGCAGGCATGCTATGTACATGGCAATATTTATTCTAGTTATGTATTATTCACCTTTCTGCACCAAGCCCTTATAGAGAATGTGCAACAAGAAATAAAAAAAAAGTAGAACATCAAGCAGAATACACAAGAGTGACGAGTGACGTCCAGATCTGCTCTGTGTATATATGCACGCGAGGAGGTGTAAGTTATGTGTGTGTTGGCTTGGATTCCACACACTTTTGTTTCAGATTCGCCCTCGGCAGTCCTGTGTTGAAGAGTCAACATTAATCTATGGTATGGGGTTGCATAACGAGGATTTAAATTTGCTGCCCATCATGTCTCCAACATCTGGCATCTTATGGCTTTTTTTCATAGAACGGGTCCAGTGAAAAGCGTGAACTTCGGCAGTTCCAGTTTATGGCTTGGCCTGACCATGGGGTTCCAGAGTATCCTACCCCAATCTTAGCCTTCCTAAGACGAGTGAAAGCCTGCAATCCTTCCGATGCCGGGCCCATAGTTGTACATTGCAGGTAAAGGTGATATTTGTGCGTGGAGGCCACATGGGTTTATGGTTTACAGCTGTTAACAGAATGAAGAAAGCCTTGCCAGTCAGTGTATTTTGGCAGGGGTGCATCTGCTGGGATTTGCCACAGCATATTGCTGCAGAAGCAATAGAACCGGCATTATAGTCCCCGTGGTAGCATAAGCAGCACTTTGCAGTCAGTGCCAACAGAACAACTCTTAATTCGCTATTTTCCCTAAGAAGCAGCAGCAATATTATAAAAATTAAAATGATATGAGAAGCAGAATTTCAGAGGGGAGTTCCACTTGTGCACCCAGTGGCAAGAATATTGATGACTTGTATTGAGATCTGCTACACGTAAAACACGTGCATGTGCCAGCATTATACAATTACTATTTATTGACTTGAGTCGGTATTTCTCCTTGAATCTGAAGGCTTAGCCTAGCTAGAGAATATTAAAATAAATCATAAAAATAAATTCTGTATATATCAGTCTGACATTTAACCACGGTGGGATGAAATCTCCCCAGCTAGTTCAAGGACATATTCGCCCTTGCCTTTGCTGTCCTGGGCCAGCCTGTTCCGCACCAGTCCCCAAATCAGCTTTCGGGACCTGCAGTGTGCCAACTTTGGAGCTGGCATGAGAGACCTTCAGAGCTCCCAGGCGATACATTTTGTGGTGCTGCCAAAATGGGTCCCCCATAGCATATCGGACCGCAGGGGTGGGCCACTCGCATGCCTCTAGGGCCCATTTTACCTCCAAATCAGGAGGCCGTTTGGCCACCCCAGTTTTTTCGCACCAGTGTGTGGATGGCAGAAGATCAGACCAGGCCATGGTCCAGTATACCAGTGTAGAAAGGCCCAAAGCACTATCATGTCTAAACAGCTGCTCATATATTCACAGGCTTCTAACAAGAACATGAATTCACAAATCAAAACAGTGTCCAAAACTACCCTTGTACTCTCACTGCATACAGTCACGCCATCCGCATGCTCATTCACTTCGGGATGGAAAGAAATGACTATTTCAGCTGCAGACATCACTAGGAATCAGCATCTTATCTGGCCAGTGATTAATCTCATGCAGCAGAGTGGTAACTATTACTGAACAAACCACTTCATCACTGCAGCTTTCAAAAACTCCTTTGAAACGGTATTTAATGCTCTTCCCTTCATGCTCTGGTTCAGATGGGAGTGGTGTATAATTAACACACGCTCTCTTCCCATTAAAACCCTGTTAAGAAATCGACACAAGCAGCAGCAAGGAGAGGTGTCCTGCTGCAGAATTCTTAGGTATCGTGTCATTTGCACATTGATGCATTTTGTTCATCATGATTTGTTCACCGAGACGCGGCCAAGAAGGCTTCATCTGCGTCATGATTAGGACCCACTGGTTCCCAAAGAGAGGATGGGGAGACAGACAGGACTTTACAGAATGGCACAGAATCTCAGCATCCTAATTCTGTGTTTGCTGCACACAAGTGTCAACCTGCCCTCCCTTTGGTATCCCTCAAGAACTTCATGTTTGGAAACTGAGTTTGGGGCATCCTCTATTCTTACTCTATCCCAGAAAGTAACATGAGGAAAGGTACTGAAGGGTTTGCTTTTGCTGTATGTGCAACCTGCCCCCTTCATGTTTTGTTCTCTGCTTTTTCAGTGCTGGCGTTGGCAGAACGGGGTGCTTCATCGTCATTGATGCCATGCTTGAGAGGATGAAGCATGAGAAGACAGTGGACATCTATGGGCATGTGACGTGCATGCGCTCACAAAGAAACTATATGGTGCAGACTGAGGATCAATATATCTTCATTCATGAGGCCTTGCTTGAGGCAGCCACCTGTGGAAACACGGAGGTGCCTGCCCGCAACCTCTTTGCTCACATCCAGAAGCTGAATCAGGTACCTCCGGGTGAGAGTGTCACAGCAATGGAACTGGAGTTTAAGGTGAGCAGATGAGCACTTTCAGCGTTTCCCAAAAAAACCGTCACAAAGAGTCATGGGGATGCACAGCTGGAGCTGGACACACACTGTCAATCCCTTTCAAATCTATGAGCTCCTGTGGGAAGTTGATGCCTGATCTTGAAGGGAAGTACAGATTTTCTAGGGATAATGGCTCCTTTAGAAATTTCTAAACCAGGTAGGAATTGATTAAAATACATTTGCATTGCAGAGTGAGTGTCCTCGACATTTCCCTCCTGGATTGGCAACTTCTGGGAAGGTTATAAAAAGGCAGATTGATGTGAGGTTCTCAGCAGCACTGCTCCAAAGAATGCCTGGTGCTGCATCCAAAATCAGATGTAGATTGGGCATTAGTGGATAATTGATGTCACTATGAAGAGCTTCTCTAGAAATGCTTTGAGTTTAAAATACTTGAGATGTCAGCAACTCTGGTGCCCCCTCTCTTGCACCATCCTAACTTCTCCCATTTCAAGGAGGAGGATGGGAGCTGTCATTGTTAGCTGGTGAAGTTTTAGAAGGTCACCTGGTTGTCACATGTGCCTGAGCCTCCAAGGTGCGCCACCCACATTTGTGGCAGCTTCACACCACATTTCCATAGTGCCTTGGCACAGGCTGAGAGCTTTGCTAATGCCTCCCTACTCTACTGATGTCCATTTGTACAGCAAAAGAGGTTGGAGGAGGAAACTTCCTGTGCGGGAGGGAGTGGAGCATATAGAAGAGTAAGCAGGCTGCAGAGGACCCGATCATCCCTTCAAATAGTTTCCTGCCAACAGGAGCCAAAGAGTCACAATACTGACTTGCTATGGAAGGAGCCCAGATAATTCTGCCCTTAAGCTCTTAACAAGCCTCTCCTCTGATCCACTTTGGTCTGGTGGTTTTAGTGTTGGAATCTTATGTAATGGTCTCCCAGTTCAAGTCCGCACTCCTCCGTGAAGTCAGCTGGGTGACCTTGGGCTAGTCACAGCTCTCTGAGTTCTCCAAGCCCACCTACCTCACAGGATTTCTGTTGTGGGGTTTGTCAGCCACTTTGAGTTCCCCCTTAAGGGTGAGAAAAAGAGGGCAGAAAAAGCCAACTCTCTTCCTCGTCCCTCCTAGGTCAATATTTCCTTGGTATGCCTTCACGAAATGGCAGAAGAGGCCACAGACTCACAGGTGCTTTACCTGAGAGTCCTGGCTGCTCCCTTACTCCCAAATGGTGCTGAATATATGTCTGGTAGTTCTTGGCCACATAATGAGAGGATGGGACTCATTGGAAAATACTGCGATGCTGGGAAGGTTTGAAGGTAAAAGAAGGGAGTGCCGGAGGATGAGATGGACAGGTACTACAAGGAAGCAACGAACATGAATTTGGGCAAACTTTGAAAGAAGGTAGAGGGCAGAGGGCGTGCTGTGGTCCACAGGTTCACAAAGAGCTGGGCAAGATTGACAACAGCTCGCCTGGAAAGCAGGCAAGTTCCCATCATCGCATGTACTCCTCAAGAGTAAGGGAGCAATGCTGAAGAGAGCCAGGACTGTCAGCCTGTGGTCTCTTCTGCCATTGGGTGAAGAACAACAGTGTTTCTGGAGTAAACGTATAGAAGAAACCAAAGTGCTTCTCGGACAAACATGCAGAGCAGAGCACATTCACGTTCAGATAGGGCAATTTTACTATATTTTCAACTGTACGATTAAGATGTTGCAAAATGTGCAGCCCTAATCTAATAAGTAAATGCAATAATAGATGCAATCATTGACATGTCTGTTCTCCTTCCCTCCCAGCTCCTTGCCAACTCTAAAGCACATACCTCACGATTCATCAGTGCCAATCTCCCTTGCAACAAATTCAAGAACCGCTTGGTGAATATTATGCCCTACGAGCTGACAAGAGTTTGCTTGCAGCCAATCCGGGGTGTTGAGGGCTCCGATTACATCAACGCCAGCTTTGTAGATGGCTACAGGTAAAGTAATTGTTTCTTCCGGGCCCTGACTCTTGCTTCTGTAATGTACCAGCACCCCTTACATATTAGGAGTATAGCAGAAAGGGCCCAGATCACCAGTGGTAATCCTGATCATGGAAGTGTGCAGAAGGCAAACGGTTCCATGTTCTGGTTTATCGGGGGATCCATCGCAGCATCACGACAAGGTGTGCTGTCAAACTGGGGCCCCCAGAGGCTCTAAGACCAAGAACCAAGAACATAAGAACATAAGAGAGGCCCTGCTGGATCAGGCCACAGCCCATCTAGTCCAGCATCCTGTCGCTCACAGTGGCCCACCAAATGCTTATGGGCATCTCAGAGACAAGGACGAACCTTTCCCTGCTCTTGAATCCCAGCAAATGGCATTAGAAGCGTCCTGCTTCCGCACTCCCCCGGCCTGAAAGATGCACCTAGACATTCATTCTAGTATCCATCGATACATCTGTCATCCATAAATCTGTCTAACCCTACCTTGAAGCAATCCGGACTGGTAGCTGTCACCAACTTTCATTCCTGGCTGTCAGAACTTGCAGAGACTAACTGAAACAGCCATTGCAGTGCAGACACTGTTGTTCTGGTCCAAGCCTGTACTTGATTTGAAACAGGAGACATTTCTTGATCCAGGTCAGCTGATCTAGGGCCCTTTATGCACTGGGCCATATTCCAGAATATGGACCTGCCATACACATGCTGGTGCAAATTATGGCAGACATCCCTCATGGGACCTGTCTTAGTCTGCACTAGCATGCGGACAGCAGGTACCTATTCCAACGTAGAATCCAGAATAAGGCCAAGTGCAAAAAGGCCCTAGATCTAGGCAGGTAAGCACAGGCACGCCCTCAGACACCCCTAGTAGCCCATTCCACAGTTCACCTCTGACAGTGAGACATTTAACAAGACTCCAGTCAGCAGATGAAACGTTTACTTAGTTGACAAGTAAGAGCCTGTTCACACGTGGCTTTATTCTGAAAGAAATCCTGGAACAAGGGCCTGCTGTCCCCATGCTACTACTGGCTACAGCAGCCCCCAAGAGTGGCCTGCAAGAATCTGCAATAGCATGTGGACAACTTACCTCTGTCCTGAGATATATTCCAGAATATGGCCAAGTGTGAGCCGGCCCTAAATTACAAACTGTCTCGCACAAGGGAGGAGCTGACTTGTCTTCAGAGCAACTCCTCTGTTGTTTTGAACTTGGAGCTTCCTGAGGAATGCAGGTACATGCTAGCCAATGGAAATGGTGAATAAGAAGCATTGCTTTATATCTTCCTCTTCCCCACATTAACTTGTGGGGCTGCAAAAATAACAGTGAATTTGCAGTGCAAAAGGAGGATATCATCAGAGAGAGAGAGAGAGACATATGATTGGCAGAGCATGGTGAGAGAGCCTGATTCCCGGGCCTCTTGGGTGTTCTAGTGGTGACAAAAAGCGGATGAGCTCCTGGCTACATTTCTGCCTCAGATCTCAAGTTATCCCAGTGTTCTAAAGGTTCTTTCGCCATGTGGTTGGTGCTGCCTGCTGTTGGGATCGGGATACAGGTAGAAATGCCTGTTGAGCTGCAGGTGGTAGCATTTCATGTCCTACCTAAGCCGTCCCTGCAGGGCCCTGTTTATCTCTTCCTGTCCTTCCCTTTGAAGTGAGAAATCGTTCTACACTTTATCTAAAGAGATCAATTGGCCCAAGGTGCTATAGTCGGCTCCGGAGCTGCATCTTTATTAGCGCCTTTGTTTCTGCCATCTCATTCCCCCCCCCTCCCAACACCCACCTTTTATGATGTCTTATAAATCTACCTTGGAGCAGCTTCCGTCTCTGTCCTGCACATTACAGCTGTCCTACAACAGATTCATTAATTTTTAGCACTAGTAGAAAGATTAAATGAGCAGTCAGGGCTGTCAGATTGTATTTAAGGGTCTGCAGCGCCCCACAGTGGTGGCAGACAGATGTTACCGCTTCTCTTTACAATTATTGGACTGATTTTTCATTCTTCCTTGATTGTGGATGTCACATATTCATAAGGAGGGCAGCGCCCTGTAGATGCGTTCTCCCATGCTTCTGATTCCTGTGAAGTATATTTTAGATAACCTGACTAAAATTTTCTAAAGCCTTAGTTAACTCAGTTTGTTTGATATTCCTCCTGTTATCATATCTGGAGCAGGCAGCAGCAGCAAAGGACACTCACGCACACAGCTAGTAGTAGCAAGGAGCCAAATAAGTTAGAAGAGTTAGTCGGGATATAGAGTCAAATATAGTCAGACGAGTCAGGGGTCAGGTTACCAGATATTCATCGTCAGTCAGGAATCCAGAAGTTAACACCAGCCAGGGGTTGCCAGGAAAATCCTTTGTTTGCAACAGAGGCTGCTGGGTGGGACTTCCTTATGAAGGGCTTCGACTGTCCGCCCCCCTCCGGCGCATCTGTTTGGCATGGAGGTGTGTGGAGTGCCACAGGTGTTCTCTTTCTCTCAGGAGACAACTAGGCTCTGGGTGTGGCTCACTGTCAAGGTCCAAGCTGTCCACATCTGGGGGTACAGAATCAGTTTCCAAGGTGGGCCCCTGAGGCGCGGGTCCCCCATCTGGGTTGGCATGGGTGGGAACCTCATCACCCGAGGAGTCAGAGAGGGCATGATGCGTGACTCCTGTTGAGATGCTTTGGTAAAATTATTAGCACATTAATTTTGCTAAGTCTGCACGTATCCCGTGAGTCTCATGCTGAATGAGGTGATTGTGGAAGAGACATGCCTTCCTATCCCAGAGCCGTCCTCAAACAATTCCTCTGAAGGCAAAGTTCACTAAGATAAGAAACTTTGATTGGAGGAGATGCACTCAAAACTCTTTCCAATGAAGGGAGCAACTTCACCTGCTTCCTCACTATTCTCTAGGTCAGGTACAGTGGGGCAGTGTGGTTCATGCCACATTCATGTCTCCCAGGGGGTTTCTATCCAACTTCTCTTCTTTCCAGTCTCTTCTTTTCCTCATACTTCAAACCACCTTAACAAGGCAGCTTGGGGCTTCTTCACAAGGGTGGCTAGAAGCCATTCTCATCTAGAAACCCCACGTGATCAAATACTATAGAAAGCAAGATGGTTCTTGCTTTCTCTTCTAGCTTTATAGGCTCAAACTGCAAAACGTTTGTTTCTACCCCAAAGAGGCAGAGTTAGCCATCAGTTTGAACTCTTTGATACTTTGCAGGCAACAGAAGGCCTACATTGCCACACAGGGACCCCTGGCTGAAACCACAGAGGATTTCTGGCGGATGCTGTGGGAGCACAATTCCACCATTGTGGTGATGTTGACCAAGTTGCGAGAAATGGGCCGGGTAAGCAAGCCTCCTCAGTTTCTGGAAAGATATGTGGTAAAGGAAAATAGATTTAGCACTGTTGACCAAATAGGATTCCAGGTGCTTCCCATTCTTTCAAGCTGCAGATAACTTGTATCACAGTCAAAGGTGTAATTCATTGTATTAAGCCTTAGGCTATAAACCATACTAGCTTCAAGCTGAATCACTGCACCAAACTAGCCTTCTTCCCCTTCAGGCTTTACAGAGAGTCGTGTACTTTTTTGTAACCCTAAGTGTCGCATTGAAAGGCAAAATTTCAATTAAAATTTAGTATAAAATACAACCCTAGCAGGAATAAACTAGCTATCACATTTAGCAAGAAGGGGTTGAAAGCTGGCAATTCTTGCTCATGTTGGAGTATGAAACTGCAGCCATAATTATTCACTTGCTTTAATTGTCTCATTTTTCATAGATGGAATAGAATATTTGTAACATTCAAAATTTGGCCAAATTTGGCCAAATTCAGACATTCGTATTCAAATCGAATGTTGGCACATTCAAAGATTGGCATTTGAATTCGAATCAGAGTTTTGATACATTCGTATGAAGCTTTGTATGGGATTTGTATGGAAAATGTATGGGATTCATATGCATTTGTTTGCATTTGTATGGGATTCATATGGGACTGAACAGTCATAGAATTCAAATCCCACTACATTCAAGGGGGATCTATTCAAACGAATACAAATTTTCTTGCATTTGATTCAGTATGAATCGAATACAAAAAAAAACACCTGTGTACATCCCTAAATATTACATATTTTCACAATCTAAGTCTGGACTCACTTTGCTTTTCAGGAAAAATGTCATCAGTACTGGCCAGCTGAGCGTTCTGCTCGGTACCAATACTTTGTAGTCGATCCTATGGCTGAGTACAACATGCCACAGTACATCTTGAGGGAGTTCAAGGTTACCGATGCCAGAGTAAGTATCACATACACTTGTCTGCTCTGAGTTTCCCAGTACAGTTTCCATTCCTGATTAGAATACAGGACAGGTAGGACAGGGCAGAAGAGCACTGTTGTCTTTGTTATTTATCTGATTGTCCCTTGCTGTTTCATCCCAGTAGTGTTTTTATGTACAATATAAAAACAGTTTTGTTGCCTTGAGCCCACCAAAGTGGCACAAAGTAGAAGAAACTGTGCTTGACTTTCTCTCTTTTGGGCTCAGTGGACCCTGGTAAGAGGGGGAATGTGTGAAGCCTGCTGCATAGTTGGGAGTCAGAATACTACGACCGTTCATTTTTCTATTCCCCATTAGGATGGACAGTCAAGAACCATCCGGCAGTTCCAGTTTACTGACTGGCCTGAGCAAGGTGTACCAAAAACTGGAGAGGGTTTCATTGACTTCATTGGGCAAGTTCATAAAACCAAGGAGCAATTTGGTCAGGATGGTCCCATCACAGTGCATTGCAGGTGAGGTTTTGCATCAAAGGTGAGTTCTTCTTAATTGTAAGATGTCAGGACTGAGAAAGAAAGCAACAGATAGCTTCATTGCTTTGCAAAGGTATGGCTGTTTCTCAGCAAGAAAAGCAGAGATTTGCATGAGAAAATGCAAAAGGACACTGGGGGACATCAGCTTATGAAAAGCTGTATGTCTGTGATTTTTGGGCTTGCAGCTTCATCTCATTGGACAACTACTCACTTGCCTTTTTAAATTGCTGTGTAGTGCGGGAGTTGGCCGTACTGGAGTATTCATCACATTAAGCATTGTACTGGAGCGGATGCGCTATGAAGGTGTGGTTGACATGTTCCAGACTGTGAAGACCCTGAGGACACAAAGACCAGCCATGGTGCAAACAGAGGTAATCCACCTGCTACACTGTATGTTGCTTCAGAGAGAGAGAGAGGGAGAGATATTTTGGATGATTGCTGGTTAGGCAAAACTGAATTGCAGATGTGCCTTCACCTGCTTTCTGGGTGAAGAAAGGTGGTAGCTTTTCATAGAATCATAAGAGTTGGAAGGGGCCTCTAAGATCATCAGGTCCAACCCCCTGCTGAATGCAGGATTTCCTAAACCATCCCAGACAGATGTAGGTCCAACCTCTGCTTGAAGACCTCCAGTGAAGGGTAGCTAACCACCTCCCGTGGCAACCTGTTCCACTGACTGATTTCCCTCACTGTCAGGAAGTTTTTCCTAATATCTAATCTGCACTGATTCCCTAGAGGTTTCATCCCATTGTTTCTAGTCCTCCCATCTTGTGCAAGTGAAAATAGGGACAATCCCTCTGCACTGTAACAGCCCTTCAGATACTTGAAGATTGTGATCGTGTCTCCTCGTAGTCTTCTCTTCTGTAAGCTAAACATTCCTAGATCCTTCAACCATTCCTCGTAGGACATGCTTTCCAGACCACTAACCATTTTGGTAGCCCTTCTTTGGACTTGCTCTAGTTTGTCAGTGTCTTTTTTAAATTGGGGTGCCCAGAACTGGCTTTTGTGTAAGCACAGTATATTGCATATAACATATACCAGACAGTCTTCATGATAACTCACACCAGTGTTCCCTCCGGGTGACCACAGATGGGACAAACAAGCACTTTCTGGCAGCCACGTTTCTTCTGCCTGCATGATATACCTATCACTTCCTTGTTTGAAAACCAGCTAAGCAGGGTGGGTGGAACATGCTGCCAGGAGTGTGGGAAGGTGACCACCAAAAAGCTAAGTAAAAATGCAATCTGAGCAGAATCTTGTTTGTTCCACTTTTCTGCACAGTTGCACAGCACAGGCAGAATATTGTTCCCTCCATTCATATGTTTTTGAGACGCAGTTTGTGCCTCAATTTCTTGGAAGGCCTTGAATGCAATTGGTCATGTTGGTTAGGAAGTTGAGCTACGCACAGCCATGCCCCTGCCTTCTGGGAGGACTAATTGCCCAAAGGCCCAGGTAGGCACAAGGTGCCTGCATGCAGGCTGAGCAGAGTTTCAGAGGACTATGGAGCTGGCAGCAGTGTCTCGGTCTGGCAGGTAGGTCAGGCACACGTTTTACAGGGTTCAAGGTGGGCATGTGGGAGAAGGGGGAAGCTGTGAGCACAATGAGAGGGGAGGGGTTGAACGCTGCCTCGAACCAGCTGGCCAGCTCTACTGTTTTGAGTAACGGTTCTCCCAGTGCCTGGTTTTGGCTTCATTAAGAACCAAACCGGGCAGAATCTGGTTCAGCACATCTATAACAATGAATCGTCTCCTCCAGTGCCAATCATAAATTTGAAGACACAGCCTCCTGCCTGAACTGACTAGAGGCTCCTTTAGATGTCCCATCACATTCACATGCTGATTAATGTAGACAGCATCTGGAATACCACTGATATCCAAGTGTCTTCCAGCCTTCCAGGGCAGCTGCAGGCTCAAGTAGTAGCAGACTACTCTCAGTTGTTGCAGAACCCAATCAGGAGGGAGGAACCGTCTTGCCTGCTGGGACAAGACTAAAGAAAAGCAGTGATTGATTTCTCTCTTATTCCCTTCCACATTGAAGCACGTCTTTCTGCCAGTCAGCATGAGTAGTATTCTACGCTTCTCTTCATGCAGTGCAAGGATACCAGAATCCTTGTGTTGGTTGGAAGTCAGAAGTGAAAGGAAGATCAGAAATGAGAGCTGTTGAATAAATTTTATTTTTGGTTATCAACAAGAACTTACAATATGAGTACATTTTTAATCAGCGTACAAAGCAAAATGCAAGTACTCTTCGAAACTGGCAAATATCTGAACTTTGTTTGGCAGTCAGTTACCCAGCATGCAAAATGCACATATTCAGGAATCTTTTTACATCAGTGAAAGCAGTATGCAAAGTGCTTTATAATAGGGGGAAGCACTTGCAAAGTTGTTTAGGCATACACATATGAAATTGTTTTTAAGAATTAGGTGGTGGCCTTTTTAAAAAAATTGGGATAAACAGGCTGAGATGTAGATTAGAAAACTGAGCAATTATGAGAAAAAAGTAAGGTTCACTTCGAATAGCAATGCAGCCTTTCTGCAGAACAGGTACTTTTACTCCCATGAGTAAAGGGTAGTGTACTGTATTTCAGGTGTACAGTTTTATAGATCCTAACTAGTGAGAGTCACACTAGAATACTGAATTTGGCTTTTCTTTTCAGTCACCTGATAGTTCTCCAACCTAAAGATCAACTGGGAGTTCTTCCCAATTTACCGTGTTATTCAACAGGAGGTGACTTGTGTGCCTAACGTATGTAATGCCCCTGTTTCCATCTGGAACACATTCAAGTTCCAGTGCTTGGTTCATCACTAGCCAATTGCTTCCTTCAGAATATTTATTTTAAAAAGATGCAAGCCACAATCTTTCTGCGTGTAGGTATGAGCGCAGTCCTCCTGCCACTTCTTTAATTTTTTGGGTAATGTGATGGAATTGTTGGCCATTCTTTGGCGCTTTCTGCTGACGGCTGTTCTTCCTTTTCCACCAGGACCAGTATCAGCTATGCTACCGAGCTGCACTGGAGTACCTTGGCAGCTTCGATCACTATGCAACGTAACTAGTGCTTTCAACCAGTTGCAGCAAGAATGTCCAAGAGCAGAGACGGGTTCTTCCCAGCCAGCCGCCCATTTTTTAGTCCTTCTTTGCAGATCCTGCTGCTGCTGCTGCTGCTGTTGCCGCTGTTGTAGCAACAGCTTCCCCATGACCAATCAGTTCTGACCACAGTATTTACAAACATTGCCACAGCGCCAAAGGTGGGACCATCTTCTAGCATTTCCAAGCTACAGACAAATATCTGTTCATGTCCTCACTTCCCCCCCCCCCTGCCCTCGTTAACATTTCATAGTGAGTGTCACTGGGTGGATGGAATGGGATCTTTTATATATGTAAAATAGTTATAGTCTTTTATATCTTTTCTTTTCTTTTTTTAATTCTTTTGCAAGTCTTAAAAGTTTTGCTGAAGCAAAACAGAAGAATGGAGGTGGCGGGGTTTGAATTTCCTTTTGATTTGTCCCCCCCCCCTTACTCTTTCGTTGTCTCAATCATGATGGTGTTGCCCATTTTCGGGCAGCCCCAGATGAATTCTAGTGGCTGGCTTGCAGCTTTGGGAATCTCCCTCTTCAGTCCTTTGTAGAATATTCAATTTCACAGAGCTGGAGTCAGCATGATGCTTATTTCTAAAGCCTTTTTTTTTCCATAGGCCTGTGGGTCAGGTAGGACTCCAGCAGCTATTAAACAGTTGGTCCTATTGATATGTGTCCAGTGACCTCATATCTGTCAGCAGATCCCATGTGAACTTTCAATTAACAGGGAATACCCACTGCCTGGGAACCTCTCATGAAGATGAGGGGAAAGGTGGCATCCTTACTCCACACACAGAGAAAGAGAGAGAGAGCTAAGTTCCCTAAAGGGACCTGACCACAAATACACATTTATTTAGTCCTATCTGAGCCAGTAGCATCTGGAGATGCTGTTGTCTAGGAAACTGTGGCCAGCCAATGTGTTAGAGCATCTTCCAAGGTAAAAGAGCACAACTCAAGGAAGTCCAGCCTTCCTGCACAAATAACCCCAGTTCGGGGGTGCCTTGGTTACTTATGGGGGGAGGGGGGATTGGGGTTCTTCAGGTAAGGAAACCAGTTCTCAGAGGCTGGATGTAGCTATAATTTCTGCTATCCTGTACACATTTAAAAGTCATTAGAATGCTGTACTATTTTCCACTTTGACAGGTTGGCCTAATTAACCAATGTGGCAAAACTACTGGACTTAATTTAACGGTACTATATATTAATACTCCTTATTCTATCACACTTGCACTAAAAGCAGGGAGATTAAAGTCTTCTCCCAGGTGCATAGTTCTATAAATTAAGGTGGTGGAAAGGTCTCTAACTGTATTATCCAATATATCCAAACTGCATTGAAATCAACAATCCTGGGTTGGTGACGTTGGAGAGAACATTCATTTTTACCTTGTGAAAGCATAGTGCTGTAGGGGTCACTGTTGTATACAGTCTGTTTTCTATTTGTTAATAAAATTCTACAGCATCATTGCATAATTCTTGATGTTAATAAATTTGAATAATCAGGTTTCCTACACGTTTGTTTTGCTGTCTTGTTTTATTTAAGCAATCGGTATATAAAACTCTACCTGTGTGCCCTCTGGCAGGCGACCGCACTTGCAGGGGATGTAAAACAGAAATAAGACAATGAGCCATGGAAGAGAAACTCACAGAGACAAGAAGGAGTGATCGCAATTGGTTACCTTTCAGAATAATAAGGATATGTCATGGATCCAGCCCACATGAATGGTTTAGCTGTCAAAACAAGTTACTTTGCCTCAATACTAGGGGTGTGCATGAATGCAGTTTTCGGGATTCGATTGAAATCCAATACCCAAAAATTCTATTTGATTCGAATCTTTAAAATTTGAATTTAACCAAATTTGATTATTCGTTCAAATTTTTTATTTCAATTTGCATTTTCAAATGATGAAACTATGTGCGTGTGCCCGTATGCATCATTATGCATCCCATAGTATGTGTCGTGTACAAACCCGTACGCATGCGAATGTCCAGATAATTCAAACAAATAGATCCAAAATTCAGAATTAATTTGAACCTTTAAATTTGAATTTATGGACATTTGATTCAAATTTGAATGTCAAAATTTGGGCAGATTTGATCAAATTTCAAATACCTTCAAATATTGGTGCACACCCCTACTCAGTACTAGAATATAATTACAGTATTGTGCTTTTGGTGTGGTGGGGTGGAACGTGGTCATTTGGACATACGAGGGCGAGTCACAAATTATCCGCACGCCAATTATATTTAAAATTTCTATTGGCCGTGTTGTCTTCACGGAGCTTTCCATACGAGGTCACTGTCTCCCCAGTCACTACTATGCAGTTGTGAATGTGGTGCATCGGTTTGTGACTGCGGTGTGAGAAACAGTGGTTGACCCCATTGTGGTTTTCATGAAAGAAGAGCAGCATGTGGTGATTCGTTTTCGGTGGTCTGAAGGTGTGTCTGGTGCTGATATTTATTGAAGACTTTGTGCTCAGTATGAAGGAAGTGTTTTGTTGGGAAGAAGCGTGTATGATGGATAGAGAAGTTCAAGGAAGGTCACACAAATGTCAGCCATAAAGAAGGAGCCAGATGCCCATCCGTGGTCAAAACTGATGACAACATTGAGCATGCACGTGGACTGATTCTGTTCAGTAGGTGAGTGACTAAGGATTATGTGGCAGATCATTTGGAAATCAGCCATGGCTCTGCCTATGCAGTAATCCACAACAGACCTCGGTTTCGAAACATTTGTGTGACATGGGTACCGAAACCCTATGAGGACAAAGATTCATGTCTTACGAAGAAGTGAAGACGGTTTCGCATTCATGGCTCACAGCTCAGCCTAAAACATTTTTTAATGAGGGAATACAAAAGCTTGTTGACAGATGGACAAAATATATTAAAAAGCAGGGAGATTGTGTCAAAAAAATATGTATCTGTCTTTTCTAAAAGTTTATTATAAAACAGTTCTACAGCCAGAATGCAGATAATTTGTGACTCACCCTCTTATTTTTACCGGTGCTACTCTGGCTAACAGCTTCCTTTGTAAACTCTGGAGGTCAGAGAAATTCCTTCCCTTGAGAGTTACGTCATTCTTTAAGTTCTGTGGCCTAGGTTCAGAAAGACTGGCTATGCACATATGCCACTGGTTTGATTAAGGCTGGGACATCAAACTCTCGGCAAAAACTGCCTCTTAGTAGGGAATCCTACAAAGTTCACACTTTGCTTCCCATCCCTAGGAAGCTAGGGTGAACTTACCCGTGTGTGGACCTACCATCCGCACTAGTCCACGCGAACCCTCCCTAGTGTGCCCAGACACTTACCAGCGTTGTGGATGGGTGTCCAGGCACTGACATTTTGCAGCCGTGGATATCAATGCCAGCGTGCTTGCGTAGCATGACATGTGACCGTCCAGCACATCTTTCTAACACTGAAGAGGTGTGAATGATCATAAAGGAGCCTTGCCGGTTCTGGCTGTGAGGCAGGATAAGGGCACGAGGGGATCACTTCATCCTGCACCGCACAAAGTTGCTTTGCAGCAAGCTCTGGTTTGAAAACAACTTCGTCACGTGTGAATGCTCCATCTTGGAACTCACCACAAGGCAACTAGCCGACCAAGTGTGCAAAGACCCCCATAAATCCATAGGCCCAGCATACATTAATCTACGTACATACGGTAGTACAGTTTAAATCTTAAGTGTTCTGGAAACAATTTAAGAGCAACACAACATGGCTTTTATCACTGATGTTTTAGTAAAACACTGCAAATTATTCAATACCCTTCACCAAGCAGCACAGGTTCCATAACAAGGTAAGTAACAAAAACACATTAAAATCTCAGCTTCTGAATATTAATACCCACAACTTGTAACTTGGGTATTTGGGCTCAAGGGCATATCTATTGATATCATGACTTTACATTTGGCTTATTGGCAAACAGGCAGCCAGCACAACTCTTCAGACCAGCATGAAGTGTTTTGTACTATGTCTATCTTTTAATTCAAGACAGCTACCCATGCACTACATTGCAGCAGTCCAGCTCGAGTAACAAGAGCCAAGGTATCTCCATCCAGGAAGCACTACAGGAAATGAAGACAATTCATTCCTGGCCACAGATGCCACTTGGTTCTCTGGCAACCACAAATCCCGGAGCACCCCTAAGTGCAACACTGTCTTGAGCAAAATATCTGGGGCACATCATACCTTGGTGTAACCTAAAGACGGCTTCAAATTATTGCTCCCGACCCACCCATTACTTTCCAACAACAATTGAGTAACTGGCCCTCTTTTTCTTATGGAATGGACAGATAATGCTGGGCATCATTAGCAGTTTGTGACACCTCATTTGCCAATGAACTTCAAAAAACCGTAAAATATTTAAGGGACAAAATGGACACAGAGGAAGCAATAGGTCTTATGGTCGAAGACAAACTCATGCGGTCTTCCTGACTCCCCGTGGGTTTGCACTAACCAGCAACTGCTTGGCTATTACACTGCTTTGTTTGCCTTCCAGCCAAGACTAATAAGCTGGTTTGTAAGTTCAAACTGCAGCTGCTTTAGCAAGAGATGCTTATGCACAGAGACCAGACTTGGGCCTGTTCACACTTGCCTCTTTCAAGTAGTTCCAGACGCTCCTGGGGAGGCTCAACTGCACGCCGTGCTGTCATGAGGGTGTCCCAGAGCTTCATATAGCTTCTTCAGTCTTCATTAGCTGTGCACAAGTAAAATCTTGTCCACAGCTTGACTGGAAGCAGATGGGGCTCCCAGTCAGAAGCATTTGCACCCTCTTCCAGGTGTGAAGCTATGAGTAAGGGCAGTAGAGGGCAGCTGCACACTGTATTCTGATCACCGTGGCAACACTGGCTGCACACTGGATGTTGCTGCGACAGTTGTCATGGAGGTCCCGTTCAGCTCTGCACCAGCACATAAAGTGTGGATGGCTCCCTCCATGTCTGATCTTCTCCCTCAGGACCGTGCCATTCCAGTGAATGAAGTGTGAAGAGAACCAAAGTCAAATCAAAATTAAGTTTGAACAGAAAACTCGTACAGAAGTGAATAGTCCATAGGATTAACCACAAGTCAAGAATGTTAAACATAACAGTCAAAACCAGAGAAAGGAGGAACGCAGAGCCTTTTCACACTTGGCCCTCCACAACAGCTGTGTATGCTCTAACACACGTACATTTGCAAACGGTGGAACTGCTGCTGCCCCAGAGTAGCTCTCTGTGCATGGCCATCCTGATCTTCTGAAAATATTCTGCCTTTTCTCAGTCAAATCCTCTGGGCTTCTGTTCTCTGAATGCATTTGACATTCCTGGGGTAAAATGTTGCGGCTTCTTAATCAGAGTGGGTCCGATAAGGTTGGGACCTAAGGAAGAGCCATTCTCAGGGCCTGTCACAATTTGCGGTTCAGAGGGGACTTCTGATGGCTCAGGACTGCTGGGCACTGAGAGCAGCAGCTCCATTGCTGGATTTATCAGACTCATCCATATTAGGGTAAGGTATGGTATAACTCAGCCAGTTAGTATGTACTCATTTCTTATTACTTGCCCACATAATGGTCATCTGTTTCTAATCCTCTCTTACTTTCAGTAATGTCCATTCTCACCAACATGTAGAGCAACGTTCGACCCTATGGATGGCCCAAAATCCACAGATGAACACTCACATGAGCCATGAATAATGGCATCATTGTGTTTTTACAAAACATACAACACTGATGATCAAGCAAAATTCCTTATTTCATCACACTAGAGTTACCAGTATTTGTGTACAGATGTAGCATAGTCTTTCAGAACATAAACCTTCTAGATACTCAATGTTGGCCATGGACCACTAGTTCATTGTTGTGGTCTGGCCAAGCAAGTCCCCATTTCCTTTGCCACCAGGGCAGGCTGCCTTAATGAGCAGCTGCACCTGCACATGGTGACTGAGATCTGCAGCCCTCCTCATAAGTTGACCGTGCCTTTATGGTATTTTAATATGTTTTTATTCACATGTTATTGTTTATATATATGCGGGTAGTTTGTATATATTATTGTATTGCTGTTTAATTATATATGCCACCTTAGGTCGCTGTCTGGGAAAAAGGCAGGATATAAATTGAATCAATCAATCATGTGCAGGAATGGGCAGCCCACAATGAAAGAAGGAACGCATAAAGAAGCATCTTTAGAGTCAGTCCTCATACATTGCTGTCTTTCCTGGGCCACAAGGACGCTAGCACCTTCCCCAGATTTTTTGCAGGGGAATAAATGTGAGTCTGCCTACTCTGGAAGCCCAAAAATGGCAACCTCACTGCTTAATGAAGGTGTGATCTCTTAAGATTTTTGCTTTACTATTTTGAAGCCAAAATGTACGGGCCTTGCTAGCTAGAATTTTTTTTCTTGTAATTGCTAAATACCAAGTTTGCTTGCAGTTCGAGGAATTGGGTTTTAATGGATGCTGTACGGTTGATGAAAAGTCCGGATATACTTGAACATTAAGGTTGCTTCTTGCCATTCTGACTCAACAGACAGAACAAGCAGAATAGTTTGCAAACTCTGCTGCCATCTCTTTCATTAATTCCCAGTACATCATCCTCTAATAGCCAATGAAGTAAGGCAAACTCTGTTATCTTTGCAAGGCTGAACTTCCATTTGTACTTACCTCCATATGCATTGGATGTCAAACCAACTGAATGCAAGAAACTTCATTGTGCACTCTGAAAAATTTTGTATTGATTTTTCAAATTAAAGTACATATAATAACAGCTCAATACACTTAACTCTTATGAATTCAAATCACCACCACCCAGCCCCTTCACATCCTTGAATCAAAACTACATACTGGGAGGTTTTCTTCCATTTCCTTGTTACAGCTCTCATCCCCTCTTTAAGTGTTTCATATCATCAGATACCTTCACCCACTTCCTTTCTGCTATGTAGGATTGTTTTTTGCCCAATATATATTTGTGGGGAGGGGGGGTTGTGCAATAAATCAACATCACTGCATTTATTACCTGATCAGATCCACTTCTGCAATGTCCATTTCTTTCCAACCTAATGTCACAACAGAATAGGCTGCCAAAATTAATTGTTCTAGCAGGTTTTTAAAAAAAATCTTGTAGGTTTAAATCTTAACCATCGAATGCTAATAGCAGCTGCCTCTCTTTCATCCATATTCTTTTTAAATATCATTTCATTGTGCACTCCACTGTTAGCCCAGAATTCACCACAGCATGAACAGCATTCACTGGGGAAGCCTACACAAAGGGTGTTTTTCCACTGTCACTAGAAGTACCCATTAAGTACCCATTAATGGGTACAAAAAATGCCATTACGTACCCATTAATGGGTACGTAATGGGTACTTTTAGTGACAGTGGAAAAACACCCAAAGTATCATAATACATGATAGGAAAAAGAAGCTTTCCTGAGTTGAGTGTGATGCTTCCATTATGCAATCATTCTGTAATGGAACAAAAAGCTTTATGGAAGAGACACGTACAACAGTAGCCATAAATGTTTTCTCCTTAGATTTTCCAAAACTAGACAGAATTCTCACTAAGGGCAGCCCAGACTGATTACCTTTCTGGACTATAGCATCCATTTCTTAGATTTTACATATTCCTGGCATTTCAACTCCATTTTGACCAATTATAAATTGGCTTATTAGATATCAGAGTAGCTGCGCACATAGTGCTAACTTTAGGCTTGCAATCCACATATAATTTTTCCTCTTTAGGGAAATTCACAAGCTAAACTTCCCAAGATTAACCTAAGCACTCACAGAAATGAATTGTGAGCAGATACACCAAAAAAGAAAAAGAACAGATTATCTTCCTGCAGTCTTTAAAAAACTAGAGAGATGCAAACAATTCCCAGATTTGGTCAATTCGAATATGAATGGACTGCAGAATAAGAAAAAAATATTGATTAAAGGGAACACATCAAGAACAAAGTAAAATTTGGATCCTTGTGTCCAAAAATTTTTGAAGGAATGCCTTTTTAGGCTGATGATGTAAGGTCATGAGCAAGGATGACATCTAGCAGGTGACCATGTTCAGTTAGAGTTGGTTCTTGCCCATACATCTTTTCTGGGTCTGTGCTTTTATCTGTAAGCACACCATCTTTATGAAATAAGTCTAAAAGAATAAATAAATTTCCCCTGAGTGATGTTTTATGCGTACATTGAACAGTACACAAGAAGCTGGCTTCTTGCCTTTATTCCTACTTGGAAAAAAAAATCCAAAAGCTTATTAAAGTGAACTCAGCTCAAGTGATTCAAGAATGGAGAATTGTTGTGTCCCTCATTAACTATCAAGCATGGACTCTATTGCCTTTAGTTGCCTGAGCAACAAAAAGGAACAGAAGTCAAGCTGCTTCAATTAAAGGCAATTTAACGTCTTCGGCTCAGTACGTTCATTGTGCAATAATCTGTATTGTCAAAGCATCCCCTCAGCAAACCACAGCAAATAATTGCCCACGGCAACATCACCCACTGGAGACGGGGACAAAGCTCAGATGAGCCCTGGAAAGGGGAAGCATCCAGCTTCAATTGTCAGAGCGCAGCTTTTAGAAATAATACATATTAAGCTATGCTTTCTGCATCCTTGCCTCTTATTTATTCCATCTTTACATCTGCATCCAATAGGCTCTGATTGGAATAAAAAGAAAATGACTAACAATGAAAATCCTTCCCCATTCGTTTCCTAAGAATTATGAGTCTTCCTGGATTCGATCAAGGGGCATTCAGTCCAGCGTCCTGCTCCTTTCAACAGAAGCTATTCCACTTTCCCTTGCAAGTTTCAAGGGCACCCTGCAATGCAAAACTGATAGACATAGGCTACACCTGAGCAGAGAAAATATATTTAACATGGTGCCACTCTTTTTTCAAATTCATAATAAAGCTCAAACAAAAAGCCTTCCCACAGTTTGCAAAAAAGGGATGTCTGAGACAGAACATTCACACTGTGGAAGTGTCCCCCAACCAGGGTAGTAGTGGAGCATGAAAAGGTACCAGCCGCCAGCCAGTTAGGCCAGCACACACCATTTGCTCCTCCTCCGGGCAGCATGGTGGCCCAGTCAATACGTCAATGGCTGCTGCAATAACATAGCGAGGTGATTGCTTCTAGTATAGAGGCGTTTGCACTTACCCAGTGCTTGGTGAAGCACCAGGTAAGTTTGGGATGGATTGGGCATTGCAAAGTGAGGACGCCCAGTCCATCCCCCATCTTCACTTCCCTGAGACAATTCCCCAGAAACGTAAAGGCACAAATTTGCCCTTAATCTGGTATCAGTTCTGCAACTAGCAATTGTTAGATGCTTTTAAACAAATAACAGGACCTAGACGTATGTGTCAAATCTGCATCAGGATTCTAGCAGCAGAAAGATGGCATTTATTTTCCCCACAGCAATTTCCACCACTCTGATGCAAATCTGGATGGGAATCACATATCTGTTTGCACTGAGAGAAAATGTCTCATTCACACTTGATTACTTCAGAAACTTGACCCGAAAAGTCATAGCTGAAAGCAATGCCATGCTTCCTTCTTTTTAAAATAATTTCCTTAATGGGGAACCACAAAGAACCTATTTGTCTTTTCTGAAGCCTCTCTGAGGCTTCCTGACTCCCAGCTTTACAGTGTCATTTTCACTTAAGATCTTCTGGCATGCCTTTTCCCCCTTTGAGTTGTATTTTATATTTGAATCCTGCCCATCTTTCAAAGAGGTCGTGGTAGCAAGAATTGTTCTTCTTTGTCTTTCTACTTTACCTTTACAACAGCCCTGTTAATTAGGTCGAGAAGGAATGACTAGCCAAGATCAGCTTTCATAGGGTTAGCCAATCTATCCATGATATCATTCTGTATATCATACAGGGACCAGAATTGAGCTCAGATTGGACACACTAGCCACAACTTCATTCTACATGAAGGTGAGGGTTAGGGTTAGACTTGGGGGGTACAAATGAGGGTTAGAGTTAGGATTAGCATTCTAGCCACTACATCATTCTGCATGAATGTTAGGGTTCAGGTTTGGGTTTGGTTTGAGCTCACTCCTGTAGCCATTACATCAGTCTCCATAATGTTATCATTAGGGATAGCTACTCCAGCCAGTGCATATATGTTAGAATTAAGGTTAGGCACTCTAACCACAACATAATTCTGCACGAATGTGAGGGTTATGGGTCTGAGATTAGCCGTTTGGGTTAGGGGTTTCCCACTGTAGCCACTACATTGTTCTATATAAATGGAATTTTTCATGATCACTAAGCTGGGATTGTGCCGTTTCTGTGTTCTGCACAGTATATAAGAAGCACACAAATTTCTCTAAACTTAAACATATGTCCCCAGGCATGTTAAATTATCCCCCAAATTCTGAAGGTCTTGGAATTAGGGATGTGCACAAATGTGGGGTTTTTTTGTTCAATTCTTATCAAATCAAATGCAAAAAAATTAATATTTGTTTGAATGGGTCCCCTTCAAATGTGGTAGGATTCAGGTGTTCTATGTGAATATGATTCAAATCCCTGCTATGAATCGCCTACAAATCGCCTATGAATCCCCTATATATTGGGTGTTTTTCCACTAGCACTAGAGTACCCATTAAGGGTACCCACTAGAGTACCCTTAACGGGTCCTTAATGGGTACTCTAGTGCTAAGTGGAAAAACACCCATTCACTCTGAACGCATCAAATCCAGTCTCAATCCACTTTTAATCCAATCTGAATCCACTTTTAATCCAATCTGGATCAGCTGTAGATGTGACTGGGGCAGACACTTTGCCACCTCCCCAGGTTCATGAATGTAACGAAGCTTCGTACGAATGTATCAAAGCATTTGATTTGTATTTGAATGTCAATCCTCGAATGTCCCAACATTCAATTTGAATTCAAATGTCCAAATTCATATGAATTTGTGCGAATTTCAAATGTGACGAATATTCATTCAATCCCTACTTGGAATGCTGGGATTTGGTTTTACAGACATTTTGCAAGCTATAGAACACCCACGGTTAGTTGTGATTTGAAATAGACTTGTGTTTGTTTTCCACTGAGCAGCTTTTTAACAAGCTTGCCATTTGTTGCCCAGAAACAAAGTTGGTAAACACTGAATTTCCAAGCAAAGGGATAATGTTCCAAAGTATCAAGCTGTCAGAAATCATTGCACATGCCAAATGTAGGGTCAATTGTGGGAGCAATTGTCTTAATAGTGCTCTTGATGTCACTGTGAGCCTGTGGTGATTGACAAGGAAATTGAAGGCAAATACCTAGAAAAGGGTTCCAGGAAGATCAATACAGTGTCCAAGGGAAAAAAAAAGCAGAATAATTGATATGAGAGAGACGCATGACGGATCAAAAACACTGGGCAATCCCCTAGCAGTCATCCCTCTGGTAGAATGCTGGAGTGCAAACTAGTGCAGACAGGTACATAACAGCTTCACAAGATGATAGTGCTGGATTCAGTCTAATTATGATTATTCCATTGATTCCAACCAGGTCAAAGGGATGTACCTGCATGGGCTGGTACATGGGCTATTTCTGAGCATGCAGATTCAATCTTGGTCCGATTGAAGTTACCTAATAGGAAAAATTCTAAGAGAAAGATCCTGTTAAAAGAAGGAGAGTAGGTAGGAATGCAGTTTCCCAGTAATTTCCACAGGTAATAATGGCCTCCAATATATCAGAATGATTGGGATGGGTAAAGAAGATTGCTAGACACCTTGAAAACTGATTGGGACAAATTAAAAGCTGCACAATTAATCTCAAGAGGTGGGACACACACTCATTAAAAGATCTAGAAAATATCTTGACCCTGCCCACTAAGACTTGGTTTAAAGTTAGTCTTGCCCGCATTACTGAAAGACACATGTAGCACATATGAACCCTGAGTGTTGTGACCATAGTTTGCTATGGAGAAAACCTGAAAGCCATATTGAGGGGGGGGGATTGAGGTCCCTCCCCACTTTATTGTTCCAGACTTCATTCATCAAAGAAGAACTTTCCGGTAAACAGGAAGAGCCTAAGGACATGGCTGCCAGCAAGAGCAAGACCTTTGATGGACCTAGAAAACCTGAGTATATCTTGAGCCTGCTGTTTTTAGGATTTTTCACACCTAGCACAGCATCTTGGGGTATAGCCTGGAGTTGCCTTTGTTCTGTTTGCTCAGTGTTGCCTTTAGGCTTTTAAGAACTGATTGAGTCATTGTCCCTCAATTTGCATGTTACCTGTAAACAGCTGCAATTGTGTCATGTACTAAGGGGCGTTCTCAACTATTCAGCCTTTGACTTACCCCAACTAATCATTTTAAACCTGGTAACTTAATCAGATGTGTAGGATTTCAATCTGATATTTAGCCAATCCCCTGTTTGCTCCTTTTCCAAACTTCACTAAAAGGGTATAAAAACGCCTATATCTTGCACAGTTAGTAAGTCAGGGTTTTGTTTCCTCATTTCGCTGAAACTCTCCTGAAGAAGATTAAAGTAAGAAGAATTACCTGTTCCATATCAAAGCCACAAGCAGACTTTCCCCCCTTGTTCCCACATCTGCTGATGTTGGCAGAGATCCTGGGATTAGAGGAAACTCATTGACTCATTCATCCACCTTTTTGCCTCCTGCAACCAAGAAAAGACCCCCCGAAGATTGCTGCATTTCCCTGTTGCCTCTGAAGCCTACTTTTGCACTATTTCACAGTTCCACTATAACTAAATATAACTTATCTGCTGCTCTGCAGCTCTGCAATTGCTGAATCACTGGAGAAAAGGGATTCCCCCTCTCTTTCTAAGCCTGGCTACCAAGCACCTTTGGCTGAATGTCTGTTGCACACCTGGAGATCTCTATTCACTGGTGTAAGGGGTCTGAATGCTGGCATTGCCATCACTGCCTGTTGACTACCAGTCCACAGCAAAGGTTTGTACCAACCACAAAAGACCCCAATCTTCTGAGGATAGCTGCATCCATGTAATATCCTATTTTCTATGGCATTTTCAGGCCTGAAACCAGATGCCTGGTTTGCAGATCTACCTTGGTAACTTGCACTGACTTGGAACAGAAACCACATATGTATTGACTTTCTTACAACAGAAAAAATGTCCCACTCATTTCTTCAGCAGGAAAGAGGGATTCTTGATGGTAAGAACAGTACCTCTCAAGGGAATAGCACATTCCTAAAAATGAGGATAAAAAATCTGTATTGCAAGAGACATTTACCATACTTTCAGGGATCATTGTCACTCATGATATAGTTCCTAATCACATCTCCAGGTTCTAAATGACAGCTCTTACATTTTGATTGGATCCCTATGCCTCTGGCCAGTTCTGTTAATTGACATGTTCCAGATACTGTCATAATTCTAACTGTACATATCTTTTTGCAATCAAGAATGCAAAAAAAAAAAAGAAAGAAAGAAAAAAAGATATGCCAAAGTCCCAAAATGGAGTGGAAGGAAGAAGAAACAGGCAAGATGTCTCCAGCTCAATTCTTATTTCTCCTTTCATTGCTATGCAAAACCCAAGTACTTCAGTCTAGGGATGTGCATGAATATTCGTTATTCGTACAAATTCGTACGAATTTGGACATTCATATATGAACTGAATGTTATAACATTCATGCATTGACATGCATATGAATACGAAAGTTTTGGAACATTCGTACGAAGCTTCAAAACACTTGTAAAATGGGGAGGCGGGAAAGCGGCTGTGCCAGTCACATCTGTAACAGCTCCAGAGTGAATTCAGCATGGCTTGAGAGTGGATTCAAAGTGGATTCAGGGCGGTTTTGACACTTGGATATGTTAAGGGATACGTATCGGATACTTATTGGATATGTAGTGGATACGTAGTGGATATGTATGCATTTGTATCAGATATTCATATGAATTCGTACAAATACATTCATATCAAATAGAATCTTACTACATTCAAAGGGGATCTATTAGAACAAATATGAATTTTCTTAATTCGATTCAATACGAATTTAAAAAACCTATTCGTGTACATCCCTACTCCAGTTTCCTCCTTCATGGTCCTAGTTTTGCTGTATTCCCACAACATCCATGGTTTGCCATCTGAGGCAACTCTTTAGCTCCAAAGAGTCAATATCATAGAAAAGTAGAGTTTGGGGGGTGAATTGTTAATTACAATATGGTGGTTTGGTTCTAACAAAATGCAGTGTAGCCCAAAACCGTGTTGTCTAAATAATTTCCATCCATGGAAAACAGTGCCACACACTGTTGTCAGGAGCCACTGAAGCAAATAATTATCCAGCAATAAACTGCCAGCTAGAGAAAGCAATAAATCTTGCTAGTAGCTAGTTCAGTCAGAAATCTTGTGTTCAGCTAAGATTTCACTCCCCTAAAACCAAGGTAGTTAATTGTGAAGCAGAATGAGAATCAAGCACAGTTTGGGCAAAAACCAATAGAATCTACTTCCTCAAACAAAGTCAATGGGTCCATCAAAAGCATGAGATAGGAACAAAACACACAAGGCAAAGGCAAGGGTTCAAGTAGCAGTGTGAGGATCAAGAGTTGTCGTGCATGCAAGGTCATGCAAAGTAACTGGCTACTGAAACATTTTTGCACTTTTGTTAGGCACAAAGGCTGGTAAATCTTTGGGATGGATCAGGTGTCCACACTTTGGAATGCCCAATTCATCGCAAAGTTACCCAGCACTTTGTTATTTGCTGGGTAAATTGTGAATGCTGCTTTACTAGCAGCATTCGCCTTGCCACAGGAATGGCACCAACAGGCATGTGTGGCACCATTGTCATGGTGACTGAGCAACACGGTGTGTTACTGTGCGCCCACAGCACACTCCATTCACCGGGAAGGGGAGCTGATTCGTTGTCAATAATTAGGCAACATCTGGGGGAAAGTATCCGCAGCTAGAGGAGACTGTTAAGCCTCCAGGCGCCCCCTGCCTTCCCATAAGTTGCCTAATTATGAACTAGGGATAGAAGCATATCTGCACAGTGTGTATGTCCCATTTTGGGGCATACCAGGAGTTCCCCTTTATGTAAAGTGCAAAAAGGCCTCTTGGTTCATAGGGTCCAACTCAAAATTCCCCCTACTAGCTAATAGCAACAGCAATGAACTATGACGGCGGCAAGGGGAAAATAGCTTATTCTAATAGAATTTGCAACTCAGAAAATACAATCACAAGGATTTGCCTGGAAAAAGAATAAAATAAAAATAAATTCCTATAACAGGCATTGCTTCACAAACTGGGGCCAGCTCCCAGCTTCCTCTGCTCCAGAAACTGTTGTTGATGCAGATCTTCATCAGTTATGTACAACAGAGCAGACAGGAGGCCCAACAGGGTCTGCTGAAGTGTTAAGTAGGAAAAAGATATGGACAGATTGTGCAGGGCAAGCTAATGGCTGCAGCAGTGTTGCATGGCCAAGCCAGTGTGAATGTCTCTAGGCAGTAGCATCAGACATGGCTATTGCTACTTTAAAGGACAGACTTTTTGGGCCCTAGGGCAGCACCATATTGTCAGCACTTGTTCATGGCAAGTGCCAGCCCATCACCATCCAGTCCTATTCACATCAGACTTGCACTGGATTTTATGTATACCCAAATTTAATAGCGATTTTCTCCTTTACGTTCCATTAAATCAGAGAGCCAACTGTACACTACAGCAAGACAGCATTATTGGTTTATTCATATGTCCTCTAGTGGATAGAAAAGTAAAGATAGAGAAAAGATTATTATGCACAGAACATCCCTCTAGTGCTGTCAAACGAGATCAATATTGTTGTATTACTTGAATTGGTCTAAGCTAGAGTAAATATGTCATTATTTCCAGTGAAAGATGCAATGTCTTCATGTAGGCCAATGGAGGAACAAAATTTGTATCCTGGCCTTTTTTCAAGACACTCCTGGGCAAACGCACATATTTTCCCAACCATTTTATATGATAGGCTGAAAGACAGTCCAAGGCCATGCTTTGAGCTTGATCTGAAGCTTGATATCCCATGTCCAAATTCAGCCTTGACCCCAAACTGAAGTAATGGGCCTTCCTATAAATCATCAGATATCAGAACAAGGCAACAAGCCCTATACATGCATTCACGCATGCTAATTTTCTCAGCCACCAAACACTGATCGGTGCTCTCAAAAGTGGGAACTTTCAATACTGAGAAGGTGGTGGTCTTCAGAACAGGACAATGAAGAGCTTCTAGTCTCAATGACCATGTGACTTCTTGATGGGGTGCATCTAAAGGACTGCTGCTGCTGTTTTTTGTATTGCTCCAAATGAATGTTCACATGTTTGGAAGCATATTACCATGCATTCTAAATTAGGAGTATAGTGGAATTGGAAACTACAAATAAGAAATGGGTGAGAACTGTAAGAAACATGTACAAAATGAAGCCTGTTTCCTTTTTCGGACAGGTAATAAACAGAAAGAAGTTAAGAATATGATAGTCCACTAAGGATGGCCTTGGATGTTTGGGTATGATGGCAAACAAAATTTATCCCTGAAATCTATAAGTTCACATCTATTAGACAAGTTTAATATGAAAAATAAATATTATTAAAAAAAGATATGTTTTAGGTAAAACAAAATGGCATCGTTAGGTTAAAAAAATGCCAAATGGACACTGGGTTAGAAGTTTATATAACAATTTAGATATGAAGAAATGTAAAAGAGCTGTGAAAATAGAAAATGATGCATTTGAAAAATTTATTCTTAAATGCTTATGGGAGGAGAAAGGGATAGGCTGAAAAATTTACATATCAGTTATGAGACAATGTGAGGATAATATAAGAATGCTGGCCAGGGACTTTCAAGTGAACAAGGAACAATCCCTGGAACTCCCCATCCTTCCTGAAATTAACCTCTTTTTCTCCAGTGATGCCTTTCCACAAAACTTCCAGTTGGAGAAGAAAAAGCTAGAGACCTAGCAAAAATGTGGAACATCTCCTACCTTTAAAAGGCCCCCCATATTATGCATATCAATCCCCTTTTCTTCTTTATTTCTGCACAGCTGCCAGGGATAATGATCAAAATCATTGGTAAGAATGTTATTTGAAAGTGGGAATGTGGAATCCAAGTAGGAAAAAAAAAGTTTCTATCCAACAGTGATCAGGGCCCTTTCTGCACTTGGCCTTATTCTGGAATATATCTTGGGATAGGGGTCTGTTATCCGCATGCTAATGCAGGCAGGCCTCTCCTGGAGCCTGCCATGGTCTCCACAAGCATGCAGACAACAGGCCCCAGCCCCAAGTCAGCATAAGGGCAAGTGCAGAAAGACCCCAGGATTCCAAGGCAAGAATCTGGCGATACGCTTTACTCTGATCTGCCTAAATCATGTTTTGATCCACTGAAGATCAAGGTGTGATTCAGGCAAATGATAACTTCAGGCAACTGAAGTTTTGCTCCTTCTCAGCCACCTAGTGCTGTTTCAACCTAAAATAAGTATTTTTAAATACAAAGGGAGCCTAATAAACCATTCAAATGCTTAGCAATCCATAAACACTTAGAGCTATCTAAAACACAAGATGGATAGATGGTCCCCTTTCCTCACCGCTGCCCTGAATGATCCTAACTTGAGACCTAATTCTTCCTTTCTGTCTTCATTTTTGAATACCAAACTGCTTTCTACAATCCCACATCTGCTATTTGATTCTCCTAGCTAGGCTGGTTCCCCAACCCTTATTACGCTCACCTGTTTGAATGATTATTGATTGTCTGATTACTTCTGTATTGCTTTACTATCTATTATCCTTTGTGCACTGTTGTAGTTTGGATAAATAAAAACTTTAAATATATGTATTAAAAAAAGAATGTACCAAATGAACTAAGATATTTAGGAGCTATCTCTCACTGAACACAGTTTCAGTGATGAATATACTGTTACAAGACTACAGTCCTATTTTGACAGGAACAATGAGTGAACTCTACCATACTAAATAATAAAGCACCAGTCATCAGTTTTTTGACTGAAGGTGCAGCATCACCAAATGCTTCCAGCAGTCTTTTCTTTAAAGGGAAGGTGAATCCATGGCGTTCTAGGGGATGAATAAAAACGTATTTTCTAAAACGCACTAAAGCAGAAGGGCTAAATGGTGCAAAACATACCTACAGTTTCACCAAGCTGAAAGAAAAAATAAAATCATACCACTCCTTTCAAATTCAGCTTTGTTCTCATGTTGAATTCAGGCCTCAAGAAGTTTCTGCATTGCAGTTTTTTACAACAAACAGGCAGCCCTATTTCAGCAAGATAATATAAAAGAAACATGCCAGTAGCAGAAGCCAGAGAGAAGAGCATGTGGGGCTGTATGTACATCAGCCATTCTTTTCTACCTTGCCCCTGTAACAAGGTTCCTCAGTCTCTATGGGCCTGTGTCTACGGGTAGAAATTTGACTGTACTGACTACAAAATGGCTGCTGACATAGGGCACAAAGAACACAAGCATTAAATTAAAAGAAGGCTTATGGCTTATTACCTCTGAATAGCACTGCAGAGGGAAAGTGAGGTAGGTATTTTGTTCAGGTTCTCTTGCAGAAACTATGGAAGACGCTGGCCAGAACTATGGGCAATTCTGCTCTGGCCATACTGTGGACCACAAAGTGTACTAGGACCTTCTCTTCCACACACTGGGATGATTCTAAGGGATGCCCTGGGTGGAGTCACCAGAATGGGGAAGGGGGGTGGTTCCTAGTACACTTCCCGGTCAAGTATACTGACCATTGCAGACTCCCTCTATATTACCTAAGCAGTGTGGAAACAGCCCAAGGAGCTTTTGAAACTATAGTTAAATCATAACATTGCTGCACTACTCCAATATATTGAATATTTATTTGTTTGTTTGTTTGTTTCTCTTGCTCTTCCATCTATTTCCCCAGCCCACTTTAGTTTGCCTACATAGATTATAACACCATCACCACTCTGCTCCATTCTGTCTCATTCCTAACTTTGCCCAGGTGCTGAGCTGTCCTCCTCCCATCCTTTCCTTTCTCCCACACTGATAAAGGGCGAAGAATGTCTCTTCTCTGAGGAAGTCATTTTGAGTGAAGTGGCCAGGAAATCTGTGCTGTTGCCATGGCACCTAGAAGTACTCCTTGTGCTCGCTTCAAAGTTGAAAATAACTAAGTTCAAAGGAAACTGTTACGCAACATTTTAGAAGTGATGATGACAAAATGCTTCTCTAACCACTTCACAAGGAGTGGTTTGCTCTGCGGCCCTCTTCTTGGAGCAAATCAGATGAAGAGAGAAAGAGGTGTCCCAACCCCAGTGGGAAGGTTAGTAGGTATTCAGAGCCAGATGGATGAAGGCACAGAAATGTGAACAGACAGAGTGCAAAGCTTTCGTTCCCTTCAAAATGAGCTATTATCTGTAGACCTCTGGGTACAGATTCCATGCTCTGCCTCATCTCAAGGAGACCTCCTCTGATCCCAGAGACTCAGAAATGTCCTCTCAAAGCATCCACCTCAGCCTCATCTTTAAATTACGCAAGATGGTCAAGGGAAAATTGAACCCCTTTTAAAAAGACACGCAAAAACCCACAAATGTCCATCTGATGGCCTTACTGTCAAGGCACTTAATATTTGGTCACTCAAAAGCTTGCCTCTGGGAGGCTTAGCAGCTGATGTGTCTACCTGCAGCAGCCTCAGAGAGAAGGAAATGTGAAGTACCACACCAAGGGAAACCTATCTTCATGTTTTATATTTCTTCTGCTAAAAAAGAATGCATGTGTCTCTCAAAGTGAAGGATTTGAAGTCTGCGTAGTGATGGAGGAGGCAGAGGAAGAAATTGCCTGGTGGAACAAGCTCTCCCAAAGATAACCAAGCTTACTGTCTGTCCTCCTACATCCGCAAGTACTACTTCCCTGCCAGTCTCATGTGCAATCACTGCAGTAGCGTAAACAAAAGGTCACCACAGCAAGAACAACTGTGGCCAAGCTATCCCCGTTCAGGTGAGGACAGAGCTGTGGAAGCTGCTAGAAGACCCTGTAAGCCACTCAAGTCACTTGAATGTTCAATAGCAAAGATGGATTGATGGGCACTCTGCAAATTTGTTCTCTCAGCCAATTAGTACTATCTTTTTGCCCTCATTCAGTCCACTGACACATCCAACACTGATTGCCTTCTTTGGGCCTGATGAAAAACTGCACCAGCATCTGAAGCCAAATTTCCAATAACCTCTGCCATGATTTCATATGAATGCTAAACAGCATGGCAGAAAGAAAACACTGCAGGGCCCAAAAGTGTAATCGCCAAAGGGTTGAACACTATGGGCCTTTTTGCTCTTACCTTGGTGGTGAATGCAGGGACACTCTGGCATGGTTCACTTGCACTATGCGGAATTGCTTCTACAGTATACTAGAAGCAGCTCTGCATGTGCCAGAGTGTCCCCCATGTGTATAGGTGTAGCACAGTTAAAACTGTTCCATACCTGTACTGGCAGCAAGGCTAGGGTGGCCTGGCATGCTCCATGTGTACATCTTCTAGGATCATGCTTGTGATGCCTGCTAGGACCCCTCAACCCCAAAATTAAGTTATTTTGGTTAAAATACAAAGTGTGGCGAACACTGTATGTCCAGATGTTCAAAAGTGTCGCCAAAGTGTTTTTTTAGTAATGGTAAGTAGTTTAAGGGAGGGGCTAGACAAGCTCTCCAGAAGGGGGTGTGCAATAAACTCCTGGCAGAGTCTCCACCAATCAGGTTGAAGCTAGCCAGCCAGGCCCGTATTTAAGGGAGCCTGAGGGAGTTGTTAGTGTTCTCTGCCTGGGGTTAACTGACCAGAGGGGGTTAACAAAGGAGGGAAACGGGCTATAAGCTGTCCTGAGGGAAGCTGGGGAATAGAGTCCTGAGTCATTAGTGAATATACAGTGCTTAGAAAGTAAAAGAATTGAAATGGTTATACGTTACTTATGCTGCTGGCATTAATCTGAAAAGGACTGGAGTCCTTGGGCTGAGTGAGGAAGCTGGGGACAGTTCAGTCAGAAGGGTGAATGGACCTGTGATTGACATAGTGATCTTACCTGTTTATTATTAAGAAAGCTGTACACAATAAACTTGTTTTCTGGTTATTTTAAAGAAGCTCCAACGGAGTACTCTGTTTTCAAAGTGAGCCAAGTTAGGCCGGAGTTCTAAACAGATACTGTATCTTTAACCCACCGCTGGTTAGGCAGAGTTGGGGGAGGAGCATTGGCATATAGCTATTGTTACCATAATATCAAGACTTAGAGACAGAAGGAAGAGAGGCATTTTAAAAAGGGAAGTTCTGACATTATATCCTTGTTTAGGATATAAATACACGCTACCCAAACAATAAAATAACTCTAACTGAAACATTATAACAACTGGCCTTTACATCTGGTGGCAGACTTTACAATGCTGGCCCCTTTGCCACAGCAAAACAGTTGCTGTCAAATGCCTGGTGAAGCGCTAGCTGAGGCTCAGATGGATTGGGTGTCCCTAAGTCTAAGCCTTCCTTAAAGCCATCTAGACCAGTAGCTGTTACAACCTCTTCCGGCAGCACATTCCATAAGCCGAGGACCCTCTGGGTGAAGAAATACTTCCCCTTGTCAGATCTGACTCTCCTACCCATCAGCTTCATAAAGTGCCCCCTGGTTCTACTGTTGTGTGATAGAGAAAAGAAATATTCTCTATCCACCTTTTCTATACCGTGCACAATTTTATATACTTCAATCAGGTCCCCTCTCAAACGCTGTCTCACCAGACTGAAGAGGCCTAGACGTTGCATCCTGATTTCGTAAGGGAGGTGT
>MTQE01001134.1:58577679-58612060 GCA_014337955.1 Aspidoscelis marmoratus | reverse complement strand
CAGCAAAGTGACAGGCTGTTTTCTTTCAGTGTTAAATAACTCAGAAAATTAACCTTGGAGATAATGTGGAAAGAATATTACTGGTCACTTTGCTGATGTGTTCTCTCGCCCTGAAGATAGACTGAAGCTGGATTAAACCTTAATCCCTGGGTAGGCAAATGCAGATCTTCCATGCTGCTTGTCTAAACCAAGCCTGACCAAGTGCCGAGAGGTTTTATCTGACATTCAGTCTGGATCTGTTTGTACATGAGGGAAGCTGGGCTGTGGTCACACCTGAGGTTCAATCCAGCTTCAGTCCACTTTCAGAGCAAAGGGACAAATCAGCAAAGTGACAGGCTGTTTTATCTGACATTGTCTGGATCTGTTTGTACATGAGGGAACAAAAGGCATTTTCCTCAGCAAGAGCAAAGGGATTTGAAACACTCCCATTCTCAGTACTGAGATGGGAAACAGATGTCCTAAACAATGCCAGACAAGGTATTCATAGGGCAATGTCCCTCCTCATGCCTAGCACTTCGCCAGGCCCTCCACACGTTTCTCTTCAGCCTGCTCAGAAGTAGCAAAATGGACCCAACCGCAGCGCTGCGCGTATTCAAGACGCGCCTCATCGGCATCGAGGTTCCCCTCCTTTCTTCTATTCCTCGAGTCTCCTCCTCGGCGGAAAATCCCCCTAGCAACAAGCCCGCTGTCCACGCTGATTGGCTGTTCAGTGCCTGGCCTTGTTCGTGCGCCGCTCCTCAGACCTAATTACGTGAAATTCGTTGGGGCAGCTGGAGGAGGCCCTCCCGCCCCCGAAACCCCGCCGCCCTTACTGGGGGAAAAACGGACGGAGAGAAAGGAAAAAGATGCGGCGTCTCTTTTTTAACTGCCTCCAGCAGCGGAAGAGTCTGCGTTTCGTTGTTTAAAAAAAAACTACCAAACTTGTCGTAACCTAGTCGCGCACAGCCGTAAAACTGTGCCGGAACTACTTTCACAGCGGGGAGTGCTAATTCGATCCGCCGTCGTGGTGGCGGCGGCGGCGGCGCTGACGAAACGGGATAGACGCGCGCGATTGGCAGGTCCCTCAGCCTATGAAGCCGCAGGACTGTCACGGGCGTTCCAGGGGATTGGGCTTCGGGCAGGAAAAACGACTCTACGTCACGCGGGAGGCAAGCCCAGAGTGGTGTCGCTCGCTTCCCCCCCCCGACAGGCTGATGCCCGATCGCGGCGGCGGCGGCGGCGGCGGCGGGGCCTGAGGGGAAGAAGAGCCGAGAGGCGGTACCTGCTGAGGGAGCGCGTAGGTGAGGGGGTCGCGTGTGCGGACCGGGCCGCGGCGGGTGAAGGGTCGACGGCGGGTAGGAGTCGGACGGCGGGCTGGCGGGCGGGTGGGGTCGGGCCCCTCCTTCTGCTGCTTGAAGGCCTGGAGGGGAAAGCCCGTCGTGCTTGGCGAGGGCGAGAAGGGACTCGAGGTGGCGGCGGGCAGGCAGACAAGCAAGGCGACAGACCCCCCACCCCGGCTGCCTCCGGCCGGGCCAAACCGTCCTCCTCCCCGTCTGTTGTTGGGACGGCGGGGCAAGAGCAGCGCTCCGGGTCGCCCGGCGGCCTTGTTGTCGACGCCTCTGCCAGCTTCTCCTTTTCTCCCCGCCGTCTCCCTGCCCGCCTCTCCTTGCCGGCCGCTCCCCACCCCGGGACTAGGCACACGGCGGAGGGCGGCATCCCCAAGGCGGCCCGGTCCGGCCCGGGAGCGGGGGAAGGCCTCTTCCTTGCTTGCCGGAGGGGCGGAGGATGCTCTTCACAGCCGAGATGAAAGGGAAGGTGCCGCCGGGGTGGACTCGGCTCCGCCCGCTGAATGGCTGGGACCACGCAGCTTCCTTGGCAGCTGTGCAGGAGCGGTTTTCTAGCGTCTTCCCCCGAGATATTTTTGCCTGGGTATTTCCAGACGGGTTTCCATCCCGAGGACCAGCCAGCTAGGCCCGGGCCCCCCGCTTCCTTTCCGGGGACCGGGCAGGCGACGGGGGGGGGGCAGCGGAGAGAGAGAGACCTCTCGGCCGGGCAAAAACAAAACAAGCCCAGCCCCTCCCGAAACGCACGTGCCATCGCGCTGAGAGTCGCTCCGCACTTAAGCAACATTTGGATGATTGGAAGCTTTGTCAGTCCAGCGGCATCCGGTTTCCTACAGTGACTGGGCGACGGTTGCCTTTGTTTTCTGCCTGAGAGATGCCCCAAAGCAGTGGCTGGTGCGGGATAGGATTAGATGCTGGATTAGATGAGCTGGGGCCTGATCCAGCAGGGTTTCTCTTATCTGCTTCTAAATAGCCCTGAGGAACCTAGAGGTAGAATATAATTAAAATAGCAGGGGCCCTTGCATGCGGCAAGTGGGTACTTCTTTCCCCAGGTGCCCTAATCTGCTGGGGTTGAAGTGGGTGAAAGAATGAGTCAGGTAGCAACGCCGCCGCTGTTTGTTCCTAGCTAAAACCCCTTCCGCTCAAAATACAAATCAGAGCATGTGATCGATCTTGTTCACATGGCATTTGCTTTTTCTGGAACCGGCTTCCAGTAATAAATGAAAGTGGGCAGACAGAAAGCTTATTTTTCTCATTTTGAGAAAGTTCAGCCTTTGCTTTAGTTGCTCTTAACAGTCCAGTCCTGAATTCAGTAGTGACATGGAGAAAAATCATAGTGGTTATCTTTCCCAAACATTTGCAGTGTAGCTAGTTTTTCTACTGCCTGGACTTGCAGCCCATGTGGGGCTTCTTGATATGGTGTCAGTGGCAAGTCCAAAGTGCTGCTCATATGAATCAGTAGTCTTCATAAGACTGCCATACTCCCAATTCTTCTTTTTAGAATTAGGGGAACAGCAGATTTTACTGAACTGTGCATCGTTTGTTTGGTTTATAATAATTAATGCCTATTTTTGTGTCTTCTGTTCTAGTGAAAACACTGTTTTTCTTGCTTCTTATGTGACAAAGACAACCACAAACAAGAATCATGGCATCTGAACTGGAAAACCTAAATCCAAGTGCCAGAATAATGACATTCTACCCAACTATGGAAGAGTTCAAGAACTTCAGCCGTTACATTGCATACATAGAGTCCCAGGGAGCTCACAGAGCAGGTTTGGCTAAGGTAAACAATAAAAAAAGTATCTACAAGGACATCTGTAGTGTTCACAATACATATATCTGGTTTTATTGGATGATACTTTATAAAATCAGGTTTATATGTAGATTGTTACATACATGGTGGTGATAGGAAAATACATTTTATTTTCATTTTGAGTGGGCCTCATATCTGTCAGTGATAAAAATCTTTGTATTTTTTTAATTTTCAGTGTTAAAAAAATCAAGCTGTATGCTTTTCTAATAGAATTTACGTGGTATTTTTGGTGTAATCAATATTACAGGGAATCCTTTCTGGGAATGACATATTGCCCCTAAAATGCATTTTATTCTTATATTTCAGTTAAATCCTTAATAGTAAGTGTTTTTCTACAATGTGCCTTCTATAATCAGTCATATGAATTTGCATAATGTGGCAGTTTACTGGAATAGAACCACTGCATTGTGCACTGTAAAGCTTTACCACTGGAAGACCTGATTGCAGCAAAACTGTTGTTCCGTCTGAGATGCCACCTAAAAAATGAAATCTTCAGGTTTAGTTTTTGTATAAGGTTTATTAATTTACCACTCTGAGCCTTCTTTTTGTTGCTCTCCTTTAGGTTGTTCCTCCAAAGGAGTGGAAGCCACGCAGATGGTATGATGATATTGATGATCTCATTATTCCTGCTCCCATTCAGCAAGTGGTCACCGGCCAGTCAGGTCTCTTCACGCAGTATAACATTCAGAAGAAAGCTATGACGGTTCGGGAATTCAGAAGGATAGCAAATAGCGATAAGTAAGAATAAGTAATGTATTTTAATATTTTATGTGATATAAAATCCAACTTTCAATCTAGATGTTGCTTCTTGAAACCTCTAGGTTCAGATTTCAACTCCTAATGCTTTTCAAAAACTTTCTGTGTGAATGATCTGCCTCTTTATTTCGGCAAAAGCGTAATTTATGCTGAAGAGTTTTTGGTGTAATATGTGCACTTGTAGGATTGCTTTTGTTCTATTCTGCTGCTGGCTGTAGCACTGTTTGCCAATGGTACTTATTCATCTAATTTTTTTTATAAAATTGTCTATATAATAATTCTATTTGGTATACATGTAAAACAAAGAAAACTCTGATCTCCTTAGGTACTGTACACCTCGGTACACTGATTTTGAAGACCTTGAGCGCAAGTATTGGAAAAATCTCACATTCAATGCTCCAATCTATGGTGCAGATGTTAACGGGACTCTCTACGACAAGGTAAAGGATGCTGTGTTAGTAGGTTTTTGACCAGTGTGGTGCTTAAATTGCTTTCAGCATCAATAGGAAATTGTCAGCCTTGATTTTTAGTTGCGTTATGGTCATAGAGAGTTTTTATAATATAGGCTGTAAACTGTTCCTTAGCAAATATACATAAGTGATTTTGTAAACAAGAAATTGGGCAATATTCTTGCCTTTTCAGGGCCATCTTCCTTTTTCCTGAACCAGTTCTTTATCATACAGAATATAATTGGTAAATCAGAAATATTTTCTTGTCAAGCTATTGCATATGAAGAATCATTAAGGATACGATTAAATCTGTTTAAAGTTAGGTGGCATAAACTTGAATAAAACAAATATCACAGCAGCTTCCAACTTCCTTCCGGGTTGAAAAGTGATAGATAAGCCAAAAGTGATACACAGTAAAAAAAATCATATTGCATTTTATAGTCAAGGGAAGTGCTCAGTAACATAATTCTCTATACTCATTATACTGCTTCATTCAGATCTGCTGAAGATTTTCAAAATCTGTGTTTACTTGTTGCTGAAATTACAAATAGGGAAGGATGCAGAATATATCACTAATCTAGAAGAGAAGGGTTTTGGTTGCGAAAATTACTTTAAAAGCCACAGAGAATGAGAAGTAATTACAGATGCTGTCATGTTATTTGACTGGTTATATTTGATTTCTTTAGCACGTAGATGAGTGGAATATTGGCCACCTGAATACGATACTTGATATAGTAGAGAATGAAAGTGGCATTACCATTGAGGGAGTAAACACCCCATATCTCTACTTTGGAATGTGGAAAACATCTTTTGCCTGGCATACAGAAGACATGGACCTCTACAGCATCAACTATCTGCATTTTGGGGAACCCAAGTCATGGTGAGATAACCTTTCATGGAGAAATGCACTGTGTGTCATAACCTTCATAAGGGAGGAGATAAAATAGTTTTGCCTGTATATTTTTAATTTCCCTGAATGAACTAATCATAGCAATCAAGGACTAGAAAGAAAACAAATGACTTGACCTATGAATGTTCTTTTCTTGGCAATCCATTGAGCTTTCTCTTTGACCTAGGTTAGAACTCTTAAACCATTACTGTACATTCTCCTGGATTTCCTATCTCTGTGCGTCTCTGCTTGTAGGTACTCTGTTCCTCCAGAGCATGGGAAACGGTTGGAACGCCTTGCCAAAGGTAAGTGTGCCTTCCTGTTTCAACTTATCTGGCCAACAGCATGATCCTGAAGAACACTGGGAGCTACTTTAACCAGTTTGGTCTTTTGGTTAGAGTGCTGGGCCCATATTTTGTACTCAGTGAGTTTGATTCCACGCTCCTCTCCAAAGCCAGCTGGGTGAATTTGGGCTAGTTACAGCTCTCTGCTGAGTTCTCAAAGTCTCACTTATCTCACGGAGTGTTTGTTGTGAGGAGAAGAACAGAAAGCTTTGTCAGCGGCTTTGACTCCCCTTAACGGTGAGAAAAGCAGGGTAAAAAGCCAACTTTTTTTCTTCTACTAGTTATAAAGAAGCATTACAGAGATAGAATAATGGTAGGAGACAGCTTTCTGAAAACAAAAAAAAATCTTGCTGTGCACATTCTATAATTTCTATACAATTCAGTCAGCTAACTTTATAGTTCACAAGCAGTTTTGATTAAACCAGTTCTCTTAGCTTTTAAAAGCAGCAACCACATGAGCCTTCAACCACCTCTTGTTCTTTCTAAGGAACTACATAAGCATAGATATGGGCAAATACGTGTCCTTGTTTATATTGCTGGAGAGAAATAAATTGATTTGTAGAATTAGTTTCTCCTCAGCATTATCTGTCATGCAGTGTAAACACCAAAACATATACACTCTTATTGCTGCAGGGAGCTGGTTTTTGGCTTGTCAAACTGTGTTCCAATTCCAAAAGCAAAAAACCCAACAATTGTAGGGCAAGGAGCAATGTATATGTGAGCGATGTATGTGTTTTGCACAGTGAAAGTTGTCCCAGTTCTGACCTTAGCATCTCTAAGTAGACTGTCTTAATTATCTAGACTGAAAAAGTATCTACTGATAGCTGTGGTCCACAGGCTTAATGTTCAGTTAAGACTATCTGGCATCAGGGTCAAGTACTTAAGTTTCTTATAATTGGAGAATTTTGTTTCTTCCATAGTTGTTCTTAGGGAAAATTCATTTCAGAGCTAATATTAATTTATCTTGTTTTATACCCCTTTTTTGCTATCAGGGTATTTTTTGCTCAGTTTGAATAGGGGAAGCATCATTCTTCTTCATTTGTATTTGTAAAATAAGCAAGATGCTAATTTTCTTAGGAGTCTGTAACTAATTAATGCGCATTTGGGTTTTGTTCTTGCCTGCACAGAGGTTTGCATTCACTCTGCATAGCATTATTCTTACCCTCTTACCAAATTAGCATTGAGACAAGACAACAGATTAAAAGAAGTGCTGCCTTAGAAACATTTGAGTTGTAAGGACCTAAGAGGGGCCCTGCTGGATCAGGTCACAGTCCATCTTGTCCAGCATCCTCCCTCACACAGTGGGTTATCCATTGATTGCGGGCATTCTCAGACAGAAGACAAAGGCAAAACATTCACCTACTCTCTATTTCCTGCAAGTGGTCTTTAGAGGCCTCTTGCCTGCCTCTCCAGCCTGGAGGTGGTACTTAGATATGAATTCCATTCAAGCAAGCACATGTTACTGCTCATGCACAGAGGTTTGGCTCTCTTGCTAAAATAGCTGTAGGTTGACTGGGTTAAATCCTTTATGTTATTGATGTCTTGGTATAGCACCATCTAGCACAAGTACAAATCAGTGGATGGGGCTTAATGCCTCACAGTGTCACTGTTCCTTTAATTTTCCCTGCATTCTCTGGACAACAAAAAGCCTGTTAAGTTTGGCTGTTTTGGAGGAGTGGGCTGAAATCCTCCACACTGCTTCTTGTTACAAAAGTCACTTTTGTCAGAGCTTTGCAGTTCTGTCTCTGTTCATAACAGCTAATTAAGTAGGAATAGAACCACTGACTAAGAATAATTATATGGTCAACCATTTGCATTCTGCTATAACTTGTATACTGCTGCTGCTTGGTTTCCACAAACCACTGTTTAATGTTAAACCACGTTATGCAAGGAACTCCTTCTTGTGGAAAAATGGCAGTGAGGGGGTCCACGGAGCCCCACAGTACCTGTGCAAGTCAGTGGCACTGCAAAATAGAGGACCAGCCTGTCAATAAATCAGTGGTGCTACAGAGGAGGGAGACATGTACCAGTATGTCAGTAGCATAGCTGTGACCAAATTAGATTTGAAAGTTCTGGGATTATTTTATACAAAGTCACATTTTACTCATCATGAGAGCCAAAAGCCAGACGGTTAAAAGAAGAAATACAAAACAATGTATAATAGGTCTCGATAGAAACAGCAATATATTTCTTGCTCAAACAGGATTTTTTCCCGGAAGCGCTCAAAGCTGTGAAGCTTTTCTCCGCCACAAGATGACTCTGATCTCTCCATCAATATTGAAAAAATACGGCATCCCATTTGATAAGGTAAGCTACAGGTGATGGAATTACTACAGCTTTAATTTCAGAATTTTGTAGATCCTTGCAAAACGAGAGGAGTGGGATTTTCGAGAAAGGGGACCAAAAACAAAAAAAAATCCTACTTAATTTCACACTTCTGGATTTCTTGTTTCCAGAACTGTACATGTCTGAAACTTGCCAGACATGATGAATTTCTTTTGCGAGTGAATTCTGGGTGCCCAGTTCTATATGCTGCAAAGGAGCAATCCATATACTGAATTATGCATTTGAGCCTAGTTAACATAACTGGCTGTGGCATACAAAATGACTATTTTTTTATTCCATTGCTGTCTGGGCAGCCTTTAATTAAAATGCAAAAAACAGTTTCATGTTTGGTTTATTATCACTTCAAGCCTTATTTCTCACACAGTTTATCTAAGTGGATTGCTTGGATTGCATAATTTAGCAAAAATATGTTTGTCTGAAAATGTGCCAGGCAAAGTTCCAGCATTTTCAAGTGTCTAGAAATTTGTTAATAGTTCACATACACCTATACTATGAATGATAAGCATGACAGTTCTTTCTTAGGTAAAAGTTTTTTAAAGGTAAATAAACATTTTTTAATGCATAATTCTACACTTCTGCAAACTACTTTTTATAAGCAAGCTGGGTATCAGTGAATTTGACTGCTTGTAGCACAATAATGTTTAATAACATGACTATGAATTGGCATGAAGCACAACCAACATCCAAGAACAACTTCTTTTTCAGGTGACTCAAGAAGCAGGTGAATTTATGATAACCTTCCCTTATGGATACCATGCCGGTTTTAATCATGGCTTCAACTGTGCTGAATCTACTAATTTTGCTACACTCCGATGGATTGAGTATGGAAAGCAGTCAGTTCTAGTAGGTATCTGGTTGTTTCCTTTTTATGTGTTAGAATTTTTTTAAAATTCCTTTGATGTGTTTGGATGAATGGATATTTATAACTGTTGTTTTTGAAGATAATTGCAGATGTGAAGGTTAAAATTACCATTTTAGTGTCTTTTAAGATGTCCTTGCATGCAGACTTAGAAGGAAGACAATATTGTTCTTTGAGTTGCTGTTCAAAATATTGCTGATGATAGCAGGATGTGTTATTTGCAAGTTACTTTTTTCTGTAGATTTTGCTTACTTTCCTTCTTGATGCCATTTGGTCATAGCTGACTTGATGATCATATGGATAACTTTCTCAAGACTAACTCATTGTGGAAAGTCTTTATTAGGTCTGCCGATGAGGTTTTGATTGCTGTTGTAACTGAATCTATGCATCTACCTACTGGGTGTCTTCTTCTTCTCCTTTCTACTTTCGAAAGTATCACCATGTTTTCCAGGGAGTTTGGTCTTCTCATTTTGTACCCAGAGTATAACAGTTTAAGTCTTTGCGTTTATGCTTCTAATGAATAGTTAGATTTTATTTCCCTAGAGTCCACTGATTGGTCTTTTTATCTATCCATGGTACCCTGAGGAGCCTTCTCTAGCACTAAAATTCTCGAGAGTTTGCATGATTCCAGACATGCTTTGTCATAGTCCAACTTTTACAGCACTAAAAGCCATGACAGTAACTATTTTGACCCTTGTATTCAGTGGGATGTCGTGACACTTAAAAATCTTAAACCTTTCATTTCTGCTCTTTCGGTGCCAACATTTGGCATAGACCCTTTATTATTAAACAGGGATCCCAGGAGAAGTCCTCAAACGCTTACAAAGGTTCACTCTTCAGGTGGAAATTTGTAATTGCTGCTGTTGGCAAGATCATTGTCTTCTTAAGAGCTAGGCTTAAATCCATCTTAATCTCTTATTTGACTCTGACTAGCAGGTTTATGTCTAGTGAATGTCTGTGTGCAGCATTTTTCCAGTAGATGCATATTGCTTTCTTAGTATTATTATCCAACATTTTTTTTAGGACTTATGGTGCCTCCAGACATGATTAAAGCTCTGCCCTCCCTGTGCAGCCACTTTCCTCCATTGCAACAGGACAAGGGAAAGTTGCGCAGAGAGGACAGAGTCCCTGCAGAGCCGTGTCCCATTACTCAGATGGGATGATCGATACTCCATAATATCCTCCTCCACAACAGCTTTTTCTACATTGCACTTTCCCTGCTGCTGCGCTTCCGCTGCTGCTGATCACTCATTACATGTCCAGTTACATGACTAATAGTACCACAGCAGCTATGAAGCTTTCTGTTGAGTCTGGAGGCTCACTTTGTTTTTGGCCTTTTATGCCTTCAGATTTGTTCAAGAATATTTCCAAGTCTTTGTCTTTGAATTTCAGGAATTATGACAGTAGAGTAAAATAATTTTAGGCTAAAAGGAGATCATAAGGTACCTCAGCTAACGTGGGATTTTTTCATGCAGTGCTCATGTAGAAAGGATATGGTCAAAATCTCCATGGATGTCTTTGTGAGAAAATACCAGCCGGATCGCTACAAGCTCTGGAAAGCAGGGAAGGATGTGACAGTTATTGACCATACACTTCCAACAGCAGAGGCAGCTGAGTTCTTGAAAGGAGAACTCTTCCAAAAAGTTAAGAATGAGAAGCAGTGCCCTGAGGAACCTGAAACAGAGGAGGAATGCAGAACAGAAGGAGATGTGGAGAAGAAGAGGTATGCTCACTTACAAATTTCTGGCTACTAATAAATGGATAAAAATATATAGACAATAGAAAAATGAGCATGGCAAAGGAAAACCTAATTAAGTGTTCTTTGGCCTAGCCGTTCTTTCCTTTTTGACTGGCAAGAAAGTACTTCAAACTTCTACTGGGCTTCTATCATTTTTTGTTTTTGCTTTTTGTTTGGTGATGCATGTGTTTCTTTTAGCACTGTACAACTAAAGCCCATAAACTGACTACTTGTTAGAAATAGGAATTTTAGATGCTGGAATCTGTTCTGTTTAATCTGTAGGACTTTATTTCTTGCAGTGTTCCAAAGCACCGTATTGGAACCAAGCGGCACCGAATCTGCTTGGAGGTTCCTCATGAGGTGAGCCAAAGCGAAGCTTTCCCCAAGGAGGAACTCAGTCCAGTACCATTCGAGATGGAAATGGCAGAACATTCTGTTGGACCTGCTAGAGAGCCTGTGCAGGAAGGGGACCAAGCCCTTGCACCTTCTGGTAACATCCATATCACTGCTCTTTATGTGGACAGTCTTAGAGTTATGTTCTGAATACTGTACTAAAATGATTTTAAATATTTTAACATGTGTACAGAAACTTATCTGGTAAATTGTCATTGTGATAAATCGAACGATTATTGAAAACATTACATGGAAGTAAGATGGATTTTTTTCAAACCACGTTTACTTCAGTATGTATTATTTAAATGATTCAATTTAGGAATGTCTTTGGGATTTGCAAGTAAATGAGCCATATTTTAATGTTTAAACAAAACCTCTTGCAAGTGAAGAAATCAATCATCTTCAAAGACTCTAAAATGCTTGCAAATATTTGCCAACATGCTGAAAAATTCTGAAACAGGTAAACTGCAATATGGCATTCAGGATTGAAATTACAGGACAAAATAAATAACTGGGACATCTACATATCCAGGCTAGACCAAACAGTGTCTTGTGTCTGAAAGCTACACTAGGACTATGTCTTCGCACAGTATTTCAGTGACAGGCACTAATAAGTACTTTAAATATTGTTTTTGATCCAGAATATGCAGATTCCTCTGAAGTTAAATTTGAAGAGCTGAAAAATGTCAAGCTGGATGAGGAGGAGGACGAGCCAGAAGCTGCTGTCTTGGATCTTTCCATTTCCCACTCTGTGGCTTCCACTATGACACAGTCAGCCATGAAGCAATGTTCAGTCTCCAGCTCTCAGTCTGCTTCTCCCTTGTGTTCTGGTTCTTCAGATTCTGAACTCCCTGAGATATCTAGGCAGAGTTTCGAGCAAACTGAGGTGCTCACTGTACACAGTTACGCTAAAGAAGATGGCAGTGATATCAACAGTGAGCGACCATCTGGGAAAAAAGCCAGTGCGACTGCCAGTGTGAAAGAACAAGACCTTGCAAAAGTAATGAAAAAATTAGACTGGGGTGCAAGCGAAAACCTTATTGCTCTAGTGCAGTGATGGCCAACCTATGACACGGGTGTCACAGGTGACACACCAAGCCCTTTTGGGTGACACACATGATCACCCTGGCACCTGGGAGTATAGTGCTTGCTTGTTCTTGAAGTGTACGAAATGCCAACTTTCAGTTGAAGATTTAGCAAATGAAATTCAGCAACAAAAGTCACTAATGTAAAGAATTATTTGTTTTTGCTTTTAATAAAATACATATATCAAAAATATAACTTTTTTACTAGAGCTACAAATATCACAAAATTATGAATATTTCTAGATGTGACATAGCACCCGAGTTAAGCTAGGTTTTCTTACGAATTTTGACACACCGAGCTCAAAAGGTTCGCCATCACTGCTCTAGTGCATTTTGTGGGCAGACTTGAGTGGTCAGTGATATCCTAATAGAAAAGCTACATGACTGATCATTGTTTGGACTTGCAACAAATGTTTATTTGATCTAGTATTTTCAACCTGATCTTTGTGGTTCTTTGCAATGCAAAGAAAAGTTAGGTAACCATTTTACAAGTGATGCTTGCTAGTGTGGTACTTTCAGTCTTATGTTAAGATTTACGTCTTTGAATTCTAAGACATGGAGCTTAAATGGAACAAATAGGCTGTTTTCGCTCTCAAATTCTGTCCAGTAGCTTTATGTGGCAGAGGTGGTTTGTCCAAAAATAACTCATACATCCCAACTCACTTCGCAAGCTTCAATTCTAAGAATTTTGTTGAATTGTTAAGTTATTTTCTGAAGTGTGATGGCTGCTGATTTATCTCTGATTTCTTCCAGATGGCGAAGGAATATATAAGGTCAGTAAAAGACCGGAAGAAGTCAAAGGGACGTCGCCAGCCTTTGAGCAAACTCCCACGCCATCATCCTCTGCTGGTTAAAGACAGTCTTAGCGATGATGGTAGGCTGTATGTTTCTCCTCTATTGCAGTAGAAAGGTGTTTTACCTGATAATGAGAAGGCAACCAGAGTATGAAATCTTCTGGAATAGATCAGATACTGGTTTTGGTGCCAAAGGGGGTGAAAACTAAATGTTAAATTGTTTTTCCATTTAAATTTAGCCTATCATTGATTTTAAGAACAGGTGGATTGAAAGTTTCTTTACAACCCTCCAGGATTGCATAATGCAGAAGAGTAGTTTATTTGGCTAGGGATGCTAATTTTCAGAAGGTGGCTATGCCAAACAGATTAGTTCTTCTTACTTGATTCTCACTTCTAAGGATTTTTTTAGACTTTTTATTTCTGTCTTAGAAGGCATGTTGTGCCATTTTCTCATGAGATTCATATTTTTGATCAACTGTGATCCTCCTTGCTGTAGAGATGTCCGAACAGCTGGCTCCTGATGAGGAAACTGAAGAGACTGAAGCGTGGGCAAAACCGCTTAGCCAACTGTGGCAGAATCGCCCCCCAAACTTTGAAGCAGAGAAGGAGTATAACATAGCCATGGCTCAGCAAGCGCCCTACTGTGCCGTCTGCATGCTGTTCCAAACCTACCAGGTGAGCAAGTTAAATCCTTTTAACAGAGAGCAGCATGTGGTTTTTAAATACAGCAGGGCCAGAGATGAGATGTTGTGGTTTGTAGTAGAAATGTGCACAAACCAGCTAATATCAAACCAAAACCCTTTCTCATGAGCTGCAGCAAACCCACCAGCCATGCGGTCAAGCAGACAAACTGTTTGGGGGTTGCCTTACTCTTAGTTGCCATGTCCTGCTTGCCAGTTCATGCCTGCTTCATTTTACTCCTGTACCTGCTGGCCTGTGCCACTGACAACCTATGCTGCCCCCCTCCCACTTTGACCTGCACTGCCACCACCACCTTGTCCTGAAGGGCCACCCTTGGATGCCTTTCTTCTGGGACTACATATCCCAGCATACTGCATTTCTTATGTGGGCAAGCCGGTTCCTCTTGCAGGAAGTTTTCAAATGCAGTTGGCTATGCCAAGCATATGAAGGGTGTAGGACCTTCCCAATAGCTCTACTGGCACTTGTAGTCCTAGAAGGCAAGTATCTGGGAATGTGGGCTGGTAGGTAGTTGTGAGCTGATATGACCAGGCACGTGGCAGATGAGAGGGAAATCTTGGCAAGCTGGAATGAACTGATTGATTAACCTTCTGTGCAGTTTGGCTCACTAGCAGGCCAAATCTCAGTCTTTCAGACCAGTTCAACTCAGAAGTGAGACTGGTAAGCTCAAAAGTTATTGGTGAACTGGTTTGCCAGAACCCGCCTGTGCAGGTGTCTACATTCTACATTGTATTTTGTGTTGTTGCTATGTTCATGAACCTGGATTTCTCACTTCAATCCCTTTCCCTGCTGCAAACGTTTTGTTCATTTTTTTCCCCTTAGTTGTATATAAATCATAGATAACTCTTGTGAAATAAGCTTTCTCAGGCTCTTTATAGTAATTTGTCATTGTACCTATATCAAAGGATAATTGAATCACACACACCATATCAGGTGACATTTACACTTTTCAAGGTGCAGTCATTAAAAAGCCCCATTCATAAAGAGGTAGATTGGCAGGTACAGGCTGCAGCATATAAACTTATTTCCACATGCTTTTCAAGAGGATACATATGGGTGTGTTCTTTCACTGTTCTTAGTGGACACATATTTACTCATTCATTTCAGCCTTTTGTAACATGGTTTCCTCAAGTCAGAAATCAGGGAGTGATGTATACATTTTTCCCCTGTTTATATTCTCTTTTCCTGAGAATAACAAACTGTTCTGATCAAACAGCCAGTTAACTTGTAACATCTCAAGGCTTCTTTCTTGACATCCCAGCTGGCCTCCTAAGGCAGAATCACCCAGTACATCCACAAAAGCAGCTCTATCCATAGTGCTGCTTTAACTGATACACAGTTTTAACTTTTTAAACCCAGTACACAGTCCAAATACTTATACGGTTCTCATTATAAGCATACTGTACTCAGCTATCTGCATAAGAGGAATCCTGCTGGATCAGTCCACAGCCTCCTTGTTCAGCATCCTGAATCACATCGTGGCCCACCAATTGCTTCTGGGCATCCTGAAGCAGAAGGCAAATGGCCTTTAGAGGCATCCTGTCTGTCTCTCCAACCTGGAGGCAGTATTTAGGTGTACATTCCAATAACCATTGATACATCTGTCCTCCGTGAATTTGCCTAACCCTTAAAGTCAGTCAGGCTGCCACCTAGTAGTAAATCCCATAGACTGATGACCTCCTGCGTAAAAATTGTTTTCCCTTAATTACAATAAGTGGACTTTAGGCTTATGTGCATTACTTGCAATTTTGAATGCTCCCTTCTGAAACATATGTGTATCTGATATCTTAAGTCTACAACTATATATGCATTGTTAATTTTTTTGTTCATTTGTTTATTGATGTCTGCACTTTTGATGGTGCAAGGTGCCTGATTGTTCTTCCATAAACAAGGAAAAACTCTCTATAATCACTTTGTCTTTTTGCTGCATTGTATTGTTCACTTCCACAGTTACTTGAGAAAACACTTGGCAGCTGTGGGATACGTCACTTTTTCAGTACCTTTTTAAAATGTCATGCCAGTTTTGTTAAAAATTGCACCATTGGATTGCTGGGTCTCATGAAATCTTTTGACTATGGAGCAAGATGTGATGAAGCAAAGACCGCAGAAGGCTATTCTAACAGCCCTAATCTCTTTTGAGATATGGTCACTTGTTTAGATTGTGCAAATTACTGTAGTAATATTCTGTATCTTGACATAACAGTGAGCTGGCTTACTAATTTGTGGAATGTAAATAATAGTCACAGGCTTCTTTTTCTGAAGGTACAGTATTACCTTGAAGGCCTTAGCCTTCTTGACAGCTGTACTCTTTAATTTCCTTCCTAAGCTGAAGTTCTCTAAATTGTATATTTTATTCTTGGCAGGCAGATTGTGGAAGTCAGAACACAGAGGCCAGCCCACGTGATGCTAATGGAAAGATGAGGACCAAGCCACTGATTCCTGAGATGTGCTTTACTACCACTGGTTGCAGCACAGATGTCAGTCTCTCCACCCCTTATCTGGAAGAAGATGGGACCAGTCTTCTGGTCACCTGCAAGCGCTGTCAAGTTCGTGTTCATGCCAGTAAGTATTATATATTATAGGCCTGCCCCCGTATCCACAGGGGCTAGGTTCCAAAACCCATCACGGGTATGGGAAACAGTGGATATTTGGAATGCTGGGAAATCTTGCAAAATTTCCCATGATTCCTGATGTGTGTACACCGCCAGGAGGTCTCTGCTGAGGAGGGCACAATGGCACTGGTGGGTGGGTGGTCTGGTTGACTGCGCTGGGCGAATTCACAGATACTGCATTAGCAGATACAGGGGCATGCCTGTACAGTAGTTCAACACTTTTCTAAGCTCAGTCCATGAATCTGACAGTGCCCTCAGACAAATCTAGTTCTTTTTCTAGAGCTATTGTGTATTAAATAAACCCTAGAGCAATGTGGAACTAACACTCCATGTCGTATCTAGCTAATAAGCCCCCAAGCCCACAGGCAGATTTGGAATTCTGAGAGAGTCCCCTTGATCATCTCAGCCTCTAATCACTTCTGTCTTTTCCCCCGATTATTCTGAGCTCTGACAGGCAGTAAGGGACATAAGGAAGTACTTTTCTTTACTACTGGACTTTCATAGAAATTGAATCCAAGGTAACAGAAACAGATGGTCTTAAGCGTACACTGTTTTACAAAGTTTATACTATTAAACAGTCCAGCAAGACATTAGGTTCAGTGTCATAAAAATGCAGATCCTTTGTATTGACTTGCATAGTTTTCTTTTTTCTATAAAATGACAAAATCAGTTTTTAAAAAATCATACAACTCAGGTGGTTCTTGACAATTGTTTTGAGGGGACCCCTTTATAGTTTGCAAGATCATTTGTCTCTCATTCCTGCCTTCTCATCTGTTTAATTTTTTTTTCTTTCTGATCTGAGACTTTAAAAAGATTCTTCTTTAGCTCAGTGCACATTGTGATAAATGGGACCATGAATGAATTCTCAGACTTTTCAGACCCCAGTGGAAGTGCTCAAGCGAAACATTTGCAAAAACATTGTTAACAAACTCAGAATTACATCAGTCCTGCTCTTTAACAAGTAATGGGATTGCTTAAATGAGTGATGGAACAGTAAATATGACACTTCCTTTCCGCATGTTCTATAGTATTTATCTTACTGTCCTCCTTCTGGCCTGCTCATTATGATGCTGCAGTTAGTTATCAAGTCATTCTAAAATCTTACTGAAACTGAAGAAGAAAGAGTGACTCATGAAAGAATCAAAAAGCCCCTTTGGTGTTGTCAGCTAAAAGGATTGGCTCTATTCTGTTTTAGGCTGTTATGGAGTAGCCCCTGAGAAGGCGACTGAAGACTGGAAGTGCTCAAGATGCAAAGCTAATGCTTTAGAAGAGGTAAAGATGCCTTTTGCTGTGCAGGATTCATTCAAGTTCTTTGGGAGGGATGTCTGTGTAAATCTTGACTCAGTTACATTTCAGATCTACATGTGTTTAAAAACTGGCCTCAACCTCCTTTGAACTAACTTATTTAAAGCAAATTCCTGCTTGATTTATTTTCACATACGTATCCAATAGACCTCTTTCCAAAACTGACAAGTGTTGAATATTATACGGTCATAGAAAGCAGTACTTCTGGATGGCAAACAAATTCCCTGTTACAGTGATCATTCACGGTCTTCACTGAGAAGTGTGCCTTCTTCAGCAGCACATATACTAAAAAGGGAATGATACAGAGAAGAGTAGCATGGATGACACACACATTTTGAAGTGTTCCATCATAAAATAATAGTATTCACTCAGAAGTGAGCTCTATTCTTATACGTTACAGAATCAAGGACAAGTTGATAGCTGACCAATTCATATTGCATCTAATGAGTCAGTAGTAGGGATGAAAATGATCTGTACGTTATATATTGTAAACACGTTTGAATCTTCAGGTGAAAATACAGTTACACTGCTGGGCTGTTTTGCTGAGACATCAGTGGGTGCTATAAGCTTTTTGCATCCTTCTGAGCAACCCACAAATTCTGCATTATCTCCATTGTTGAGTTTCTACAGTGGATCTTTCTAAGCTGTTTTTTAATTGAATTTTGTTAAATGGCTCTGATCCAGCATTAGTCATTTCTCAGCCTCGCCATTACCACAAGTTTTCATAGTTCCCCTTCCATCAAATGACCATCACATGTTGACGAAGAGTATTCAGCCTAAAATTCCTTTATGTTTGCAGAGAATATAAAAGTTCCATTGAAGGAATGAAGCTGAGGTTCTGTATAAAAGTTGTTGACTGACTTCGTCTTGGTAACCTTATGTTGTCTTTTCTTTTTCAAGGATTGCTGTTTGTGTTCACTTCGTGGAGGTGCACTTCAAAAAGCCAATGACAACAAGTAAGTCTCTGGAGTAATAAGCATGCAGTGCCCCATTTTCTCAAATTTGTCAACTAATTTTACAGCTGAAGAAGTAGGTTTTGGAATGTTGTGGTCTTGTGCAGTACAGGACAAGCTGAAAAAATGTTTGTTCATCTTATAAATGTTATAGTTTTTGTGTTAGAGAAAGAGCATTTTGTTGCAAATACTTCATTTCCCGTATCACATATTCACTAAACATATGATAACTCCTGGTCTTCTGATATGTCAGGTGGGTCCATGTCATGTGTGCTGTGGCTGTTCTGGAAGCTAAATTTGTGAACATTGCTGAGCGCAGTCCAGTGGATGTCAGCAAAATACCTCTTCAGCGCTTCCGACTGGTAAGAAAGCAAACGATTCTGTTCTTAGTCTGTACCATAGTTGGGTGTATAGTCCTTTTGTAGGATTCTTCTGTCAGAAGTCAAGAGAAAGCAAATATAAGACTGTTGTGATCGGATGATATGATACTAAATTTGTTGAATTTAGAGATAGAAGGTAACAGCATTTGTGCTTGTCTTTAACTGTTCCAGGCATTTCATGTATGTTATTTAAGTGACATGTATAATTCTGTACAATAGGTTTTGCTACATGTCACTGAGTCAGGTTCAGCGCCTAGTGACGGTACAGAGCAAGACTGGCCCCCTTCACCCATCTTTACTAAGATCTTGTAGCTCTTCCATGGATATCCCAGTAGTCTCTTTAATTCTTTTCATCTGCTGTGTGTGTTTTCTCCCCCTTCCCCAAATTCACTGCTTGCATCACACGTTTAAAGCATAATAATTTCTTCTTGACTGCTTTTCATCATATTCACCTGGCCGTTGGGAGGACGACAATTCCTCCCAAAAGGCCAAGTATGTGAATGTGTGCTGTTGATGGTCCCTATGCCTACTGATAATTCACCCTTCTGCTATATTTGTAATGTTTGTTTAATTAGATATGTGAAAAGAGGAGAGTTCTGTTATATATCCTAACATGGGTTCTTTGAGAGAAGGTTTTAGTTAGAAACAGAATGGATGGATTTTTTGTTCCTTTGCTGTGAGAATAAATGAGATATATAAGGCATAGTTCTAGGTTTGAGCAATTTATGGAAGAAGGGAGATCCAGAGGAACTGTGTCAATATACTACATGGCAGGGGCAGCTGATTGATAAAACAGTAAAAGTGATACGAGTTCAGAGTTCACAGGTATGGACAAACCTTTAACATGAAAACAGGATTTGGAAACCAAGAAAATTAGAAAAAGGAGTTCAAACTTATGTAAGTCTGCCTAAGATGTTTATAGTATAAACACACTTCATCGCCTAAGGTAGAAAATCAAAACACCTAATCAGAGATGACATTCCTATGTCCTTCTACTTATTGCATTACCTGAGGCTTTTAGCCCTGAGCATCTTATTTGAAAAGCTAAACTTGTCTGTTCACAGAAATGCGTCTTCTGCAAGAAGAGACGGAAGAGAATTGCTGGGTGTTGTGTGCAGTGCTCGCATGGCCGCTGTCCAACATCCTTCCATGTCAGCTGTGCTCAGGCAGCTGGAGTCATGATGCAACCAGATGACTGGCCTTTTGTGGTCTTCATTACTTGTTTCAGGCATAAAATCCCATCCCAGGCAGAGGTAAGTTGCTCGTGTCCTATGTTTACTGAGGACTTGTCATCTGTGTCAGTTGATAGCACTGGGTGGGTTATTCTCACCAATAGAAGTAAAATTGATTGGAAATGGGCTGCATTATGAGCCACTTCCTATAGAACTGGAGATTTTAGCAAAGCTGTATTCGCTATTTTGTGTATGGTATATAGATCTTGACTGTGAATGCTATTTTCCTTCAGCGAGCCAAAGCTGCTCTACAGGATCTTGCTGTGGGCCAGGCAGTGATCAGCAAACACAAGAATGGGCGTTTTTATCAGTGTGAAGTGGTCAATTTGACAAAAGAAACTTTTTATGAGGTCAACTTTGATGATGGCTCCTTCAGTGATAACCTATATCCAGAAGACATTGTGGTAAGAAATCTGTTCCACTACAGGGGTTACAGGTCAAGGGAATAGCTTCCCAGTTGAAATATCACTTACAGTATGAAATGCCACTATGTTTTGTGTTTCAAGAACATGGCTTTAAGGGTACTGGGAATTAGTGGGTTAAAGTATAGGACTGGCATCATACATGACTTACCTTTTGCATACATTTTCAGTTGCAATTCTTTGGGTAATTTGCAGGAATTCTCCAGAAAAAAAATGCATAGTAAGTAGCACATAGCCAACGGTCTTTAGTTTCTTGCTCAGTTCTTTTCCCTGCCTCTCAGACAAATGTGTTAATTTAGGTGGGTTGCCTGTTGAAATTTGGTTCTGTGATGGAGAGAAGCAATGCCATTCTAGCATAATGACGGCATTTTGAATATGCTAGGCAGGAATCGTACATTATTATGAAACTTCTACTTCATGAGTAGTACTAACTTGCTCAAGCTTAGTGGGAATTCTTTCCCATTTCTCACCCCAACCTACTTTCAATTTTTAATTCTAGCTAAGATAGGGTGACAACTTGGTAATGCTTGATTTGCCCATTTACAAATAACTCTTCACCTTTCCCAAACTTTTTTCCATGTGGACAGAGTCGAGATTGCCTCCAGTTGGGTCCACCTGCTGGAGGGGAAGTTGTTCAAGTCAGATGGACAGATGGACAGGTCTATGGGGCTACCTTTGTAGCCTCACATGTCATCCAGATGTACCAGGTAAGAAGATGATTGGGAATAAAATTGCTGAGCTCTCTGTAATTTTATTTTTTCATGGTCTGCAAATTTGGAGAACCATTCCAGTTAAGCTTCTAGAATAGTTCTGCAAGTAGCAGGTGACATCCAGGCAATAGTCTGGTTAATATAACAACTGGAAAAACATAATTAATTGTTATCAATGTTGCTTTCACAGCATTGTTAAAACTAATGACTGTTCAAACTTGTCACAATTCTGATACAGTATTATAATAATGGTTCCAGCCATCTTATGTCTCTTCTTGGCCGCTGCTTTTGCTGTTTAACCTGTATTCCAGCAGCCTGATGGAATCTCAGGAGTACAGTAGTGTTCCCATAAGAAGCAGATGGGGAGAGAAGACGGGTGTAGTCCGAGACATGAGCAAAAGCCACACAGTTGCTGTCTCAGTTAATCTGCCAACTTTCTAATCTTTCTGAATCTAGGTAGAGTTTGAAGATGGATCTCAACTGATGGCAAAGAGGGATGATGTGTATACACTCAATGAAGAACTCCCCAAGCGGGTCAAATCAAGGCTGGTAAGTCAGGGAGCTGAGGAGGTCCAGCTGGGCAGTTCTTCTCACAAAGAAACCAAAGTAGAAATCTTATGCTCAGCTCGGCCATATCTGCTGTGCCAAGAATACATTACAGGTATTTTTTTCCAGTGCCTTAGGAACACATATGTTACAATTATTAAGCATGTGCCCTTGTAGCATACTGAGCCTGCTTGAAGGTAACACACTCCCACAGCCAAAAGCTTTTGAGATCCATTCCCACCCCCAATTTAATCAAAGTAATTTGCCACGTGTTCAGAAATTAATGTTTTTCTTTGAAACCTTAGCTTTTTCACCCATGAACAATGAAGGGATCCATTCCACGCCATCTCAGCTTCATGTAGTTAAAAAGATGGGCATACCATTAAAGGGTATGGTTGAGTTGGTCTTTCCCATTATTCCTTTGGCCAAGTATGGCCTTTATTGGGTAAATAAACTAATTTAAATAGGTCTCTTGAAAACTTTGTTATCCATGAGTGAAAAAGCCCTTTTCTATTTGTGGAGAAGGGAGTGAAAAGGTTTTGGGCCACCTCTGTTGCAGAATACGGATACCACTATGACAGATAACTTTATCAATTTATGTTCCTTTCCACAGTCTGTCGCCTCTGACATGCGCTTCACAGAGATCTTCACAGAGAAAGAGGTCAAACAGGAGAGAAAAAGACAGAGGGTGATCAACTCACGCTACCGTGAAGATTACATTGAGCCTGCACTGTACCGAGCCATTATGGAGTAAGCCAGCTACAGAATTGAAGTGACTGCCTCCAGGTGGATCCTAGCACTCCAGCACAGCAGAGGCCAAACAGACTATCTTAAGATCCAGGTTCCTTTTGTAAAAAAAAAAAAAAATGAAGCAATCTCAACCTGATTCTACAGCACCTTCAAGGTAGTTGCCCAGTAACAAAATGGATCCGCTTTACTGGCAGACTCTTACGTGTAGGATTTGTGAGCACTTCATTGACTTTTTGAAAAGTTTAGCTCCCACCAGCCTGATGGATTCATCTTTGGCAGTGGATTTGTTTATGCAGTTCCAGCTGCTCTCTCTGCCAGGAGCAAATCTTCTCAGTACCGCCCCAAGGAGCATCCCAGACAGCTGCGGTGTCATGGATAAACCCTTTTACCTTCTTATGAATTAAAAAGTCCGGTTCAAGCAGCATTTCCTCGCTCACCGTGCCTGCAGAACGCTGGCAGTGTTATTGGTGCTTGACAATGAATTCCTTTTTATATTTATAATCCTTTTTTGTCATGAGCTCCTGTTTCTTTCAGCATCACCTCTATGAGACAGAGTCAAGTAAGCTGAAGGAGGTAGAGGATGAAAGCGATTGGCTCTCCTTGGTCCTAACTTCTCGAACTTTGGATTAAGTTTTTGTTCCTATTTTATATTCAGAGACTTATTTACTCATGCGTTTAATTGTAATAGTATGTGCCTATATGTAATAGGAAACTTTTTGGAGCCATTTAGTACCGTGCATTCCTCAGGCAACAGAATCCTGGGAAACACCCCTTGTTAAGGCAATAAGGTCTGCAGGGATTCCAGGGCCCAGAATCACCTGGGAAGCAGCAAGTTTGGCCCAGGCATGTGGGAAAGATGCCTTGGAAAATTATCATAGGCACACCTCACCGGCTGTGGTTCCAGCGTGTGAGGTGTCTTGATTACAATTAGAGAGTTTATAGAATGAGATCAGAGGTCAGCATTATTGATATTAATACTTGGAAGCTTTGTGCTGTTTTATCTCAAAATCATGCTGGCAAAAACGTAGCACCAGGCGTTGTGTGTTTAGACTTGCATGGAAAAGAAACAGGAAGACCAAGGGGTATGGTTTTAAGAAAAAAAAAACTGCTTTTGCTGTACAGCTGTGGGGGCAATTGCATTCAGAAATCCAGACCTAGTAATCTTGTTAAAGTTTCTGCCCATTTCCCTCTGAACATGCCATTTTCACCTGCACTTGGAAGATATATGTACCTTTTTGTTCCTAAGTGATCTTGAAAGGGTCACAGATATTCCTGCCCTCGGTTCAGCTGTTTCTGTTACCGTACAAGGACGTCATACAACAGATTATAGGGTAGGAGTGCCTTGTCGTGTATCAGACCATATTTTGAGGGTATGAACACTGCTTCAGCTGTGCAGTATAAATTGTGTTTATATGAATTAGACCAAATTGCTCTTCAGCTTGTAAACCCACAAAGTCTTTCTCCCGCCTTTCTTTTATTACAAATATATTTGGGTGTATTCTAAGAAGAGGTGTGAATCTTCATAGCCAGTATTAACCTGTGCATTATTCTACAGTTTTAAGTTGTCATAGTTTCTAGGAGTGGAACCTCTCTGGAAGCGTAGGAGTTGAACCCGTGTACATTCACCAGCACATGCTCAGGATCAATCATGGTGTGAGTCTACACTTTTTGCTCTCTGCTGAAAGTGGTTGCCTCTGGAGGGGCAGTGGGGACTTCTTTGAATACCTCCATGCTCCCTCCTTGCCTTTTTTTTTTTTTTTAATTATTTGCCATCTGAGAAGATCTTTGATACTTCAAGCGATAATCATTCCCTCTGTCCGGGTTCCTCTGATTTCCTCAGATATGATGGTTGTGATAAGCAGAGGCTCCTTTTCCCACCTGGAGGCTGCTGCCATTCCAGCTGGCATTTCTTGCATCCTGAGTCAAGTGGCGTTGTGTTTTCTTGGTCTTCTTGCTCAGCGAAATCCAGCTATGTAATGTGATGCATACAGAAATCCTGTTGTGTTGCCCTGTGTTGAAAGTGGCTCGTTTGCAGTTATGCCTCGCTCCCAGGAACGAATTTTTTTTCATATCATTCTTGAAGTTTAAATCATGATGACCATAAAAAGAATCACCAAGCACGGGGGACTTTCCTTTACTTTTGTTCCAAAATGTCTCAAAGTGAAAATCAAATCTAGAAGTCTTATATTTATATCTGGAATTTTAGCTATATCATGAGGCAGAGCCTTTTTGAATTTTTTAAATGGCTCATACAGGTGTTTGAGTACATCAGAGCAAGTGAGCATAATAGGGTTGTAATGAATTAAATGCTAATTTAATCTGATATAAATGATATGCAAAAAAAAAAACCCAAACAACCACAATATGATGGCTTATACATAGTGGCTGAACCAACAGAATTGGCCAAAAGCATTCTACCTGCCTGTTGCCCTTTTTATTTACTTGTAGAATTGTCACTTGGTTTGAGTCAGGTAGTGGAAGTGTCTTTCACAAGGAGCCAGGCTAGGAGATAAGTGTAATAACAAGCAAATAGAAATCACGAGTACTGATTGTTGAATGATTTTATTTCTCTTACTCATCAAGGGAGCACAACACCTTGCTAGTGATGAAGTTGTGAAACTTCAGTTTCTTAGCTTCTCCTTCATTTCATACACAGATGTTTCTGTTGCAAAGCAGTGACCTCACCTTGAACAGAAATTGGCTGAACCATGAGATAAGAACATAATCTGAGTTCTCTAAAATGTACTGAAAAATGTTAAATTTTTGACCTATTTGAAATCATACTGGTTTTGGAATGCTGATGTGAGATGGATACAAGATAGGCAGCTTTATGTATTGTTTTCAACCTGATCTAGTTATATAATTTTGGACTAGACTCAACTGATTAAATCTGAAACACTTTAACTTCTTTGTGTCTTTGGTCATGTTGCTGAATATCCACTGCCTGTTATTCTTCCTTTTAAGAACTTTTTGGTTGTGCAGTGTTTTGGTCACTGTAATGATTGACAGCTTTCTGTCTCAAGAGCCTATGAAATACTGCATCATAATTTGTTTTTCAAGATCAGGATTTAAAGTTGCCACTGTGACTCTGTAGGCCTGCTGTGGAGAGCCAGGCATTACTACGGTTTCTGCAGACAAGTCTCATCTTTGCCAATCCTTCTGACAGAAGAAAAAGGATTTTTAAAATAAAAGCCAAATAGTGCAGAAATGTCATATTAACATATGGAGATACATTTGGAAGTTGATCCAAAAACTGATAAATAGTAAAAGCTATATCTCTTTGTAAACCTACTTCGTAATGTCAGCAGAAAGGGGAATTGGAGGTAAAAGGACAATGTCTTGCCTGCTTCTTGGGATAGGTTGGAAGAAAAATAGGCATAAAATAAACTAGGAAAGTTTATTTCCTATTTCCAGGACTTTTAAAATCACCAGCAGAACAGGTTTAAGTAACATGGTCTATGTGTACATAAAGACAACGCACTACCATTGATGCCAGTATGCATTCCAATATTTTGAAAATATACATCCAGTTTTCTAAATCAAAATACTTGCATTTGTGTCCTTTAGAGTTGGTCCTATGTGACCAGAGTTACATCTAAGTTTATGGCATCTAAAGAATCTAGGCGATACTATACTTGCTTATCCTCCAGTGTAGCATCTATAAATAAAGTTCACATTCATTGTGAATGCAGTGGAGACTTTTACTGGTAACATTTGCAGAATCACAAAGCTGCTTAAATCAGCAGCAGCTGTTTATAATTCTGCAGAATAACAACACTGCAGGGCTTGGGATGCTGGAATAACTCTGAACAGCTTCCTATGAAAATCTGATTCCATTTCTTCTACCAGCCCAGCTTTCTTAGTCTGCAAAAAGATTACCTATACTTTAAAAAGAAAAAGAAAAAAAACCCTGTTATAGGGATACTTAATATCAAAAGTCTCCTTTGTGTGTTGCTAATGAGCAAGATTGTGAAAGGTTTCAAGGGTAAATGTTCATAATGTTAAGTAGGCAGTGATATATGAGTGCAGTTTCAAGCTGTTAAACGTTTCTGCTCTAAGAATCTGTAAAAGTTAACCGATGGTCCTCCAGACTAGCAATAGGGGAATTACAACCCCCATCAACTCCTGCCTGCCTTTCCTGTGGACAGAAAGAGGACAAGCACACCAACCAAGATTGACATATTATCTAGATGAAATCAAAGCTAACTATTGATAAAGTGGAACTGGAAAAGGTGCAGAAAAGGGCAACCAGAATGATTAAGGGGTTGGAGCACCTCCCGTATGAAATCAGACTGCAATGTCTAGGCCTCTTCAGCCTTGAATGATGGTGTTTAGGAGATCTGATTGAAGTATATAAAATCATGCAAGGTATGGAAAAGGTGGATAGAGAATTTTTTTTCTGTAACAACGCTCGAAGCAGGGGGGCACCTTATGAAGCTGATGAATAGGACAGTCAGATCACAGAAGGGGAAGTATTTCTTCAGCCACAGGGCTATCACTTTATGGAATTTGCTGCCAGAGGAGGTGGTAACAGCAACCAGCCTAGATAGCTTTAAGGAAGGGTTAGACAAACTTATGGATGACAGGTATATCAATGGCTATTAGAATGGGTGCCTAAGTACATCCTCCAGACTGGAGAGACAGATTGCCTCTAAAAGCCATTTGCAAGAATTCAAGAGCAGGTCAAGGTTTTGCCTTTTGTCTTTTGCTTCAGATGCCCAGAAACAATTGGTGGGCCACTATGAGAGATGGGATGCTGGAGTAGATGGGCTGTGGCCAGATCCAGCATGGCTTCTCTTATACCCTTACAACTATTCCTGAGACTACTACTCAGTTGCTTCTCTTCAGCACGTTGAGATGCTGATCAGAATTTTCTAAAGTGTTCTTAGTCCTGCTGTTGTCCTGAAAGACTTAGCAGCAGTCACTGTACATTGCAAAAGAAACTGATGACAGATGAGGCAAAGATGTGTTCATCTTGGCTAGGATCTGTGCTCTTCTGGGTCTGCCTGTTGTCTTCCTTGCAGAGGGAGAGAGAACTGGCAGGAAGCCTGAAAACAGCATCTGTCTGCCACTTGCCCAGGGAATGAACATAAGGTCAGGCTTGTCCTCTGTGCTTGTGAGTGAGGCCCAGAGAGGGCTGAAAGGCTAACACAGTAGCTTTCTGTGAGTAGGAAAACCTAACAGAGGCTGCTACAGAGCTCAGGGTTGGAAAGGTGAATTCAGTGTTTGTACACTGCAGTTAGAAGCCACGTGTGAGTTCTTTTGCTGACTTCGTTTCCAGAGCCGCTGGTGGAGTTTAAGAGGCCCCGTTGTTTCCATTTCTCTTTAATGCCACCTCTCTCTAATCTGACTATGCTCCTGATCAAAAACAGCTGAAACAGAAATGCTAAGGAAGTATTTTATCCCTTCAATTCTTAATAAAAGTAAATAAGGTATGGCATTGTGCCACCAGTGAACTGGTGGCCAGATGGGCAGGTGAGTTGATGGCTCCCTCTCCTTGGCTCCTTAGCTACCAGGTACTGTAGTGCTGGCTCTAGGAAGCCTGTGTATCAGGATATGGCCCACGGCTTGCTGTGCTGTGCCAAAGGAGGTGAGCTCGCCTCATGCATAACTGATATAAGTGGCCCACAGGTGCTTTCCCAGTTTCCTTGGACAAGTGCCACAAGTGAGACAGAGGCTAGGCTGGGAAGGCTTGCTTGTCTAGGTGAGGAGACCTTCAGTGGAGCAGCATTAGGCTATGGCCACAGGCCTGTTAAAATCAGTAACATCAGGCAAGGCTCTTCAACAGTTTCACTCCACTTGTACCTTGAGGGTGTGTAGTAGAGCAGCAGGTGGGGGCAGGGTTGGTGACAAGTGTATATGCAGTGAAGACACCCCATGTTGCCAACTTATCCATATGTACTGTACAGAGATTGTGCCTGGTCTTTTTGTTCTGGCTAATTCTTTCATTTATTTTTATTGTTACTATTCCAACAACTTCTCCATACGTATACGTATACATAATATGGGAATTAATATTAATGTTTCATCTCTCCATTCCCTAAACCCAGATTGGCTGTATCAACATTTACCAAAATCCTTTCTCAACCTTATGGGCGATCACTTTTGACGATCTTGTAAGACTGTATTCCCCTTTCTCTTCACAAAGCCCTTTTCCCACTTGTCTTATAGTCCCCTCTTTGTCAGTTGCCCAAAAGAAATCAATTGCTACCTCTTTTCACTTATTTTACAGCTGTCCCACCCTAAGCTGCTGCTGAGCTTTATTACAATTTTTGCAACCGTATATGGACATCCTATTTACAAGGAAGATAGTCCCCTCAATAACACCAAACTGAGCCCCAGGTATTGTTGATTGTTTATTTAACCAGACAAGCATGACTACACGTCAGGGCCTTTTTGCACTTAATGTCCATGGGATACTGTCCTATGGAAGTTAAGGTCAAGGACAGTGACTGGCGTTCACACAGCAACTCCTGGCTCTGTCCCAAACCTAACCCAAACCTACCTTGCTGTTCACAAAGTGTGGGTGATTCATTTGGGACCATCTGCATTGCTATAGCAGCAGCTGTGGCAACACCGATTACAAGATACAATTGCCCAGCCCAAGGCACAACACCCTGCCCTGCCCCCACACAGTGTTCATACTAGGAAGTAGTAAAAATGCTGCCTCCAGGAGTTTGCCTAGCTGACCTCAGTAAAACTGTGGAACAGTTTTTCCTGCTCCATAGCTAAAGACGATCAGGACGGCTGTGCTCGCTTCTCAGCTACTCTGTGATGGAGGCAGCACTGTGGTGTGTTGATGTTCCGTCCCAGAGCACGTCAGGCCAACCTTTATCGCCTAAGTGTGAACAAGCCGTAAGATCCCAACGTCTTATAGAACAGTATTGTATTCGCATGCTATCTGGATTTCCACTTCATCCTTGCGACAACCTTGTAAAATGGCTCCAGAAGCGGTTTGCGTCTTGCCCAAAGCCACTAAGGTTTAGGACTCAGAAAATATGTGAAATGGGAACTTCTCAAATCTTCTTCGACACTTTTATTGTTTCATTTCTATAGCTGTGCTGAACTAACCAACCTTATGGAATTTCCTGCCATTCTGCAGACCAATTAAGTTTCTATTGTACTAGTTATGGATTGCCATACGTTTTTAGGACTGTGTCTTTTGCTTGCCAGGAATTCCCCTTAGCGTCTATGTGCTCTACTGTGCAATATCCATGAAATGATCCCAGAGTTCCCTTCCTGCCTCCCACAGAAGCCAATTTAAAAACATTGTTGGCATTGATTTACTTTTTTAATCTATGACATGAATGGAGTCTTTGTTTCTGATGCTCCTGGGTTATACGGCTAACCTCAGCTCAAAAGGTTTGAAAGATAATCAAAAGCAGGAGCAGGTTGACTTTCAGTTTTCTCCCAGTAGATTACAGTCATCATTGTTTCCATCTCTTGGAAGGCTCCGAGTTGTCAATTAATGCTACAAGGACCCATGGCAACAATGCCTTTGAGAGCTCCTGCATGGAGAAGAGCAATAGTTGGGAGAGTGTGGCAGGCAGATGGGAGTACAAAGCGATGTAATTAGCTCTGAGTCTGTTTGTCTGTCTTGTGGGGATTTCCTAGGAGTTTGCATGCTCATTGCTGCTGCTCTTTTGTTCGTCAGAAACGGTGCTCAAGGCAAGAGCTTGCTGAATGGAGCTGTGGAGAGGCTGAATAGAAAGGAACTTTGCAAGCTGTAATGATCCCACAAGATCATTGTGTGTGAGTTAACCCCCAGCATCCAATTCACCAGAGTACCAGGCTAATTGAGAATTCTGGCAAAGAATCCTGGGTCCCAGAGGATTTTGGTAAGCCAATGGGAAGATGGGGGAGGTAGATAGAGCCAGGGTGTTTTCTGAGAAGAAGAAGGAGAACAGGAAGGGAAGTTAAGGTTGGGCCATGCAGTGGGGCATGCCAGCAGAGGGAGACATGGACAGGCTGCCGCAAAGGGTTAGGGAAAGATTGTAATAGTTGGTAGATGCAACCAGGTTTGGGGTTTAGTTGGAAAAGTGTTCCAGGTTAAAGACAGTTTTGTTCCTTGGGGAAGGGGAAGCCCATGTTCACATACCTCCACAGCATGGTTCTACCAGGAGTGTTTAATCTCTGGCTTTCCTCCAGACCCTAGGAGAAGGAAGGTGGCTTGAATATCCGGGGAAGGTTTTGATATAGCACAATTGGTAGCCGATGTACCAGAAATGGGGTCAGTTGCATGGACAAGCCCAGGCCAAGTGAGCTCTCTGACTCCATGCCCACTTCCACTGCAGAAACCTTCTAACCCACAATATAATAACCTATAACGAAACTCCTGAATAAACTGTGTAGAGTTCTGGGAAAGACCAATGTAAACAGTCTGGAATGCAAGTAAAAAAAAACATGTCCAGTCATGCTGCTGTGGCATCCAATTTGGACATCATGTGACAGCTGTATTACAGGGACCTTCTGTCACATTGTGCAGAATATAATGTGGTGGCTTCACTCAGTGACGCTTCTGCTTGGATCCTAAAACATTGCCACTCTGATGCTGAGGGGATATGCTGGTTAGCTGAGGCTGGATCCAGGATGCAGAGTAGAAGCCTCTGCATCATCCCAGAGACACACAAAAAATCAACCTCATTTACATGACTAGTGAATGAGAAGCTGAATTTAGCATGCTCTTAAGCACTCTACACTGTATGTTATTCTTGAATAAGCGAGTATTTTTTCCCCCAAACTCATCTGCTGCTCCAAATATCAAGTCAGTCCAAAACTGGATGATATTCCTTCCTTCCAAACTTACTTTCACCTCACCAAGGTAAATATTTCCTCTGTGGGCACGGTTCTGCAAATCTGTGAGTTGGAAATTTCTCATTGCGTAGTTTGTATTTGAGAGAAATTAGAGCCTGCAGTGTCCAAGGCTCACTGAGGCAGTTTCTTGAACTTCTCTCGAGCCTATTCATGGTTGTGAAGACTACCTCCTTCATAGTGGCAAAGCCAGACTGAACAGATTTAAAGGGATCTTTCCACTCAGAAGAAGAGAGATTTTAAGAGAATCTAGCTTGTCCTTCCAATCATTGGGGCTTTGGTGAGAGTTTAATTCGCCTTCTTCATTTTCCTTTTCTCAGGTTATTGCACCTGTGGCTGCCATTTTTGCACCTTGAACTCAGTTTGCTCTGGTTTTTGTTTGTTTTTGTTTCTTATTTTTTAAGTTTTCAAGATACTTTTGCAGAGCTAGATCCCTGATTTTGCAGAGAGAGGATGAAGGGGCTGAGCAAGATTTTAGTACGTAGCCCCCCCCCTAATTTTTTACATTCAGGGACTGCGATAAGGAACTATATCCCCCAATCTCTACACATGTGTCCTCCTCAGGTTACTACATTTTCAGGTCGGAGAGTTCTGTAAGATAAAGGTTAGATGGGAACAGTCTAATTCGAAAACCTCTGCTTTCCCTTGAAAAAGAAGATTGTATAATAGGAACAGCACATCCAGAAATATCTGCCCTCTGTGTATGGCATTCATGGAGCATCAAAAGGCCATTGTTCCTGGACTGATTATGCTTTTATAATATTCAGAGCAGAAAATTTGCATAGGGTTCAGGGGCATATTGTACTGCTCATAGAAAAAAGCAAAATAAAATTGTAACACTGGAATACAAAAATCTGCAGAAAATAACATGGAGAAAGTTTTATGTTGCTATCTAGAATGGCATGCAAAATTTCAGTGAGATGGCAGCTGATTTCTTTCAAAATTCCGAGGACAGACAAGGATACTGAAGAAGCATCATACTAGATAATATGCCAGAAAAAATCCAGTCCCTAGTTTTTAAAAAATATTCCATAGGAGTAAGCCTGAGCCAGATCAGTAAAGTGGTACTGCCAGAGGGATTTTAGACTCCTTTCTTTTCCAGTTTTCCTTACTGGAGGGATACTAGAGCAGATCATTCTCTGGTACATTTTGTGGAAAAATGGGCCCTTGGCTTCAGAGCAGCACATAAAACATAGGTCTCTTTTTCTATCCTCTGTCCATCTTTTTGTTTTTATTGGCCTTGAATCACTTCCTGGTATAAAAAGCTTTTTCTTTTTGTTAATGCATGCCCTATTACCTTGACACCACAATATTTTTGAGTTTGCTGTAATTATTGGTCACTTTCTGTAAAGTCTCTTCTCTATTCCCATGTGTGTATGTTAAGTGAAGCAGTGTGAAATGATGATAGTTGGTCAGGATAGCTATTATTGAATTATACTCAGAGGTAATATAGGGAGGGAGTCAAAAGTAGGAGGGAAGCAAGAACAGAGATAAAGGGAGCTGGCTGTACCCTCCCCTGAGAAGCCAGAATGTGCATCCAATCACAGAGGGAAGAAAAAGGGGAAGGGTGGGAGTGGAATAATCTATCCTGGCATTAGACTGAGGACTGGGAGAATGAAAAGTGTGGACAGGGAAAGGCAAACTGAGGGTGCATTCCCATACAAGTTTAAATCTGAATCGAATCCAAATTTGGAATTAGGAGAGCCCATTTAATTTTTTATTCCCAGATTTTATGAGGACTATGCTGTATAAATCCACAGGACAAAAAAAAGTCCTCATAAAAACTGTTCTCAGTCCCCTTCTGGAGCCCAGCCCGCATTATTTTTTTGCCTTTGGGAATGCTTCCAAACTCTTTGGGGTGGGGATCTATCCTTTTAGTCAATGCCTGCCAGATGTGGGTGGGATTTCACAGATGTGAAGGTCTCTCCCCCTCCCCTCGCCATGCCTGCTCTGAACACAGTCACAAGAGGAGAAAGGAAATTTTTTTAAAGCACCAGCCAGCCTTAAAAGATACAACTGTATGGAGGAAATTCTTGCAGGAAGTTTAAGTGATACATTGTTGCAAGGCTTGCACAGCAGGGGAAGATAAGCCCAGAGCCTGCTGTTTTACAGAGGGAAAAGGAGAATAGCCTCTCTCTCACCATCCTGTGCAAGATGTCAGCCTCAGTTTTGAAAGGGAATTTGTGCTGTCGATTCTCCTGTTTAAGTGCAAACAGGGAGAACCGGCAGGGAGGAAGCTTCCAATTTGAAAAGGAGTGAAAGGGATCATTGAAAAGGAGAGTGAAGTGCCAAGTGCAAGCAAGCCCACAGGCATAAGACTAAGGTCCTTTCCACATTGGGCTTTATTCTGGGATATATCCAGGAAGAGGGGCTGTTGTCTACATGTGAGTGTAGGTCATCACTCCTTTCCCCCCAGAATCTTTTGTACTAGACCAGCTAGAGTGAAAACAGAAACATACTTTTGTAGATACTTCATGAGGGATTATAAGGTTTAAACTAATTGACCTAATGTTTGAAGAACACAATGTCACTGAAACCACTGTTGGAGAAAAGTCTTTAGATTGCTGGAATCTCTTTTTCTGTCAACAGTCACTTTAGTTCAGAGACAATCCCCGTTAACTAGCCAATTCTGTAGCCTCCAACATCATACAGTTTTTGGTGCTTGGTTAAAACATACTTTTTCAGCCAGACCTTTGATGTTCATCTGCACTGGGTGGTACGTGTGGGTGGGTTTTCTCATTGATTTTATTGATTTTTATGGATATGTGATCTGCCCTGAGTCCTTTGGATGAAATGTGAGATATAAATATTGTAAAATAAAATATTTGCTGTACCCAAATATCTAATATAATGTACTGAGGAATTTCTGTTATCGTACTGGACCTTACTGGGGTTGTTCTGTCTGTGTTCTCCCATCAATGACAGTCAGGGTGGTGTGAAATAAAGACAAGGCCTCCTAAGTTATGGCTCCCAGTCTGTGGGATATACTTTTCTAGGAGGCCTCTCTGCTTTCTGACTGTCTGCTATCTATTTTGTTTGTTTGTTTGTTTTATAGATTAGCTTGGATTTACATAGAAAAGTGACTGAGGAATAAGAACAAGATTGCAGTTGTTCTTAGAAAAGTTGTTAATGGGTGTTTTTCCACTGTCACTAAAAGTACCCATTAAGTACCC
>MTQE01001134.1:58549833-58577521 GCA_014337955.1 Aspidoscelis marmoratus | reverse complement strand
GGGTACTTAATGGGTACTTCTAGTGACAGTGGAAAAACACCCAATGTTTATAGGATTCTAGTCTTCATCCTAGCCCTCTTCCTTTCAAGGTACATGCCCACCTCAGTTGCTCCTTCCAAAGTATCCCACTCACAAAAGGATGATGCCACCATCTCTCAGGAACAGCTACAAAGTCTGCCATTGGCTGAAAGGGAAAGGAAAATCCTTTCTCTGCCCACCCACAAAAGTCTGGATGCCACCCCAAATAGTTTCCCTGTGTGATCATACCTTAAAAATTGAAATGAGCTAATGAGCTGAAACAGTCCCAGTGCTAGCAAAATCTGATTACAGGATAGTCCCAATCAGGGTGAATAGTCCAGAGAAGAAACGGTAATACATTGATTAAATATTGGAAACTCACTTGGAAACTGATTAAATATTGTGTCTGTCTGGACCTCAGCCCCTCTTGCCCCCTAAAATGGAATAATTTGTAATCATCTGCATCCATCCAAGTGAGGTTTCATTCATATTCCTGTCTTATCCTGCCCATCTACCTGCACGGAATCCCACAAAAGGGTTGGCATAGTCACTGGAGGAGGGATAGGTAGCAATAACAGAAAAATAGGATTCTAGAGCAAGAGGTGCTGCAAGCAACCAGGAAACAGCAATACATATGTGCGCCCAGTATATTGTACAATAGTGAGACGTGATCACAGTTGGTCAGACCTTGTTGCTGCTTTACCACTACATGGCAACAGTTGGAGGGAAAACATAAATCAACTAATGTTATAGACAGCCATACAGCAGATTCACTTGATTCTAGGAGATCTTTCCTTCCTCTTCTATGTTTTCCAAGGCTGTGGTTGGGCGAGTCTGGGAATTGAAGTTACAGTTGGGGGGAAGGGGTATGGAGCTTAACTACCAAATTTTGCAAGAACTTCGTAGATGACAGCCTGGAAGGGGGGAAATGCCAGGCAACAGTTGAGTGTCTCCCTCAGCCTTTGAGGTGAATGATGACTGCTTTAGCAAGGCTACACACTACTCCATCCCACGATAGGTCTGTGAGGCCAAGGGTCCCATGTCTCGGATGAGGTTGAAAGACATTTTTGTTTGCTACTCTATATTCTGCAACACCTTTCTTGTTTCCATAGGGCCCACTTATCCATTTTCACCAGCTTCTCCTACTCAACACATTCCTGTCTTCTGTCCTTCACCAATGTCCAAAAATGGTGGCATTCTTGTCCATCCATCCTAACTGCCTTCTCCTGGAGGTTGGTGAAAATCATTCTAAGTCTCCTGGAGCCCATCACAGCCAGATGGGCTGCAGAGGAAAGCAAGCCAGAGGATCGTCCCCTGCAACGACAGAAAAGGAAACTACTCCAGATCCTTCTCCTTCCCAACTTTGTCTTCCATGTCTCCCTCTTTAAAGGAACAAAACTCATGTCCAGCACACAAGAGAGAAAAAAGTAACTGGAATCATGGGGAAACAAGGAAAAATGATTCAAGTCAGGAAAACCCTAGCTCAGGGACCCCCATCATGGGAATTGGGGGGGGCAGATAGTGTCCTAGTGTGGGGAGAAAGGGTTGAACAGGAACCACCAGGTGCTTCCTAGTGAAAAGTCTGCAGAAAAGTGACCAAAAGAGAACTTCAATGATGCCCCACTTATCTTGGTACTTATTCTTTTCCTATCTTTGTTTCTAATAATGCTTTGTTTTGTTTTTGCTTTGCAAAGCTCTTTGAGATTATACTTTTAATGGGAAGTGGTATAGAAATAAATGATTTAAAAAATATTTGTAGTTTTCAGTTTGAGCTTTGCTAACGTTTGCTTCAGGTATAGAGTGGGATAAAAATGTAAATAATAAAAGTGGCACAATCTCAGGGCCTATTCTGAGAGATTCTGTGGGAATAAGTTCTCATGTGCTTCTGCATAGAACCGCACCTTACCTCTGGATTTTTATACCAGCTGACATGACGTCCATTTTAGCTCTCTTGCATGCTGCCCCTCCAGTCACAATGGGCACTGGCCACTGTTAAGTCCAGCATGTAAGGCCTGCTCGTCTTTTATGAATCTTTTTGTGAGTCTCACCCAGGTCAGAGTCCAAATGCACCGACAATCAGCAGAACAATCTTCTTCTTTTCAGTCTCTGTAAATTTTGCAGATCTTAGTTGGTAATAAGGACAATTACTTCCCAGTCTTTCTGATGGTTTCTAGCTAAAGCACTTGCTGTGCTATCCACAGAGCAGTCTCTGCTTACTTCCCTTTAAATTAAAGGGACCCTGCTGAGATGCTATTCTTAGAAACACACCTGGAACAGACCAAGTCAGCAATAAGATATGCTAGGAAAATTGATGAGGCCCATTTGTGCATTGATTCATCTTCTCACTGCAGTCTATTCAGTAGATTTTCCTTCATCATCCATCCCTGACTTCAAGAAATGTCTCTTTTTGAATTCAGAGAAAATACCCCCAGGGAAACAGGGGATGGCACAGGAGAGGGAGTTTGTGGACTTTCCATGGGTATCTGATTAACTGGTATAAGAGACAGCTTCAGTCTAAAAGGGCCTTCAGTCCAGGAAGCAAAAGTGATTAAGAACATAAGACGAGCCCTGCTGGATCAGGTCACAGCCCATCCAGTCCAGTATCCTGTTGCACACAGTGGCCCACCAATTGTCCATGGGCATCTTGTGACAGCATTCCTACCTTAACCGAGGGTGGATTCCTTGCAACCTGGCACATTCTGACTATGTATTCTTTTCTTTTATATTATTTAAGTATAAATGTCTGAAAAAACTTTCAGACACCTCAATTCACCCTCACTTTGGCAGCCACCGCTTTCTCCTGTTTTCCCCCCAACCAACAATGGTGGAGAAACACCTTCTGTTGCCAATTGTGACGCGGCTTTGACACTTTTACTTTCTTAAAGAAACAGGAACCTTTTCATCAGCGTTCCCTATAGCCTACTGTAATAAATACTTCAGACCAAGCTTCATTAAAAGAACATGAACTCTTGCTTTATTGGTTACGCTTCTGAAGGTTAAAAATAAAAACAATCTTTAAAATCACAACTTTACGTCTCTGTCAGCCTAACTCTCTCTTATAATAAGGATTCTCCCTGTCTAAACTCCCCCCAGGCTTGAGAACCCGGATCTAGTCTCAATTTTCCCCTTCACAGGTACAACGCATTCACAAATGAATAGCTTTAACGATCAGAATAAGAACTAGAACAACTTTCCCTCCTTGGCACTGCCTTTTATACCTGGCACTCTGTGACTTAGCTTTTCCTATTGGCTGAGTCCCTGGGCTATTTCACCCCCTTCCCCAGTCTATTCTGATGGGCTCCGCCCACTGCTTAACTTTAAGTAAAGCTGTACTGTTATAAAACCTACCGACCAATAATGACCTGTGACACATCTCAAGCAGAGACAAGGGCAAACCTTCTCCTGCTCTTGAATCCCAGCAAATGGCCTTAAAAGCATCCTGCTTGTCCTCCCAGCCGGAAAGATGTACTTAGGCATCCATTCTAGTAGCCATTGATACATCTGTCTGCTATGCTGCCTGCCACATCTTACCAATAAAGATTTGCTTGTTAAAATAGAAGACATCCTATTCCATGAATCACCACTGTGCATATGCCTCACAGAATAAAATGTCCACAAATTGATTATTTTCTATAAAGCAAAAAATAACCTGTTAGTCTGTTTCCGCATGCCAGAAATCACTGAACTATTAGCTGAAAACTTCCATACTGGAGACAGGGCACTGGTAAAGGACAGGGCATGTGGCATTTATAGCTCTGACTTCCAACAAAGGACAGTGATGGGGAAAGGACAGAAAAAATATCCGTAGGGCTGGCAATATTTACCTACCTACTAGCATCTTCTATATCCAATCTTCTATCCTCATTCTTTTTAACAGTAGATGCTGTATTACTATTATGAGCCATGCCAGAAGAATAAGAGAAAGCCAGGCATGTTTCTAGATGTTATATCAAGGTTAAGGTTAACTTATCTGACAAAGAAAACTATATGCTGGGTAAACAGGACCTTTAGCCTGTTCATGTTATCCTTTGGCAGTGCAGAAATGAAGCAGGGTCTTATCTTACTGTGCTGGGATTAAACAGGTAAATACCAAAGTAGCAGGGTCTGCTGCTGTATTACAGGACAAAATCTTACAGACTTGATATACTACGGTAAGCTTTTCTTTTCATGGAAGAATCAGTTCTTCAGTCTTGTCCAGCTGGATTGTTGCCTCTTCTCAATCTCTTTATCTATCCTGCTTTTATAATATATATGGTACTTAGTCCCCTTCTCCTGGGATCCACAACTGATTTGTTTATTATGAAATCTTGGTGTTTCACAATATAGATGTTTAAGAAGGCTTTATAGCTTCTTAATTTTTTACAAAGTAATCGGGAAGAATTCAACATATCACAGTTAGCCATTAAATTTCTGGTAGAATGAATATGAATAATGTAGAATTTCACTATGAATTTGTTATATGATTTATGTCTTGTAAAAACCAGCAACCTCTCAGTCAGAAATACAAATATGGGAAGAATAAGCATGACATATACACAACCAAATTTTAAAGTTATAAGTTTTATTGTTTTAGAATTTATATTATTATTGAAAATGTTTAATTTTATTTTGCATAAGGAAACATTTAATATGCATGTTACCAACTAATTGCAATAGTGTTGCCAATTGTATTATGCAATGAAAATTAATTTTAAAAAAGACAAAAAAAAAGAGGCTTTATAGCCTCTTCCAGATGGGGCATATATGATCATCATGTATTGTAGGCAACCCCACCATAGACCTGATTTTTCACCCCCCAAAAGTGCTTTTAACTGTTGCTGGAAAACCTGGCACTGGTTGCAGGTTTTCCAGCTGTAGGGCTTATTAGGGAGCCATTTGCTTTTCTGAATGGAGCAGCCACTGTAGCTCTGTCCAGCGAGCATGCATGGAGGCTGAAGCAGTTGACCTCACAAGTACCTGGAGTGTGCATCCCCAAAATGCACAAAACAAAAACAGCAAGGGAGAAATACCCCCAAATTATTGCTTCATAGTGCTGTATCTGGCTGCTGTCTGGAGGTAGCCTTAATATAAATACCTGCAAAGTGTACTCTCATCTGTCTCGGTTTGGAAGGGCAACATTCAGATTTTGTATGTGTCTAAAGATATAAATATAGACTCAGAAAACTAAGTGGAGATGGAAATTTAACAAACTTCTGTGCATCAAAGTGGTAAATTTAAATTCTTAAGTTTTAACTTTATACAAGGCCAGGGTTGCAGTTTGTTAACAGCTACTAGGAATGTATCTCACATAGGTAACAATCATCAGAGGGATACATATAAATCAAGTAAAAAGATTTTAAAAGCCAAACCAGGAGTTAAGCTGCTCCCCCCCCCCAAATTCAGGGGAAATCCAGGCCTTTGCCTTTTCCAGCCTTCAGATTGCTGGGGATTTGAGCAGTGAGTGGGAATGGCAATATTCAGGTTCAGCCTGGTTAAGTGTCAGGTAGATGGGACAGCCAAAATGCGCACTCGGCCCTGTATCCAGATTTAAATAACCCAACAGGGACTAAAAATAGTCCAACCGGGACTGAAAAAGTCCAGTGGGAACTCACCCTCAGCATTATTTCACTTTGCCCAGATATGAGGTCAATATTCTTTGCTTAAGTGTGTTGCACAAACTCACAATACCTTAAATCCAGGATAGTGGGTCTATATTCCAGGATTGTACTAGGAACACTGTGATCCCATTTGGCAAAGCAAATATTATTTCAAAATTAATTACAGAATTTTGCTTCTGTCGGGATGCAGCCTTGTAATAATGTGGATATTTCCCGGATGAGAGGTGGGAAACCTTATGTGGATTTTTCCATCTAGTGGCATGGTGGGTCCCCATACGTTTGCATGCTTGAGCAAGCTAGAGACAGGCACAGCCTGGCAGGTTTTGATTTGTGCAACACAGCCAATGTTCATTTCCTTTGTTAAACTTGGCACTGGAAAATCTTTCAGGTAATAAAACTCTTGGCAGCTCACTAGACAGGTTACAGTGAGGGTCAGCCTTTCAGAGATACAGCAAGGAAGAAGGAAGCAGGTAATGTGATCCAAAGCCTTCATCCATGTCCGTTCTGGGTCAGGTCAGGAATTTATTTTTGTTCATATTGCTATCCCTCCACATATCCCAAAGGTCTCAGGACAGATCACAATAAAATCATTATAAAGGAAATAAAATAGATTGGCGAAAACAGTGACAGTTTTACCCACATGGGGAAGGGATGCTGTTTCCTCAAATGAAGGCCAGGATATTCAACAGTCATCTAAATACATAGAATGAAAGTCCGTAACCAGCCTCAGAGGGGATACTATTCCATAGCCTGGGGGCCATCACTGAAAATGCCCTTCCATGCATCCCCACCCCTTAACTGCAGACAGATATGACACAGCCTACAGACCATCACCAGTAGGGCTCAAGGCGTGGACAGGTATATGTGGCAGGCAGTGTCCCTTTAGGTATTTGGGGTCCAAGCCATTTATGGCCTTGTAAGTTAACATGAATACCTTGAACTGGGTTCTGTAGCAAATAGGCAGCCAGTGCAGTTCTTTTAGGACTGGTGTGATGGGCATCCAGTCATCAGTTTCAATTAGCAGTGCAACTGCTGCATTCTGCGCCAGCTGCAGCTTCCAAACTGTCTTCAAGAGCAGCCCTGTGTAGAGTTCATGACAGTAGTCCCATCTGGAAGTTACCAGAACGTAGATTACGGTGGTAGGACTGTCCGTATATGGGTTCAGGAGGCAGGATTCCGAAGGCTGCCTGCAAAAATTGCTAGCAGCAACAGACAACTGACTGAGGCCCAGTAAAATACAGATTTCCCTGCAGTGATGTCCTAATTATTTCAGTCAAGCCTCTCCTTTCTCTTGTTTGCAGCCCTCTGCTCCAAAACAAGCTGCCTTTGTCTTTCAGCAGCTGCAATAGTTTCCACTCCCTCATCCTCCTCCACCTGCTGAGGTGTAAATAATATTCCAGAGGCATTGACTGGGGATGAGGCTTTCTTCTTCAGTTGTCTGTTTGCGGTTGGGTACTTTAGGTGAAGGAGTCATGGGCAAGATCTCTCCCTTTTCCTTATACCTGTCCATGACAATTACATTGATGCTGGTACAGTAGATTGTGAGGCAACTAAACTAACTATGTGAGAGGAACAAACAGGAAAACCTAAAGTCATTAATGCAAAGTCTGAAGTAAGAAAGTGAAGATATCTGGTATATTTAATTTATTTTATTCAAAAAATAGAGTCCCGCTTACAGATAAAATGATCTGTGCTGTCCACTCATACCTCTTCTGTTTATCTGCTTTGCTGTCTACATAGCCAGTCTCAAGAAACACTAATCACTACCCAAGGTCAAAAAATCACTTAACCACATCTCTAGTTCACCCAAGCAGGGACACTGATGTCTGGAATGAGATTTGAGAATGAAGGGTGGTGAAAACAACCAACATGGATAACTTAAAAAAAGTGTTACATCTCTCCTCCATGTATTTGCCTATCAATGGCTACTAAAATGGACGCCAAGCTGGAGAGACAGGCAGGATTCTCTAAAGGCCATTTGTACGGATTCAAGAACAGGGACCCGTTCGCACTTGGCCTTTTTCTGGAGTGTGTGTGTGTATATATATCTCTGGATAGGGGTCTGTGGTCCACAGGGTAACGCAGTCTCTAAAAGGCCTCATCTGTGGCCTGCTGTAACCTGCACTAGCATGTGGACAGCAGTCCCCTATTCTGGGATATATTCCAGAATACAGCCAAGTGTGAACAGGCCCCAGGTGAAAGTTTTGCGTTTGGCTCATACTTAAGATGCCCAGAAGCAATTGGTGGGCCATTGTGTCAGACAGGATGTTGGCCTGATCCAGCAGGACTCCCCTTACGTTCTTATGGTTGAGAGGCAGCCAATGATGTGGTTGCTTCCATGCAGCTGTATTGAAAAGAAAAGCATGCAAAGAGTGTTCACTTTCCCCCAGAGCTGACTTGTAGAGTGCTGCTGGGAGCCTGTCAGGCATGGGGGAGAACCTCTGTTTTGACGCCTCCCTTTGATCTTAACTAAGTGCATTTCAGTCCTCAGAAGATCAAATCCTAGTCAGTAAGATCAAAGTGAAGCCTCCAGCTGGAACTGCCTGCTGTCATTATGGTCCCCAACTATGGTCTGCCATCCTTGTTTTTCCTGGGCAATCTGGCTGCTCTTGGCAGTAGGAGAAAAGAGTGAGAACCAAGTTATATATTTCAAGTACAGTTGGGCTCTATATCACGTCTCAGAGCCCCAGGAAATCCCAGAGAAGCGATGAGACATTGAAACTGTGTTTAATCAGACTTAATTACTTCCCAGTGTTTACATTCTTTGCATTATCCAGTTTGACATCTGTTTGAAAATGCAATTTTGTGTAAAATAGGAGCACATTAAAGCTTTGAATACTCTGTCATAAATCATGGCCTAGTGTCACTTAGATGGCTTAATTTGTCTGCCCCTAAGTGTGCCAGAATCCGTATCTGAAGATACAACTCAAGTAAGACACCTACTTTTCTCCTGGAGGCCTTCCAGCAGGTGGATACTTGAGACCCTGGGGTAATGTTTCCAGAGTGACAAAACAGAGGCTGAATAAAAAATGAGAACCTTGTTGTCATTGTCGTTAACTACCTAGATAATTGTTTCTCTCCTACTTTACCAAGATTAGGTCACTGACTAGTACAGATGCCTAGAGAAGGTGAAATACCTTTACACCAAGCCATCTCTTGTAAATTCCAAAAGTTAAGAGATCAATTAAGATAGGAAGGTCTATTCCAATTGCTGTTTCAGAGGACATGTATAGCTTTTCCCTTTTGTTTAAAACAGTGACTGGGTGGAGAAGCCCAGTAATACTAATGCTTTTTCACATTTGCTGCTGTTGATGGGTACCACCGAGTTGTAACTGACTCCTGGTTTACTGCTTGGGCTCCTCCATGGGCATTTCTGTGTAGTTTTTTTGGCAGAGATATAGATGTGGTTCGCCATTGTCAACTTCTGAGGAGAGGCTGGGAATCGAACTGATGACCCTCAGTTTTCCAGGCAATTTGCTGTACCACTAAGCTACACTCCCCTTTTCACATTAGGGGCCTGTTAATGGAAACTGAGTGGCCTATTTCTGTTTTAACTTTGCTAGGCTAATCCATTAACTGTTAATCCAGGAACTACAGGGTTTCTTTTGCCATATATTGATGATGATTATTGGCAAGAATACCTTCTCAATCAGTTTCAGAGGTCTAATTTCAGCTTAGATTGACCTAGTAGACAGTTATGGCTGGTGCTCACTGTAGCTGTGAGGACAGGATGCAAAAGGAAGTGATACCAGAAGTCTAAATAGGTAGAGCTAATGGTAGGCAAGGCATGATAGCTAAAACTGTACGGAAACAGAGAACATGAACAATGTGGACTCCACTGTTCATAATTCCGAACTAAAACATGCATTAAGGTTAAGAACAAGTGGACTGAAGCTCTGACCTATTGGGTATGGTGGCACACTGCCAACAGACTCCCCTACTGGTGGAATTAACTGAATCTAACCTTTGGACTATAGAATTGTCCATAGAAGTAAATGGGGGAATATTGAGTCCCATCTTGAAGAAAGCATAACTACACAGTACACGCCATTTTGAAGCTTTTAAAAATCAAATAATTTATTGATTAGTCTGAGGACCATATCATAACATACAGAGTCACAGTACAAATAGTAGAAATATATACAGATTAAATAAATTAAATAGAAGATTCCTTATGCAAATGATGTCTTTTATAAAAGCGGCACTCTCACACTACTATGGGCCAAAATGGAGAGCATGGAGGCACTGTGTGGAAAGGCAATCTTGCCTCTAGCCTTATCATTCTTCTGAACTGAAGCTGCAAATGAAGTTGCTTGTGGCCCGTTTCCTTTGCTTGTCAGGAAAAATATAAGTACTACATATAAAAAATATGTTAATTATTGCCTATAGTGGTATAAGAAATCACTGTGCCTATTAAAGCCCAAATAATCAAAACTGGATGATGAGATTAGAACTATACAAGAGAGTTCATAACATTGTGGTGATGGTGTGATCACTGATCTAGAGCCAGACATCTTGAAGTCAAATGGGTCTTAGAGAGCATTGCTAGCAACAAGACTCGTTGAGATGATGGAATTCCAGTGGAGCCATTTAAAATTTCTAGGCTGCATCCAGGTGGGGGGATGTAGTGCCATTACAGTGCCGCTATGGTGGGACTGCCTCATACATCTGAGGAAACCCTACCATAGTCCTGGTTTCCTCCCTCCCCCCAAAATATGCTAAGAACTATTGCTGAAATACCCAGCAAATGAGATAAGGGGGTGTTCATGGTATGATATCTAGGGAATTAATTCAAAAACTGTCAAACTTGGAAAACTGTGTACTTCAATATAGACACTAAAAATTTAGAAATAAAAAATAAAAGCACTAGCACAGAAAGAGTGAGAGGGAGTTTTAATGACATTTCCAAGTCGTCTGAATTTTTTATTAGATTAATGTACAAATCAAGCTGCAGAGGAACACCTGGAAAGAATAAACTTTTATCCTATTATTCTGTGAAAAGTTTTGTGAAAAAAAAATTATTCATCAATTGAAATATATGTGAAGGGATAGACATTACACAGAATTAAACAAAATATACTTCGAAAATCAAAGTACACAAATTTGAGCACATATGGTTTTGTGTATCTCTGCCTGCATATAAAATAATCTAACAAAGCTACATCAAAATCCAATACCTTTCTACAAATGGCTGTCCTTGGGGTAAATCTTTCCAAACAATATACAACCTTCATCATTTTTCTTAATCATTTCCCTGTAAGTGCTATATTCCATGATAGGTACTACCATAATTACAATTTTAAGCTATTTCCCTTTTTCCATTGCTGTGGAGTAAGTTGCTTAGCAACAATTCATTTAAAAAACCTTTAAATTTCTACTGATTCTATAAAATATAAAAGAAATGCTAGTTTGAGTTTAGTTAAATAGAGCAGTTATCTTATACAGTTCTAAAACACTTTTTTTTTTGCCAAAAACCATTGAAAGAAAAGGCATTTGAATCACACAGTGAAAGGCAGGTGCCTGAGTCCTGATGGGCATCTGGAATTTTGGTCAAGATTTGGCATTGCCAAAGTCTTTGGACAATTCCATACAGACTCTTATACCAGACCAATAAGTATACTAGGGACTTCCTCAAACACCTTGGTGTTCCTTTCCACCTTACAGTAGCTGCTTGGATAAAAGGTTAAACTAAACAGGGAGCTGTGTCCCATTTTGATGCATTCTCCATGTGGCTCACATTAGTTAGATAGGAAACTAGCGTTTGACAGGGTAGATAGGTTCATTTCATCAGATTATAAGTGAAACATGGTTTCCGGTTGACAACAGGAATGAACATAGAGATTTTCTGGGGACTAAATTTAGTAGAATCACAAAACAGCGGACTCTATTTTCCCCTATACTATTTGCTATTTCAACTGAACCTCTGGGAGAAACCAGGATCTACCTATGATTGAAAATGAGAAAATGTAATTTTGTACAATGGCCCACTTAGATGGGGTGGGTGGGGATATTGCACCATTATGGCGCTGCTTATGAATTGTAGGCAAACCCAACAAAACTGTGCTATTTCCCCCCTAGAAAGCATGAAGAATGATTGCTGGACAACCCAGTGCTGGTTGCAGGTTTCCAGCAGTAGCACTGTTTAGGCTGCCTACTTCTAAATGGAACCACCAAGATTGGTCCATCCAGCATGCATACGTGGGGGCTGAAATAGGCATCCACACATGCACAGAGTTGACAGTGAGTACATCCAGGCAGTACAGATGTGCACATGACTTAAAATGTAGAAAGACAGCATTGGCCATGGTCCTGTCTAGCTAGGAAGTCATAATGGCAGAGGAGAAATACCCCACATTATCACTTCCTAGCGTGATACCTGGGCAGCATCTGGAAGTGGCCCTAATCACCATTTTGAACAAAATCATTCAAATGTCTGGGAATACCAATCCCTATAAACTGCATTGCAAAAATTGGTCCAGGGTCAAAATAAATTGGACTAACAGGCTAATAGTTATCTTCCTAAAAGCAAGTGTCTTGTAGTTAAAACTGATGCTCCTTTCCAGTAAAACATCTCTACAAATATCTTCCACTTAAAGGAAGAAAGGAAAGGAAAGAAGGCTTGATTGCAGAATTTTGCATGTAGACTGATGAGAAGCACGAAACTGCTTTATTGGGCCATCAGTAACAGAAAGCAGCGTGCAAGCTGAACTTGACTAACAGACACATCCATGTAGTTTTCATAAGAAAAATACAGGAATGATTTGCCATTGCCTTCTTTGGGGGCCATGCCAGGGCTGAGCACCATGGAGTCCGTGTGCTCTACTACTGAACTACAACAGCACATCTTGGCTAATGCTGTTTGCTCTGTTAGGTCCTGGCTCTATTAAGACATGAAGCAGGACTCTTTACTGGGCCTGTTACTTGTGAATTTATGGTTGCATAGCATCTTTTTAAAGCAACTCAAAAGCAGCTAAGACATGGGGGGGGGTTCCCCTAGCACTAGAAGTACCCATTAAGTACTCATTAATGGGTACTTAATGGGTACTTCTAATGCTAGTGGAAAAACCTCCATAGTAGCATGTGGACACAACTGACTCTATCCCATTTCTAATCCACATTAAATACCAGAGAACACATTTTGGGAGTGCATTTTCTGACCTTAATAATGTGGATTAAGGCATTAGTTGCTGTTGAGACTTTCTTTTTTTTACAGTGTGTAGATACACGCTGAGATATCTGTGACTGAACCTGGATATTCTTTTAAAGTACATGAGCAATAATCCCTGTTCCTTTTCCGCGACTCAACATTTTGAAAGAGCACTTGAATCTAAAAGAGAAGCGTCCCCATTTTCATTAGCATTGTAACCCAGCAAAGTTACCTTCCTCTCTTATGAGGTTCCGTTCTTAGGGCTGTCTCGCTGAGCAACCTTATAGGGAAAACTAGGGATGAACGAAAGTCCTTCTACAAAGGAGATGCTTCGAAACAGACTGTGCTTTTTGCTTTTGCTGCCCCATTTGCCCCCACCCCATCTTTGACCAGGTTTGCTTTGGACTGCCTGGTGTTGCTCATCTATCTTTTTCCCTGAAAGCCCCCAGACTGCTAGCACCTTGGCTGTGCTCACACCTGAAGTGGAATCCAACTTCAGTCCACCTTCGGAGCGAGAGAAGTGACCAGTAATCCCCCCCCCCACACACATTATCTATCTCAAAGAGGAATTTTTCTAATTTATTTAACACTGGATGAAAACAGCTTGTCACGTTGCTGATGTCTTCTCTTCACTCCGAAAGTGGACCGAAGCTGGATTCAACCTGAAGTGTGACCACAGCGCTATGCGACGAGGCGTTCTCCCGTTTTGTTACCCTCCCGCTTCGGACGGGGTACCACAGCACGTTTGTCCCATCCTCCCTTAGGCGGGAAGGGATAAAGGGCATCCTGAGGAGCCGCAACGAGAACTTCAGTTCCCCCTTCATCTTGCCAGACCGCCCGGCCAGTGAACCGGGCGGCGCATCCTTTCGGCGCCGGTCCCTCGGGGGCGCCATTGGCTCTTCCCGAATTGCACAAACCTCTACGAACTGCGACCGTCGAGCCGCCTGTTTTCCCCCTTGCGCTGCTTCAGACGAGGTCGAGGGGGCCGGGGCCGGGGCCGGGACCGGCGCCCCCTCCGCTCTCCACGCGGCCTCTTGGCTCTCCGTCCGCACTGACCCTTCCTAATCTCCCCCGCAGCCACGCACGCGCCGCCTCTCCATTGGCTGAAGAGGCTATTCATTGCCTCGCCTCAAATGGTGGGCGGGGGTGGGCCAGGAGGAGACGATCAGAGCGCACTGATTGGACATCCCGCAGCCGGAGCTGCCGACGATTGGGTTGCTATGCATTTATTTCGGGCGGTAGCGGTGGGGGGAATGATCCGCTTCGGTGGCCGGGACCATTTCCCGCACGTGATTGGCCGGAGGAAGCCCACCGCTCTCCCTTAGTCGCCGAGCGGAGGATGTCCCTTAGGTGGCCACCATTGGACGTCCGAAGCCCCGCCTTGTAGTCTGATTGGTGAGCGACCCCCGGGCCCCAGCCCCCTCCCCACTGAAGGCCGGCTATCACTGCTGCCGCCGCTGCCCGGCGGGGCCCGGCATGGCGGGTGGCTGGGCGGCCGGAAGCCGACGCCGGAGTAAGGTCGCTCGGCCGTGTCCCTTCGCTGCTGCGGTGAGGAGGAGGCTGACGGCGCGAGGGACGCGCAGAGGCGGGTGGGCGCGGTGGAGCCGATCAGATCGACGGGAAGCGGATGCGTGCGGGGAAGCTGCTCCCGTCCCGCGGCTTCCCTCGCTGCTTGTCCCGCATCCTTCTCTCTTCGGGGCGCCTTCTAGATGCCGGGGCTGTGGTCCTATTCCAGAATACTAGAGGGGCCCCTGGTTGGGGATTCGCCTGTCTGGGGTCTTACTCCAACATGGCGGGGGGGGGGAGGCTCTGCTGGATGGAGGGATGGAGGGATGGCTCCTGGCACCGGGCATCCTCTCCTGCCTGTGGGCAACCAAAGGCTTGTGGAAGCTCCTCAAGAGCTCACTAGCGTCCCCCCGCTTACTGTATGACGCCCCCCTTTTGTCCTTCCTTCCTTCCTTGCCTTTCATGATTTCGCATATTGGATTGGAGCCTGACTTTTATCACAGTATCGTCTCCAGTCATGGCTGACTTCTCAGCCCACCATTTCAACGACTCCTCCTTGGTCACTCCTTGGTTGCAATACGGAATCCCAATCAGGGTTCGGTTATCTACGATAGTTTGTTGCCTGGGCATTTAGCTACACCTGTTGGCATTCCCTTTCTAAAACAACTGTTAAGGGTATTGGAAGTCTGGTGTGGTAACCCAGTGTGGATCTCAAAGTCTTTCTGTATTGCTTCTTTTGGAGGAGGGGGCGGGGCGGGGATAGGATTGAATCTTTGGAAAGGAAGAGGTGTGCCAGAGTTGGTCTATAGGGAAGCTAGTTATGGAGTTATTGTCTTAGTATTTCTTATTTGCTGACCAGTGGTTGTTTATTTTGGGCTGATGCAGTAGAGGGTCTTTCTGAATGCCAGCATTGCCTTTGGAGCAGTGCTGTAATGGGAGAGGTGAAGGTGAATGAAACTAAGCAAGAATATTGGCTAAGTGTGGGATGGGGTTTGTCTGGATTCCTTTTTCCTTTAGGTCTCACCCAGATACCATGGTATCTTACAGACCGACTGTTTATCCTGAGTAGCCAAATTGTCTGCGCGCTGGTTCATTTTTCCGATACATTTTCCAGTTGCATCATCCTGGATTGACCCGAAGGTGAAGTGTCAGTAATGTGCTGACTATAATGTAACTCAAGCCTGTTTGCTGAATGTTGATAAAATCCATAGGGCTCAGTACAGGAGTGTGCCTGCATTTGCAAAAAAAAAAACCCCACCTTTGGTATTTTTTCCCCTAACCTTTAGGGATTCAGGGCAGATGTGTGCCTTGAACTGCTGCCAAATCTTTCTAGGAGCATTGACATTTATGTGCAAGATAGCAGGAGATAGGAAATGAATAATGTTTGGACAGAGTGTCCTCACTGACCATAGATCTGGACTGGGTGGTGCTAGCAACTCACTTTCCAGATAAGGAAGAGATTAACTTGTCCTAATTCTTTCATTTCTTGCACTTCTGTAATGGAGTTCCAAAATATTTGTTATTACGAATAGTTATGTAACTCTGTTGCCATGTTATTTTATTTTATTTCAATATTTCTTTGGAATTTCTGAGTCTTTGCTTGTTTGGTGAGACTTAGTTATTCTAGCAATGTAGGAGTACATCACAAGGGCTGAATGGGATGGAGCAGCATTACTGAGAAAGGAGAGAAAAACATTTATTATCCCTTCCTCCCCCAGTATGAACTTGATTGGTATTTTAGTTTGGCTGGTTTATTGCAAATACGGCTGACGTGGGTGCAGGACTATTATGATATGATATGCTGGAACAAAAGGTACTATAATTTGTTTTGTTCTTTTGTTTATATATTGTATGAAAGACATGGGTGTTTCCTCCACCTAAGTAAAACCTTTTTTCTTCACCTTGACCTTGATAAATTGTTATGAATAGGCTTGAGATTTACAGTATCTTTAACAGAGGTCATCTTCAGGTAAACTTTACCATACAGTTGGTTGACATATTTTGCTGAACTGCCCCTACTCTGAAATTTAATTAGGTCCCCATCTACACATAATTTTTTATCCATCTTCAGTCTACTTTCAAAGAGAGAAAACCCATCAGTGAAGTGACTTTTAATGTTCTTTCCACATTATTTAACTCAAAGGTGGATTTTCCGAGCTAGATAATGCTAAAAGGTTGTCACTTTGGTGATGGGTTCTCGCACACTGAATGTGGACTGAAGCTGAATTAAAATTTAGATATAGATTAGTCTGCTTTGCAACTCCTTTCCTCTCCAGTTGAACTACATATAGGATTGTATTGGAGGTTTCTGACATTAAAACACGAAAGATAAAGGTATGTATTATGTCCATGTACTGTGCAAATTGAGTTCACTCCCTTTCTCAAAAAGGTACAAGGTTTATTTCTATCTTTGTTCAGAAGTGTGGCCCACTGAATTCACATACCTGTTGGAGGCATATGACTGGACTCTTATAGATCTGTTTAAATGTAATAAAGGATATTTTAGGGGAGGGTTCTCCCATGTACGAGATTAGACTAGATGATACCTATGGTCCCTTCTAACTCCACAAATGTGATTCTATGTTGAATTGCATTTTATTGTATTCAGTTATATAGTGGAGAGCTCCTGTTCTGAGTTCTTTACAGGTTTCTTCAGACTTCTTTCTACTGAATAATTCAGTAATCTGACTGCATGATGGCTTTTAGGTCATTTGTGAACAATATCAGCAGTCCAAATGTTGATTTTTGCATTTACATACTTGCTAAAATAGGTGTGGTGCCAAAACCCAGTTCATGCAGAAAAATGAGATGGAACTAAGTTGTACTAAGAGAACTATGTTTTTAAAATACTGTTTTTAAGCTCATTCTTATACAGTTTCTCTTTGCTGTTTTCCTCTTGTAGAATAAGTCAATCTGGAGGAACTTTCCCTTTTACTTAAACTGAATATAATTAAAAACATATTTGCCTACTCTTAGAAGAAGTATTTATTCATATTTGAACAACCCCTCATTTGAATTAGCCACTTCCTTCTCATGAAGTTGCTTTTGCAATCTAAGTCTGTGCATCTTTACTTGAAAGAGTCTTATTAGTAAATTATGTTCAGTCTGACTTACTCCCTGGTAAATGCACATTGGAATTCAGCCTTAATAGAGCCAAGTGGATCTAATTACATTTCCCCACTCTGGTTAAATAGTTGTTCAAGAAATATGCCAGCCAAAATCACGTATGTAGAACAGATGATTTCTTTCCCTTGATTTTAAAAATATTGACCTGCCCTTAAAAGTCTCTGAAGAGCCTTCAATTCACTTTCTGGTGCACAACGTACCTGTTCTAATTGTTCTTATCTTTGGATGCTTAAAGCTTGGCTGTTAATTTTGGGGAATTTAAGTGTAACAACAAAGTGAAGTTAGAAAAATTGTAGCTTGCAAACTGTCTTCAGCCTCTGGTTTTATATTTTGATTTGGCAGGACCTTGAATGTTTATTGGCCTAGAATAACATAAGATCAGACCTTATTGTCATCTGGTACAGTATTTATTACTCACAGTGGTTAAGCAGGGGCTTATAGAAGTAGTGATGTGCACAAACTAAAATGTGTTTGGTTGCCATCAGACTGAACACCTCTTTGTCCAGTTTGAAGACAAACTGTTTAATCTAATGGCTTGAAAACAAATACCAATTCTTCCATTGAAAAAAAGTCCTTTTCAAGGGCAAAAAACAGTGAATGCAAATAGTTCGATCTAATAGTTTGCATTCACAAGTGTGGGACAGGTTCAGTTCGATCAATTTTTGGATATTCAGACAACCAAATGTGTGGTTTGATGCAAATGTTTGCAAATTAGTTGGTTCACTGCAATCTAACCAAACCGGTTTGGCATATCTCCGTATAGAAGATTTAGTAGGATTTAGTGTTGTTATTCCATATTTCAAATATAGACCTGTGTACATACATCTCCCTTCCAGAATGACCTCTATTGTTCCCTAAAGGCATTTTTTTCCTGACATCTGAAGCATCAAGACTTCAGCTAATTTATAATTAGCAATATGCCATAATAGAAGCGGCAATTATGCTGAGACTGGCCTTTTCTTAGCCGCCTTCCACCAGCATTTAAGATACTCATGGGGATGGTGCACAGTGTTTTGTTTAAGGGGCTCTAATGATCAGAACTGGCGTCCTTGCTTGAAGCATTTCTGCCACTTGTTGCTAAATGTTCCATTTGTCTTATAATTAGCAAGGGGTGGTGGATTTCTGAGCCACAGCAGCTGTTGCCTTTAGCTCTACCCTTCTTCCAAAGTAGTTATTTTATGTAGGAGGCTGCTAGATTTCTTCTTTCTTTTCATAAGAAGCTAGTCGGAGCACATGGAGAAGCATTGCAACAGCCAGGGTATGTTAAACGTGCATTTAAGGTCTGAGTATTCCTGGCCAGTTACTAAAACAAGTTATTGGAGCAGGAAAGAACAACTTTCAAATAAGTGAAGATCAGGGATGAGAATTGGGTCTCCGGAGGAATCAAAGGTGTCTTCTCCATATTGCATGTCCAGAATAAATACTAACGGTTGTTCTTTGAGTTGTTGCTTGAAAAAGGAGTCATCGATTGGGATTCTGAAAATGCAGAAGTGTGAGATAACTGGAAAGGGTGTCTCACTGGAAGATCCAATACCTGCTACTGGAAGATCCAACTCCTGCTACTACTGCAACTGTTGGGTGATGTGTTGGAATCTACTCTTGGCTCAGAGAAATCTAGGCTGGTATACTGGACCAGTGAGCACACTTGGGGCCTCTCTTCTGCACACTGGTGGAAGCTCTTAGTAGGCTTCCTGGTCTGGGACAATGGCCAATGCAGACTCACCCTTGGTTTGCTTTTCATAATATTGGTATATGGTTAGCGTTACTTTTCTTTGATTCTTATGGGTGCTGAAAGGCAAGGAGGACTTGAGCTTTCAAGTCCTAAAATGCCTGTTGGTTCTGCTTGATATGGTTGATAAATATTTACTATAAGTGTATCAATCGCTTGGAATTGCAAGAACCTGCGGGGAAGGTGATCATTATAATTTGTTTTTCCCACAAGACGGTCCTATTCATACTGCTTTTGTGCTTTAGTCTTTTATTAGCCTTTTGAGCCTCCTTCCAGAAAACATGAAGAAGTACACATTTTGAAGTTTTTTTTAGAAAGGGCAGTGGTTAATGTCCTCTGTGATATGTAAATATGTGGCCAAGGCTTAGGTGAGGGTTGACAGGTATTTTTATTGTATTGTGTGCCAAAGAAAACAGGGACTCAGGCTATATTGTTGAGATCAAATAGTTACTATCACAGTTTAACTAAACTTAAATTGTATGGTTTTAAAAGCAGATGTTTTATTTGAGAGTTGTTCAAATTAGGGGAATCAGATTTCATAGTTAAAATAACTTTAGATGTTCTGCATATATTGAATTAAATGTTCAGCACCATCCCCCCCCCAAAAAAAAACCCCACACACAAAATACTATAACAGTCATTCCAAACAGCTTTAAAATAAATATGAAAGGGCCTGACCCGGGGAGTGTCCCTTAATTCTAAATATGCATTGATTGGTAACTGAGCGGTGGATGCTGGAATAACTTCAGCGGTTTCTCTGCTCCTGTTTTTGCAGAGTATTTCTTAAGTCTTACCTTGGTGGTAGTTCCAAAAGAAGGCTGTGTGTTCTGAAGGAGAGGGATTCCAAAGCACAGTGCTTCACTCATGGGTTGGCTTCCTGTGATTTAGTACTTTTAATAGCATCCAGGGTTGGCATTTATAGATGAAAGCCTGAAGAAACAATACCTGATAGATGTACACAAATAATCAGAGTTTTTCAGGAATGAGCACTGTTCTTATTTTGTGTAAGAAATGTTGACATCTCTGGAATTCAGTTAATATTTATGTTAGGAAGCGGGGAGTGGGGAAGTGGCTATAACTTAGTGGTAGACCAAACTGCCTGGAAAACAGAAGATCGTTGGTTTGACAATGGCAAACCACTTCTGTATTGCTGCCAAGGAAACTGCATGGATGTGCCCATGCACTCAATCAGGAGTCAGCCACCACTCAGTGGTACCTAGCGTCTATTAATACTGAGGCTGGGTACCACTAAGTGGTGGCTGACTCCTGATTGATTGCATGGGCACATCCATGCAGTTTTCTTGGCAGCAATACAGAAGTGGTTTGCCATTGTCTACCTGAAGGATGTGTACATTAGAGTGTAGGGAGGAAGTAAATTAATAAGGAAATATAAGGCTCAAACTGGTTTCTTTTCTCAGGTGTTATAGAAGAGCCAATCCTAAATGAAGATGGGGCTGCTGGTGTTAATGCGTAACCTGCTTCTAGCCCTCTGTCTCTTTCTGGTGTTGGGGTTTCTGTATTATTCAGCTTGGAAACTTCATCTTCTCCGATGGGAGGATTCAAGTAAGTATAACTAGCATGCTGGCTATCCAAGAGTCCTTGTAGATAAGTTGTTTCCATCCTTTTTAATACTGCTCCAAAAGGAACAGCCTGGATTCTAGGCAAACTGTTGGGTTTTCAAGAACGTTCTCATTCTCTTTCTCTCATTCTCTCTCTCGATTTTGCTACCTAGTTGATTAGAACATTGTAAAGGAGGATATAAATTTTCTGGCCCTCTTTAGGCAATAGTTCCACAAATATCAAAATTGTTCCTTATGAGCTTCTGAGTTGAACAAATTTATTTGCTTTTTTATTGTGGCAGTCTTTTATTGTGTCTGCTATGCAAGTGGAGACATACTGTAGCCATTTACTTTTTCATCTATTTGATTAATTAATCTGTGCACCTACTTATCTGGAAGTTGGTTTTGCCTTGGCTGTCTGGTTGTATAGCCTGCACAATAGAGTTTGTAGAAGCTAATAGACAGAGCAGAGGAGTCATTGGGCTGATTCTTGTGTGAAGTCAGGAGCAGTTTTGTTGCCAGTGCATTTGTACTTCCTGTTTTTCTTCGGAACAAACCTTGCTTTGCTTAGTTGGGGGAAGATGATTGAATTCTTTAGGAATTCACTAAGATCTAAGAAATCAGTGCAAGCAATGTTTTAATAAACAAATGAGTCGATCCCTGTAATGTGCCCTAGCTTTATCATTTATTTCATTTGGTTTAATGTGAATACTTTTTATTTTTATCTTCTGGGTTTCATTGGCCATATGAATTGAATAACAAACAGCATCTGCTGAACTTCTCTTTCTTTCTGTTAGTATTTCCACCAAATATTACTGGAATTCTTTTTTATTAGGGGTGGGGGAAGCTTCATACAGCATTTGAGCAAATTATGGTAGTAAGATATTAAAAACTGGGATTTATCTGATGAACTTAGCATGAAGCTGCTTGTAGGAACAGGTCCATCCCACTGCATGGGTGAAGAACATTTTTTTTGGAGGGGCAAATTCCAGAAATGGGTGTGCTTGTATAGATATAGATACCCACATGGCAGTTATGCAATACTTAAAAAATTGTTGGAGCTTCAGAAGAGCTTTTCATGACTAAATGGGGACATGTTTGGCTGGGAACTGGGTTGGGGTCACAGATCGGAAGTCAAAATTTAACTCTTTATTCTTCAGCTGTGATTCTCCCTTGTGATTTTTCGCATTGCTTTTAGGTATTTAAACCAAAAACTAATGGGCCCTCTGTGACATAATTTAAAATGCATAAGTGCAATTCAGGATGCGATCAGACACTGCAAAAAATGCTTCTGAGAAGGTTTTGAGATGGAGTTGCTCACACACCAGTTTTCCCCTCCCCCCTCTCATGAACACTGCAGGCTAGAAAAGGTGGATTAGAGAAGGGTTGGGAACATGAGGGCCTCTCTCTCTCTTTCTCAGGTGCCTCTGAGGCAGCTTAGAGATGGCTCACACATCAATGTGCCCCTCCCCCCTCTCCTAAATATTTTGTGCTAGAAAAGATCAGTTGAAGGGTTGAGGAAATGAGGGGGCCACACACTGTCTCTCTGAGGAGCCTCTGATATCCCTGAAAAGTACCTCAGTTGGACCGAGAACAGGGATCCTGTGGGGCCAAAGTGGAAGTTCCTGCCTCTTATTTTTTTGGGGGTGTCTTTTCTGAATAAAATCAAAAGAATAATAGAGACATTTAAGAATTCTGAAGAAAGTGTCTGATTTCTCCTGTTTTTTCACTCATGCAATTGGAGAAGCATAACTGTATCAACCATAAAACATGAATGTGAAACTGTGGAACAATTTTGCTTTTGTCCTGATATTTCACTGCTTGTTTTATACTTATTTGTAAAGTTCTTATTTTCTCTAAAGATCCCATTACAGTCTATGTTTGTAATGATGACTGCAAATCTTGAACATACTGCTGTATAGTTATCTTTTGCGGAGTTATGAATTCTGTATTCTATTCTGGTCCTTGTGGTAAGGTTCTGGAGACCTTAGTCTACTTAATTGCCTCTGGGGAAATTAAAATCAGTGTGTGCATATGAATGTCAGAACTGATGTATACTGAGATTAAAATGAATTGGAACATGATAGAACAATCCATCCTGGATGCATATTTGCTTGGAGGAAAATTCTGTGCGGTTCAACGGAATTTAACCTCAAGTATGTGAAAATAGGATGGGAATGTAAGTGCATTTGCAAGGGTCATAGTACAGGGAGGTTGTTTTGGTAAAAATGAGGTGGGGGCTATTTAAAATAGAGTGATGGAACATAGGATCTAAAGTTATAAATGGACCATTTTCCTCTTTGGTTCTCTTTGGAGTTAAGCTTTGCTTTTGAACCAGGTCTGACTTGTGGGCACTGTGTTCTAGGATCTAGAACACTAGACTTTTCTTACTTTCATTGGTTAATATATTATACTCTTCACTCTAGTATTAAAATTGGTGGTGTATTAGAAATCCACTGTGGCTTAATTATACTTAATGTCTTCTCTCATGTAGAATTTTGTGTACATATGCATATACTTGCTTGCTTGGGTTAAGTGAATGATTTCTAATGCTGAGCATATCTTTAAATGCTTCTAGTCTGCAAAAGCTGATGCTCTAAGCTAGTTAATCTTCAAGAAGCCATAAGGGCTTCTTTTGTGTTCATGTAGATTTTTTCCTCGACTGCAACATAAGCACAAAGTCTTGTTCCTTTTTAGCTCCATCAAATGAACTCTTTCTACTGTCGACTTTTCTGCCATCTTTCAGAGAGGAAAATGCTAGTGGGAGACCGGCTTGAGAATCATCTTTTGAAAGAGCTGTAGAACTGCATAGTTGCTTAGTAACTGTAGATGATGAAGACGCAGAGTAAAGTGGGTCTTAATTTTCATTTTGCTAGAAAAAGAAGGAAAACAGACTGTATACTGGATTTTTTAAAATCATTGAGTTGGACTATGATACAATATTATGAAATTTGTACTTTAAATTGAAAACCTTTTCTGCGTCTCATCACAATGAACCAAAACAAATATATCACCTGTAGTTCGTAAAGGCTTTCTGCTTTCTTTTCTCCCACTTCTTATTTCTTGTAAATAGAATACCTTGAGTCAAACTGCCTGATATCACTTCGCCTTTAAGTTTGAAAGTGGCTGTATTCTCACACAAGAAAAGAGGGCACTATCTTTACCAGGAGAACCAAAATATCACCAAACAGCATGCAAGCTTTTGATGCAGTGTGTGTTATTTGCCCGGGTCTTGGCAGACTATTTGAAATGCCACTGATATTCTATATGCTGGATGGAATTTTAATCAGATTTGCAATTGTCACTAAAATCAAGATGATTTTAATAGGGTAGAGAGATGAGGTTTAATTCAATATGGGTGTGTCATGCCGTCCCCTCTGCAAACCTGGACTTGGTTGCTGCCTCAGGTGATGAATCTGTCTATTTGGAAGCAGCATCTGAGATGGCCATAATGCACACAGAGGCCAGAGAGCCTGACACTCGAAACCTGATTAGCAGAGACAACACCGAGTCTGGCCTCCCAGATACAATCTGAGACAGGACAAGATTATTGCTCTGCCAGGGAAGGCCTTTTGCCAGCATAAAGGGAGAAATCAGTACTTTGCAAATGAGAAATACTGCAAAGATGCTGAGTAATCAAGCCTTGTCCCACTGGTTGACCGAGCACTGATTCTGGGACATAAAAACAAGCGCAATTTTCCAGTCAAGCTATTGCTGACAATTGTTGTACTTGTACATCTGCAACCTCCTGATTCCTTGACCTCTAGATCAGCTTGTGACCTTAGCTTTGGATTGCTCCTGAAACTGCTTCTTCACTCTGGTTTTGACTCTTGATTCCAAATTGTGTTACCTCCACTGTGTTGATCTTTCTCCGGCTATTGACCTCTGACTCCTGCTGTGTTTCTGGCTAGTAATTATGGGGTGCTACCCTTGCTTTGTGCAGAATAGTTTGCTGTAGTTAAGACTGAGTGTCCAAATAAACTCCTGCCCATGTCTGCCTTATACAGGACAAGGTAAAAGAAATTAGTAGATTTATTGATAGAGGATGGGAAATAGATGACTTGGTGTCATTATGCATGATTATTTTTATTATTATTTTTTGGAATTTTAGTTGACCAGCAGCTGAAAACAAGCCAGCCCTGGGATGTGACAGCAAATTAGGCAAATGCAATTCTGTTGGACTTCAGGGTAGGAAATAGTATTTACATTCTGCTGAATACTTATTAGTTCCTCCCTTAACTGCCACTCAACAACAATTCTGCTGCTTTAAACCAAGACCTTGGTGGTAGTCTAGGCAGCTGCCTGAAGGTTGCTGATATAAATCTTGTGACATCTCTTCCTCTCAGACTGCAGCTTAACTTTTTGTGGTAGTCTCTTAGGACGTCAAGCCAATGTAGAGAAAGTAGCAGTGGTTACAGTAGTAAAAACAAGAACAGACATGCAAAATATAAACAAATTTAAATAGTGCTGAAAATTTCAAATGCATTGTGCCTGTGATGAAACTGCAGTATGTTTTCCAATAGCGATTGCGACTGCATAAGACAAAACAGCATTATGCCTTGAGATTTTTTTTATCAAAGGAATGAGAAAGATCTTGTTTAGATTGTTGTAATGAATCTATGTGCCTGTGTTACACCAAGATATACCAACGACCCATGTGGCCTTTATTGTGTGAGGTAGCAAATTTCCATGGTTTAAGGGGAAACATATGTCTTAGCCCAGTTCCATGATTTCCAATTAAGTAGAAATGGCAGGGACTGAATATAGGACCTTATAGTATACAAAGCATGCCTCCTGTGAATAGTGACTCCTTGGGTCTGTATGTGCTTTGTATCAGTAGCACTAGTTGTAGCTCTTAATTGTCTGGAAAGCAGAGGGTTGTGGGTTCATTCTCCGTCCTCTTTCAGAAGTAGGCCATGGCAAACCAATTCTGTATCTCTTCTAAGAAAACTGCAAAGAGTTGCCCATGTAGTGTCTGTGTAGTCAGCCAGGAATCAGCCACAATTTGATGGTACCCAGCAACAAGGACAATCAGTAACATTAGATTTCTTTATGTTGCTTTCACCATCTTCCCTGAGAAAGGAGGATATTGTCAGTTATATGTGATACCTGCAGCTTACTCAGCTCGGACTTTATCTAGAAGTACACCATCAAGATTTGTATTTGTTCTCTCTCAGCATCTCATAGAATATTCCTGGTGACCTTTTTGTGGCTTTAAATAGATGGCGAGCACAGTTTGGTTTTCTAAGAAACTCTGCCAGGCTGAAACTGTAAAGATCTATAAATGACTCTGTACCGACTTCCTGCTGAAACACAATCAGATTCTTACTCATTGCTTCCTCCTGCTGTCAGTGGCAATTTTCTGGCAGTAGCATTGTAAAAATAGTACAAGACAGGAAAACAGTAGATGCAGTTCTTATCTTTTTCCAGTCTGTTTCCATGGGAACAGAAATTGGGTACATGAAGAAGTTTGACTTGCTCAGCTGCTAGGGATTGGGTCTGGTTTATGTCCATTCTTTTTCTATGAGAATGTGATATGTCTGAGAGATGCTGTTGAAAAACTTCAAGAGTTTGAGGGTTTCTCACACTAATGTCACATTCAGGTATCACTTACTTCTTCTGTTATATGTGGATATTCTGGAATATCCATGCTTCATTCTGGAATAGCCACATAACGAAAAAAGTTAGGTGATGTCTGGATACAGCTAAGAGAGCACAGTTGAAGTAGTTTTGGGGTTGTTATGAACCTAAGCTTTTGGATATTGCTATGATATCCATCTTCAGAGGATGTGACTGCTGGAAGAGTCAAATGCAAGTGATCTTTTAGCAGTCAGATGCTCTGAAAATGGATATTGTAACCGTATCCGAAAGCTTAAGTTGAAAGCGGAACTATAGAGCACAACATAACAACCAAAAAGCTGTGACAGCTGAAATGGAAACACAACTAAGATGAAAACTGGCTGTGGAAGCCCCCCCCCTTTTCCCATTACTCTTGGAGTAGATTTTGGACCAGTCATTTGTTCAATATGTATGCTCCTGATCTCTGTTTTAGCTTATTGTGGGACTTGATCATTTAGTAGCCACGCTGGATATTTCTGAATCCCCTTCCACAAAGGTATTCGCTGTGGTGAGCTTCAGTTATTTTGAACTCTTGTTTCTATTGGCTCCAGCCACCACAGCCAACTAATATTTAATTTTCCCTAACCTGCTTCTTTTTTAGAAACAAGGCAATGTACAACAATCAATGACAGTGCCACAATTAAAAATAATGAAAAGCCACAAAAACGATCAGCCCTCAAAGATGTTTATACACGCCAGTCAGCTTCCAAGCATTTTAGTGTTGCCTGCATATCTGGGAGAAGAGTCATGCTTGAACTTGGTGCCTGAAATATCAAGTTCCAGGTGAGCTTTTCTGAAAAGTGAGGTCCACAGCTGTGGAGCTACCACTAAAAAGGCCATCATCTGCTTGACCTTATATGGAGGTGATACAGAGAAAGGCCTCTGGAAGGAAAGTGAAGAAAAATGTTCTGACAAGTACTTTGATCATGAGCCATGTATGGCTTTGAAGATCAACACCTTGAGTTGAGCTTGAAAATGCACTGAACTCCTGCAGGCAAGTGAGGAGTAAAGTTTTACGTTTCGGATTCCATGTTCCGAACTGTAAGCCTTACTGCTTCATTTGGCAGAATTCTTATTTCTGAATTACATTCAAGGCCACTGAAACTCATTATAATAAACTGAGCAAGAGATTACTAGTGTATAGATTAGTTGATTTCAATTTAACAGGTGAGCTTTTGGATCAGGATCAGCTTGATGCCCCAATGATGTTGCTGATTAAGGAGTACCCCCAAGCTGTGGACTGTCTTTGGCTAGCTGTGGGTAACTGGGGGTGTTTTTCCACCATGCTCCTTTAATCTGGATCTAAGAAGATCTAGATCTAGGGAATGGGTACCCAGTGTGTTTCCATGGGTAGTCTAGCACCCAGTAGCAATGGGTGCTAGCCTGC
>MTQE01001134.1:58528264-58539742 GCA_014337955.1 Aspidoscelis marmoratus | reverse complement strand
AAAAAAAAAATATTTACAGGTCAAAATGGCACTTGCAAACTGTCTGGTTCGCTGTGAGGTTTGGAATTTATACTTTAAGAACCTAAGTGGTACCCTGTTGGATCAAGCCACGGCCTAAATAGTCCAGCATCCCATATTGCTCTGCGAGCCCACCAATTGCTTCCAAGCAGATTAGCCATCTCTAACTTCAAATGGACTGTTACCAACAAAAGCATCCAAGGGGAGAGCAGCAGGAACCCAGAGGATATGCTCTGGCTCCTGGCAGCCAGAAAGACTATGGTGGCCCCAATGCCTTTAAGCTTGAATAAATTAATCCTTCAGGAGTGGAGTAGCCTACCTAAAGGGAAGGGGATTCCTTTGGAGGTTAAGTGGTTTTTGTATCATGAATCATGTTGTGGAAGACTTTGTTGCTCTTGTGGATGGCCTTATTGGCTCATTGGTATTGCATTTCCTCAGACCAAGCATGAGAGAGTGCCACCCAAGGGATGTGGGGACAAAAGAACAGAAGTGTGGAAGCAGTGGGTTGGTCCTTAAGGACTTTGGCTCCCTCATCTATTTTTTTCAAGGGTACCAATCAAGTGGTTTTGGGAACTTCTCCGGGACTTTCTGCCTCAGGGGAGAGTTAAGGTGCTAAAGTTAGCCAGGACCTGGACAAAATTGGCTGACGTTATGGCTGATTCCTGCCCATTTGTCAACGGTCTGCTGCATTATTTGGGTTAAATATTGGTGGGCTGATCAAATTTCCAAGAATAATCACCTGAATAAGCCCTTTGTGTGTGTGTGGAGCTGTTTGGGGATGGGACCCTGGTAGACATTGTGGTGTAATCAAAGGAGAATAAGCAAGCCATGCCCACCTTGAAATTCAGAGAAAAGAGGTCCATTTGATTACCCTTTAGTTAGTTCCAGGAGTTTCAATCCTTTCATTTCAGTGGACACTAGCTTCAGTGGGGTGGCAGGAATAAAACTTTCTCCAAGTGCAAGTTTGGTTCTCTAACTCTGGTGAAGATTTGGGTGTCTTTCTTCTGAGCCCCAGGGTGGCCTCCCTGATCATTGGGAGAGGCCATGGGGAACCAACTAGTGGTATGTGTAGATGGCTGGACAGGTGGGTCCTTGGGGTGGTCTCATTGGAATCCAGATTGAGGTTTCTGTCCCCTCCTTGGCTTTGCTTTGTCTCTTTGCGAGTGTCTTGGGTGAAGGCCAGAGTAATGCATCAAAACTTTGTAGGCCTTGTTAGTGGAGGTGTTAAAACCAGTTCCCTAATTCTAGAACAATATTAGCAATGAAGTCAACAGAATGCTGGTAACTCAAATGTAATTTTACAATGTAATTGTGCTTAGTTTACATCTACAGATTTTTTAAAAAAACATAAACCAATTACATGCTGATCCTAGCCAAACAAGTCATTAAAAAAAGATGGAAGAATAAAGAAAATCTAACCCTTCAGTCATAGCACTGTAAATTAAGAAAATAAGCACTACTTGCAATAATTACTCACCAGATAAATGTAATGAGCAGAGTATCTAAAAACCAAATGCTTACCCAGAAAAATGGCAGCCACTTATTGACACTGCACACATAAAAAATGAGGGAATTATACCACGAGCACCAATTGTATCATCATGGATTAAATAATAAATGTCACTCTCAAGTGAACAGTGATTAGAATATTTTGTAGATCACTCTATTACATGTTTAAAATGTTTGTACTTTATATTAATAAGGTTAAGTAATTTGAATTTGAACTTTATTGATTAGTTATTGACCAAATCAAGTTTACAAAAGATAAAATCAGGAAATAGTATTTTTTCCAATTTGCACTCAAATAAAATCCAAGACACTACTAGATTTCCAAGAATTATGTGTAAAAGGAAAGACAAAATGCTGATCCTTGCCCCCAGAATTAGAAAGTTATGTTTATACAGGATTTGAGCAAAGAAAGGCTAGCATCATTTCTTTTCTCAGGTTAAGTTATTGATGGGTGTTTTTCCACTGTTACTAGAAGTACCCATTAAGTACCCATTAATGGGTACAAAAATGCCATTTTGTACCCATTAATGGGTACTTAATGGGTACTTTTAGTGACAGTGGAAAAACACCCGATAAGTTATTGTGTAAATTGATAGAAACTACTGTTGTAATTTTGTATATTACCTAAATCAAAGAAAGAAAAGCTAGGGTTCTTTTAAAGGAACCCATGTACTCCACTGAAAAGGAGGGAAGAAGCAGTTTATCTTCTAATTCAAGTATCTCAATCCATTAATCAGGTACAGGAGCTTCAAGATTAGAGTCACTTCAATCAGGGGACTTCCTAGCATCAGTAGATCTCTGGGATGCATACCAATATATTCCAGTCTACCCTGCCCTCAGGTGTTTCCTCCACTTGTGAATATTTGGACAGCATTTCCTGGGCAGAGCACTCCCTTTCAGGCAGAGCAGTCCCTCAGGTGGGAGCAGGTTTCTAGGTAGGTCTTTACACCTTTCCCCTCTTAGCTGGCTCCTAGTCTCTACCTAGAACACAGTAGGTGATATCAATTTGCCTTCCAAATACCAGCAACTAGAAGTGTCTCAGGTTTCCTAGGCATCTAGAGATATATTCAGTAAGAGGTTAAAGCACGTTGATGTTATTCTTAAGATACCTCTGTGGGCGGATGAGTGATCAACAGGAAACTTTTGGTTTCATAACTGTAAAGATGGAGAGCGAGCAGACACTTGATTATTCTGTATACCAGTAGAGGGCACTGATGTTTTAGACTTCTACAATATTACACATTAGATATTGATGAGCACAGGTCAAAACCTGTATATAATTGCTGAGTTTGGGAGTGGGGCTTGAAAGAATCGGTGGGTTGTTTTTTCCCCCCCATGAGCTTAAAAATGAGGTCTACTCAAATCCATAATGCTGCCTTCCAATAATATTAACGGAGCTTTCTACTTTTTAAGGGAAGCTTCTCTATAAGAAAATGCAAAAGAGGCCCAGAAGAATGGATAGACTGATGTAGCAGCAGATTTCAATGACACTTTAATAGACAGGGGTGTCCTATGCCTCTTCAGGCTTCTGGGACCGCTAGGGTTGCTATGCAGAGTTGTCTCTCTTGTTTCAATGCCGTAGTCTTTCTGTGTTGAGGAGGTTTGTGTTTAGGTTGGATGTTGTTTTTAGCTTTTCCCTCCTACTGGGTTTTCTGGAGTGTTTGCTTTAGATCACCAGTATAAAAGACCAGTGGCATACTAGGAAGCCTCTCTTCTAGGAGAGATTCCACCTGTGGCTTCCCTTACACCCTACCAGTGTGTGGAAGGGAGGCTTCAAAATTCTTGCTTGTCTGGCATCCTGAGGCCTTTTTGCACTAAGCCCTCCCGAACGCCTGTAGAACACCCTGGGACAGAGCACTTGCACAGCTGGGTTGGCGGTTCCTTTTGGAACCACCCAATTCCCATCCCAAAGTGTTCTAGACACGTTCCAGGTGTAGAGCACTTAATTGTGCTCTACATCCGTCCCAACCTGTCCCAACACGTCCCCGGGCTTACCTGCTGTGTTCCAGGGGGAGACGATTCGCATTACTGCCTCCCAGCTGCACAGGCCTCCTGCCCTCCGGCCTCTCCTATTGGCTGCTGCCAACACGTCATCCTGTGATGTATCAGGAGCAGTCTGAAGGAGGGTGGGAGAGGGCTCGATAGCAGGCCGGGCCAGGGTTCTGTGGGGGACACAGGGTGACCCAAGGGAGGGTGCCAGCCTCTCCCCAGGATGTGGGGACCCGCGTGGGGCTCCTGATCGGTGCCTGCCTCCCCTCTCACAGCGGGCGCATTGAACCGTGGAAGTGGTTTGATGCACAGCAAGGAGTGAGTGGGCCCCCACATCCTGGGGGGGGGAAGGCTGGTGCCCTCCCTCAGGTCCCCCTACGTCCCTTGCAGGACGCTGGCCCTGTGGGTGGTGCTCGGCAGGGGCTGTTGCTTGAGCCATGCCTCCCTAGGCTTGATGCCCTGAGAGGGAGGGGAATCCTCTGATCCTTCCCAGAACAGCCAATCAGTATAGAAGGCGTGGAGGACAGCTTCCCGTTCACACCTAGGCTGGTAAGGGACGCCTTGCAAACATGTCCCTTACCTGCCAATGCATATGGGAAACTGTACTCCACACATTCTGGCCGAAGCGCACTACAGCTGTCTTAGCTATAGTGCGAAAAGGCCTCTGGTCATTGTGGAATCGCCCTTAGATAATTTTGTTAGAGTCTGACCAGGATTCTTATTGGGTATGATAAGATAGTAGTGGTACTGATTTCAGTTCTATACCATTAGAACTGTGGTTTCCATTCACATTTTTCTCTGTATAATTAAGTGTATATCTTTATTTAACACTCGTTAACACTCCAGTATGTGTGACATTATTGCTTCTGTGCACAGCTCAGAAGTACTGACAAAATTGGGTAACAGATATAGCTTTTTTTGACACCGCTACTGTTCTTGAATGTGTTCTGTCAAGCATTGGTTTTGAAGCACTTTGCATTATTTTGTCCTTCATATTGGTTCTTTCAGTAGTGGGGTTTTCAGTACTGCATTTTTAAATACTATCGAAGTATTGATGTCATGGAAGTTTGATTTTCTGTGTACTTCTTACATGTTGTGTAATGGCAATGATTGAGCTAGAAAAGACAATTGAATGCCATCTGATGGTTTTCAAAGAAAGCCATTGAACTTTATAGATCTCATCTTTAGGCAGAACGTACAGTGGTTTTGTATTTTATGGACTCCATGACTTTCTACAGAATGTAGAATGAGGCGCTGTGACATTAAGTGGATTGCTGATATTCACATTTTTCTTCCTTTATTTTCCCATTATAAACTGTGGCCCGGAGCCCCAAGAGGAAGTAACATACCTTGTAAACAGATAAAAGTTGAACTAAAATTCTAGTAACTGTGAAAAACCAAGGATGTGCAAAATTCTACTTTGCTCATAGAGCATCTCAACAAACGATACTCTTATATGGAACGCTTAGGAAATCCAGCACTATAGCAAGGGGACTTGAGGTAAACATCTAACTCAGATTTGCTTGCTATTGGTTTCTCCTTTCTGCTTCTACGGGGTCTCTAAGATCCTTTCCATATTGGGGCATTTTTTGGAATAAGTCCTGCTACTACATGCTAGTGGAACCTATAGCCGCCCGACCATCACACTTCATCCATATTGGACAAGGTGTGGATTGGATTAGGGTATCCAAAATTGCATCTTAGTCCAGAATAGATGTGGAATGCAACATCGTTCTACAACTGGCCCAGGGCAGGTATACTGGACCACAGAGATGTCTGGATTACACACTACTGTTGTCTAGTATACCACAGGTGACCCATTTCAGTGGTATCCTAGAAAGTACTGCCAGAAATAAGTCTGACCTAAAAACAGCCAGAATGGAAACACTGAAGGTCTCTGTGGGCTCTCCAAAGTCAGAGTCTGGGGCTAGATTAGAGTAGACCCTGTTCAACTCCAGTAAAAACTCTTCCAGCATGGAATGGATTGCTTGTTCCAGGACAGCAGGGGGGAATGCAGAAAGACCCTAAGTGTTTGTTTATTGATTGGTTACTTAGTTGCCTAGCGGGGATGGGAAGTCACCCTGGCCCTGGCTGGCCCTGCCTACTCCCAGCTCTACAAAAGTGTTCCACCTAGCAAACCAGGCTGCCATATGTGAGAAGCATAACTGGTGGTTCAGATGTTTTGAGGAGCACTAAAATTAGCCTTTTGGCAGTATACACACTCCACTTTCATAAAACTAATTTCATGCTATATAGCATGCACTAGCTTAGAAAACACGCCTATAATTTGCTGTGGAATATTTAGGATATTTAGGAAAAATAATTTTTAAAAAATAGGGTACAGGATTATTTTAGTAGAAAAATGTAGGTATCATGGGAAAAACATGGTATTTATTCACTTTAAAACTAAGAACAAAATTTTCTAACGATAACCCTTGTGTCAGAGATGGCCTAATGTAAAAAGCCTTTTGGTTTTTCTTTTGAACTGACATGTGAAGAATTGTAATTCAAGTGACAGTGGAAAAGAACTTGAAAATATGTGGCAGTGTGAAAATTCTTAGTTCAGTATAATTGATCAAGTGTGAAAAATACTCTGTGGCACCCTTGTCACACTCTTGTGGTCATAACTCCTTATTTATTCCTGCTGTTCAAAAAATCCATGTCCTTTCTTTGCTTTAGACTCCACTAAAGACTTTGGTTTTTCAAAAATAAAAAATTATGGAAGCAGAAGGAATTACAGTAAGCAAATAGATTAATTTACTAAATTAGTATCAAAATTTGGCATCTTCTTGGCACCACAGAGTTTTGTGCAGAATAGATTCCCGTGTATTATCTAAAAGAGCTGAAAAAGGCAAAGCTTCTAATCAACCTTATTATCTCTTCTATCTTATATGTTTCTTATTACTCATTAAGGTGCCTTTCTGGAATCGTACAAATAATTGGAACTGGATTCTTGGAGGTTAGGTGAATTCCTTGTTTCTTGTTTCTTTCTTGCCCCCCTTTAGTGTTTTATGTACATTTTATATCCATATTTTGTCCAGCATAATTGATGCTGGGCAGAAATGTGTCTTTCCTCCATGTCCACAACTGCCAAGAAGTGATATGAAAGGGCTGAGACTTTGCCAGTCCCCTCAGGTTTGAATAACAATCTTTAACTACAGAGAGTTGTGAAGGAAACCTGAGTGAAAGTGGGAGGGAAGCTGCAGCAAAGCAATGTGATAATAAAATCACCAATGGCATTTGTAAGGAGCTCTGGTACTAGGAATATTCTAGTAAGCTAACATGGATGTAAAGCTTTGTATCTTACCTGACATAGCAGGTGAATAGGAATGTTTGGAAGCTGAGCCAGAACTCATAGGTGATCTGTATGGGCAGTTTGAACATTTGAAGAATTATTCATATGTTTAGGGAATTATTTGATTAAGTGGATGCAGAATGAGAGAGCAGTTGTAGGCTTATTGTTTTCTTCAATGTCTCTTATGGACTTTTTACCTTCAAATGTCTTCATTTGTAATTTCTTGTTTTTCTTAAATGTATGCGGCCTTCCATTAAAGTTGTTACGTGTAAATTGAGAGCAACAGACTTGTGAAACTCATGTTGGATCTCCACTTACAAGGTAGGTGGTTCCATTATGGAGGTGTAATCTCTTACTGCTGAAACAGAAGCCTCCCTGTCTTCGTAAGAACATAAGAGAACGTAAGAGGAGCCCTGCTGGATCAGACCACAGCCCATCTGGTACAGCATCCTGTCTCACACAGTGGCCCATCACTTGCTTCTGGGCATTCTCATGCAGAAGACAAAGAAGAAGAAGAAGAGTTGACTTGTCTACCCCACTTTTCTAACCCATTTAAGGGGACTCAAAGTGGCTGACAAAGCTTTTCTGTTCTTCTCCCCACAACAGAACACCCTGTGAGGCAGGTGGGGCTGTGAGAGCTCAGAGGAGAGCTGTGACTAGCCAAAGGTCACCCAGCTGGCTTCATGGGGGAGGGTGGAATCGAACCTGGTATTCCCAGATAAGAGGCCGGCTCCCTAACCACTAGACCAAAGGTAAAAACGTCACCTGATCTTGACTCCCTGAAGATAATCTTTAGAGGCATCCTGTCTGTCTCTTCAATCCAGAAATGGATCCTAGGCATCCGTCATTGTAGAGCATGGAGGCATCATTTCTAGAGTTGACTGCGAGTTGCTTTCAGTCAAGGTGGAAAATCATGTGCTAAGAAAATGTTACCTCCCATGCATTGTATCTGGAAATGGCTGTTGAGAATGGCACAAGGCACTTTCTGTTGCTGCATGTGGAGACTTTCAGGCACCTTCATGAGTAAGTGGAGACATGACCTTTCTTATCAGAAATGTCTTGCTCACCTTGACTAAGAGTTTCATGATCTTTACTGGATCTTTGTTTTTATCTAGTTTATTGGGTTAGAAATGGCAACATGTGCAGTTTTATGTAAGCATGGGTGGCTTAAGAGTTCTAACTTCTTGGTGTTAATCCTGTTTTCTTGCAGCTAAAACATTTTACTCATTTTGGGTTGTCGTAGATTCTTGTTTTCATCAGGTTGTGTATTTCCCAAGTGATAATTTGAAAGGCTTCTTTGTGGCTTAGTTTTTTATGGTCTGTGTGGTGCAAAGAATTATTTCCTTCTGTAATTGTTCCAGCTCTGTTTCTGTAGGTCTGCAACAGTTTGCTTCCTTGTCATCTGCTCTTATTTTAATAGATTCCATGGCCATGTTTCTTCCTCCCTCTAGAGCTTCCTGGTAACTTGCAGAACTTGGTCCCTGGCTGATTTAAAATGTCTGAGCTTTTCCCATGGAGCAGATCCTTTCCTGCTCTGAGATCATGCTCCTGTTTGTGGGAATTTCCCTCCATCGGAGTTTCTTGGCCCCTTGTCAGACCTTCATTGTGCTTTTTTCTACTTTTTCACTTTGGATGCCTTCAAACTCAGTATCACTGTCAAATGACCCTTGGTAGAGAAGAGAGACACTAATAACCACAATCTTTTCCTATTTAATTCCTGCAACGCAAGTGATTTGTGGGGCTGGTTTCTTCCCCCTTTAACGTACCAGGCAAGTTACTGGATTTATAGAAGAAAAATATCTCCTGCCTGTATCTTTAGTTCAGAAATAATAACAACTTTGCTTTGGGTCTTGATACTGTCTGCCTTCTTTCTCAACAAGCCAAAGTCATTCACAAACCTCGCCAATAATCATGTAAAGTGGTGATGAGCCAGAAACATCTCTATTTGCCGCCCAGTTTGGCACCCATTGTGAGTCAGCCAGTCCCAGCCTGCAGTCATGAAGGCAATAGTAGAAAAGCAGAGGCATTGACAGTGTCTGTTCAGCATCAGCTTTCGTTGAATAAATATCTTGTTCAAACCCTTGGGATGAAGAGAGAAGTTGGGCACTGCCACTTCATACAAAAAAGGCGTCTGGAAGAGCTCTTAGTCACAAGATAGTTTAGTTTATCTCTGTGCGTGTCCTCTCTCTTTCTCCGTCTTCTCTTCCTTGTACTGTGCATTATTTGTTTGCACTGCTGTTGGTAGAATTGAGACAGGCAAGTCTTATCTCTATAAAGTTGTCACTAGGAAATTACTGACAATGCTTTAAGCAGCCGAGCCAGAAGTTCTTAGGCATCATGTAGGGTTTGGGCTATAGATTTGCATTTGGAAAAATTGATGTAGATTGTAAGAAAGTTGTTTGAAAAGAAGCTTAATTTCCCCAGAGCTCCCCTTTTATAAGGGAGCCAAGCAAGGCTGTCCACTGTCCCCAGTTTTGCTCTTGTCGTGGAACCTTTTGCTCATAGTGAATCCATTTGTGGACGATGTGATCCTTTTCCTGGGAGACCATCTGAACAGTGTAGAAGCAGTAAATTAATTGTGCCTGTTTCACAAACCCTCTGGGCTCAAGTTAAATTTGCAAAATCTGAAATCATGTTCAAGAGCAACCCGCTTTACTCCAAATTATCCAGTTAATGCAGGATAAGTAAGTACTGTCTGGATGAAAACTCCAGTGAGTTAAGATTTGAAAGAAAAATATGAAATATCTGGATTAGAGATGTGCACAAATGTTTTTGGGGTTTGATTTATATTGAATTGAATGCAAGAAAATTTGTATTTGTTTGAATAGATCCCCTTCAAATGTGGTAGGATTTGAGTCTGATATGAATTCATTTCAAATCTCCACTATGAATCCCCTATGAATCCTATTCAAATTCAAATTGGATGAATGTTGAACGTTATGAATATTTTTGCACATCCCTAATCTGAATATTAGAATCCCTCAAAACGCCAATCAGATAACCCCACTTAACTATAAGCCCTTGTTGCAAAAGCTAAAAAGAGACCTTCTCAAATTCAATTGTTAAGTAAGCAATTTTCTTTATTGGGCTGGATCACAGCAATAGAAATAAAAATCATTTCTAAGCTACCATATATTTTTTTCAAACAATTCTGTTCCGTAAGTTGAATAAAGTAGTCAGTCCCTGGGGTAGATATCTGTTCTTGGGAAGAGCTCACATCTCTTAACCCAAAGATTAATTTGTGGTGGGGGATGGGGAACCCCAAATCTTGCCGATAATTTTGGCCACCTTTCAAGTAAGGCATTCTCACAAGTTTGTTGAAGAAATAGGTTCAAGCAGAAATGCTGGAGATGCCTGAGCTGGACTTTTCATATATCTTCAGAATTCTGAAAAGCATGACGTATGATATTAGTAAGTCAGTATTCTAGGGCACTTTACCATTAAATAGGAGTCATTGTTCACTCCCTCTTTGTCTTCACTGGCATCCCGATGAGTGTTCCCGTCATTTCCAACCATCTTAACCACAGTTCGATAGGACAGAGCCAGTGCTGCGAGAATGCCAAAAGCAAGTGCATCACTTCCCAGTGGGTGGGGGGTGGGGAGAGCCTGGAATCAGAACAAGCACAGTGTCCTCTGACTTTGCCTGAGAAGCTAATTGGAAAAGCACACTCAAACCCCAAAGGCCTAGTATCATTAATCTACACCATACTGAGCAAGTTTCCTAATCGGGTTAAGAAAATCCTTGGAGAGAGACCTTAAACTTACCTTCCTAGTCTCTGAATGAGAACATTGCTTTTCTAGGCAGATTCAATTTTGCACTGGGGCCAGAATCCAAGAAATAACACTAAAAGTTCATCACAACTGGTACTAGAGCCTGGTACAGATGGCTTATTAAACTAAGCTGCTTTCTAACGTTATGGGCAAACTCAAGGAATAGCATTCTACCTTTGGTGGGCATGACACAAGATATACTAATTTTGGTCTGAAGCATATCAGGAAATCACTAGTATTTTAAAACAAAAATACAGATTTCTCCCCAGAACTCTGTATCCTCTTATTATTTTGTGGCTTAAGATCTAAAATTGAAACATAAGAATTTCATAAAATTTATATTGACTTTTGCTAAGCTACTAATTGTACAGAATCAGAAAAATCTGAAGACCCTTATACTAGCAAACTGGTATCTTGAACTCTAGGACTTAATATGGGCAAAATACACTACTGACTTTGGGCATTTCCACATTTATTGGCTAACTGGTATTTGAAGGGCTACAGTGGCCTCCCACACCTTGACATGATCCAAGGGAGGCTACACCCCCTGTTAGTATGCTCTATCCATATTGGATGAAGCATAGACTTAATCAGGTGGCCCAAAATGGCTACCTTGTCCACTATAATGGTAGACCTGTTTTAAAAGGTCTAGCAATATTCTAGCCAGTGACAATTTGAATTACAGAGTGACACGGAAGGCAAATGCCTCCATAGTCCTGTTTTCCAGGGGACCCAACAAGGGCTGCCACCAAAATGGATTTCTCAGGGGCTAAAGGGTAAAGAACCTTAATTCCTGGCTGTTAGAGCTTGCAGAAACTGGCTCCAAAGCCTGCATGAGTGCTGTTCTGGAATCATAGAATCATAGAATGGTAGAGTTGGAGGGGACCTCCTGGGTC
>MTQE01001134.1:58501116-58517630 GCA_014337955.1 Aspidoscelis marmoratus | reverse complement strand
GATCTTCTTAGATCCGGATTAAAGGAGCGTGGTGGAAAAACACCCATAGTAAGAACGATTGTTTCTAGTAATAGCCACAATCTAAGGCAGGTATGTGTATGGGAATTGCTGACATTATGATTGCATATTTGAAACATATAGGCAAGTTTTGATGGAGCTGCTTTTATTACAGAAGATGCTTTTTGGATATGTTCCCCATGGTCTTGCTTTTTAGTGTAACTTACAATTTGCTTTTGAGACTAGATGAAGCGTTTGTAAGATATTGTGACATAAATCTTTGCTTTCTTGTGCTGTACTATGTTATAGTCAATGTGAATTCCATATCATCCAAACTTTGAAATATGCCTATATTGGTTTTTCCTGTACATAAAATAACCCTGATGTGTGAAAGCAGTACTTAGAGAAGCAAAGGTATACACTGGCATATTTTGCATATTGGTAGTATTTTACACTAGAATTTGTTCATAGTCAGCAGTTGTTGTAATGCACTGCTGTCTTGACTGACACTAAAATGTAGAGTTGCTTGAGCAGTGAATGTAAGCACTCCCAAATGCCCATTTTTATTTTAAAACACCCTGTTTTCAGATCAACTGATAAAATGGCAGGAAAAGCACACCGATAACGTACAGTATACGGACACTATAAGCCATTTGAGGCTCTGGTTATGGATGACAGATGTATCATGGATGCCTAAGTACATCTTCCAGGCTGGTGGAACAAGTAGGATACTTCTAAGGAAATTTGCTGGGATTTGAGAGTATGAGATGGTTTGCTCTTGTCTCTGCTTGAGATGCCCATGGGCAATTGGTGGGCCACTGTGTGACAGGATGCTGGACTAGATGGGCTGTGGTCTGATCCAGCAGGGCTCCTCTTAGGTTCTTATGGCCCGTGGCACCAATCATTGCAAAGAGTTATTAGATTTTATTTTCTAACTTATCTTGTGCAGTGTTGGCTGGTTGTGGAAGATCCACTTGCTGTTTGGATTTGTTTGGACCGTTTTGCAAAGTGCTTTGCAGATTAATGCTTTTTTAAAATAATAAATATAATTTATCGATACAGTTTTATGCATTTACTGTGGAATTGCTTCTGAATATATGTGTACAGTGGTACCTCGACATACAAGTGCCCTGACATACAAGTGTTTTGAGATACAAGCTGCCGAGCGAGTGATATTTTGCTTTGAGATGAGAGCAAGATTTGAGATACGAGTATGTAAATACAGTACAGTACATAACAAAAACAACTGAGATGGTGTTTTGGGAGCTGGAATGGATTAATGGGAAAATTGCTTTGAGATATGAGCGATTTGACATAAGAGCAAGGTTACGGAACGAATTAAACTCGTATGTCAAGGTACCACTGTATTCTTCAAATGTGCTACAATCCACTTAAGGCCTTGCTTTTGCAGGAGTGATTTCAGAATGCAGTGGCCTCTTAATTTTGCAGATTCTGCATTGCCACATTCACTGAGGAGTGAATTGGTAATAATACGTCTTAATAACAGATCTACATACTCACAAATACAGAAGTGACATACTTCTTTTAAAAATATTTTTTTGTGGCCAGTCCCCACCATTTGTGAGCCGGTTTGGTCTAGTGGTTAGGGAACCAGACTCTTATCTGGGAATACCGGTTTGATTCCACCCTCCCCCATGAAACCAGCTGGGTGACCTTGGGCTAGTCACAGCTCTTTTCTGAGCTCTCACAGCCCACCTACTTCACAGGGTGTCTGGCGTGGGGAGAAGAATAGAAAGCTTTGTCAGCCGCTTTGAGTCCCCTTAAATGGGTGAGAAAAGCAGGGTAGAAAAGCCAACTCCTCCTCTTCATTTCTGAACCTTTCCAGGTTCTACTGTTTTCTCTTTCCACTGCCCCCTTCACCTCTGATCCGTACCCTTCCAAGTCCCCTTTTAAAGTTTCCTCCAAAGTTTTGCCACAGTCACTCTATCTTACCATCCAACCTGAGGGAATCCCTGGGATAAAGGGGATTCGGGATTCCAAATACTGCATCCTAGCTCTTCTGTTCCCCATAAGCTTATTGTTCTAGCATTCACAAATTCACCATTCATTGTGTTTTGATGGAACCAGATACAAGTGCAGAGGGGCTACTATGTGTAGTTGTCTTGAATCTACAGAAAAGCAAAACAAAATGAAGGGTTAAAACACAATGTGATTTAAGCTGGTGTATTAATCAAGGTTTGTTGAGTCACAGAAGGGGAGATACATAGCTGCCAACAGGATTTTGGGGCTAGTAATTCTGAGCTATTCGGCATAACTAAGTGGTAAACAGCCCTGAAAAGCAACAATCTTATTGAGCTTTTGGAGGCAATCTGTTTTGTTTATATGCTCACAGCTTAAAGTCTGTGAGAAATGTCCATGATTCACCAGAAAGTTCTTCTGTACTCAGAAGCTGACAGTGATAGATTCCAGATGAGTTAGCATCAATTGTGCAATACTTTATATCAAAATATGGATAGATTAATCTCTTCAGTGCAGTGCAGACGTCCCTCTCCAGTGTTGGCTAACAGAAAGGGGTTGGACCACTTCATGGAAATCAGTGCTGTCCATGATTCTTATCCCTGATGACAGTAGCAAGTGGTATACCTCTGAAAGCCAGCTCATGCAGCTGGTTGGCACTGTGAGACCAGACTGCTGGATTAGATGACCCATGGGTCTGATCCAGTGGGGCATTTTTATGCTTTTATTTATAACACAGCATATACAGCATGATTTTTGCTCTGTGCAATAAAATGTGACTTTCTCAGAACCAGAAATTTGCAACAGCAGAATCTGACTTTTCCCCTTCATGGTGCAATTGATTTAAATTGGTAGATTGGGTATCTGTTATTTTTGTAACCCTTTGTCGTATAAAGTGGTTTGGTACTATATGGTGAATTACAGGAATCAAACCATAGAGTTCTATTAGACTATATTTGCGTTTCTTTTGAAAATCTTCCAGATCAGTGTTTTGTGAATCATTACGTTTGGCTTTGATTCCAGAGAACACTGTTTCTATGGTATGCAATGTAAAACTGCATGCAGTCTTTTATTATTAAACTTGTATTATCCCTGTGGGACTAGAGGCTTGTTACGTGATTTCTCAGGATGTCATCCGATACAACATACAATCTGTACATACTATTCTAAACTTCCAAAATAAAGCGTGCCTATTGCTAAACATAGTTCTGCTGTTATTTTGCTTGATTTCTAAAGCAAGAAGGAAACTGCACGAAAGATGGTGTGGAAATGGGTTGTCCTGAGACAGTGGCTGGAAGCTCAAGATTTTAGCTTAAAGTGATTCTCAGGACAAGTTGTTCCTGATTATTCTTCCTCAGTGTCTCCTGAAAAAATGCCTGGAACCCTGGAGAAACCCTTAATGTGTGTTGAGCTGAAGAAAGCTACTCTGGGTCCAGAATCTTGTCCCAAACTGCTTTTTGTTTCTTCTTTTCATGTTCTTCTTTCCTTCTCTGTAATCCAGACAGGATCTTCTGTTACTGCTTTCCCCATTCCAGCAGCCTATGAGCTCCTTCCCACACCTCTACAACATGCAAAGAAGTTTAATATGTGTATGTATATATATAACCATGATCAAATACAATTTCATAAAATTCAACACTAAACCATAAGTTTATTATCAAACATACCATGCAAGATATAAATGTAAATCAATACAAAATAAAAAGAGCAAATAATTCACATTCCAACAGTTATTGGTCATTGGGCAAAGATTGAGAGAGAATTCAGAGCAGAAATGTAATTAATGGTCATCTAACCATAACATTAAGATATGCTTTGGGGCCATATAGTGGTCTTCTAGTATAGATAAATGGTATATCAGTGGTTTTCATGCAGAGGGGTAGGCCTTGCATCTTTCTTTTGGTCTGCAATATATTTGTAACTTGTGAAATCCCATAATTCTGGTATTATGCCTTTTTATATAGATTTAAGAGCAGTTTCCAGTTTTGTGCTACAATGAGTCTTGCTGTAGTTAAGAGGATTTTTAGTAGTAGTTTATTTCGTAGGAATGCATTGCTGACTTTGAAAATAAAGAGAAGACAGGATTCTACAGTACAAGGCATGTTTGAAGCCAATATTAAATCAGATTTCTTCATGTATGGCCGTCCAGAAAGATGTTGTACAACTGGACAGGACCAGCAGAGGTAAAAGAAAGCTCCTATAACTTTACATCCCCTCCAGCATAAAGGTGATATAGAAGAGCTGATTCGTGCGAGTTATACCAGAGTTCTGTATCTGTACAGTATTTTAAGATTAAATTCCTTAATCTTTGCAGTGGTGTTCCATTGAACCTCGCTGGGCTTAAGACAGTTCCATGCCCATATCTGTGTCCCCAAGTGCATTTCAAACCAGAAAAGGTAGGAGTGGGTAGTTTAAGAAGTATAGAATGCCGCTACTCCCTCTAGATATTGTTTTGCCTATTGAAATGTGTGTTCAAAGGGACTTAATTTCCTCATCGTTGCTTCTTTGCTGTCTCTTCTATTCAAAAAGGTATATATTGAATGTAATCGTAGCCAAGTTTATCTTTCAACAGCAATCTAGAGATGGAGTATGTGCCATTAGCATTTAACGTGGATACAATCTTGATTCTCTTAATTGCACCCACTCTCTGCTCGACAGCAAATAGGGGAGTCTTGAAGGATTTTGAAGTAGAATCAAATGAGATATGGATGGTAATAGATGCTGTCTCCCAAACTTCCATGTTTTTAAAGCTGAATAAATCAAAGATTAGTGACAGGTTTCCAACCAGTTAGTGGGTTCTGCTGTTGAACAGAGTTTTAAAGGCAGCATATGATAAGTTACTTATTGAATCAGGTGAAAAGAAAGAGAAGTTGCAAATTAGGGATGTCCCACATGCCTTCCTTGGTTGATTTGTGTAAGATATTTTTAGGTACGTGGGATTTTGTCAAATTTAGATACTTGAATTTGTATACTGCTCTCTCCCACTTACATACAATGGAAGAAGGAGGGTAAACTTAGGGATGGTCTGAAAAAAATCCTAGTTTTGGTATTACCATCATTTTTATACTGAAGATCTGACCCCATAAAGAGAGGTTCTTCTTTTTCCAACATTTTAAATCCTTTAAAATCTTTAAGTAAAGCAGATTGTAATTGAGATGAATGATCTTAATTCAGTTTGTGGGAGATATTATCACTAAGATGTTTACAGCCTTTGTGTTGGTTGATAAAACCAGTTATTTTTAGGTTGTTAGCTGTACCACAGGATGAGAATTAAGAAACACCTCAAAGCCTCCTGGAATTAAGTAATCTGAAGAATGATGTCCTGATATCCACTGGATTGCTTCTATAAATAACCATGTCTGCAAATAAGCTGAGTTTGATTTTTGGAGAATGAAGTCTGTATCCAAGCCATCCTTTATGCTCCTTCTCCTCATCCAACAAGATTTTCAGGTTCTTCCATCTGGGGTAATTGAGAACAGGGATGAACCCCACACACTATGGGTTATGGGCCCAGTCCAGTGGGACATTTTCTTATATTCTTATTTTCTTCACGCTGATTCAAATGTCATTTTGCCACCCGCATCTGTTTCCTTCCCTTCCCTACTGATACTGCCTCTTCTCTGTATGGTAAGCCACTTTTGGTGTTCTGTTTGGGTAGGGCAGTAAATTTGAATTTCTCAAGCCTGTTTCCCTAAGCTCAGTATCTCTGTAGGGTTAATATTGTGCATTCATGAGGGCTTGAAAGTTTCTAATCTTCAAAGTATCAAGGGACTGTAACTACACTTGCTCTTTTCTGTAGACCTTTTCAGTCTGAAAAGATAGAGGGGAACTTTAACAGGTACAGGTGAATGATCCTTAGGCTGCTTAAGTGTTCATACTTCAGCATGTTATGTGAATACTACTGTAACTGGAATCTTGCATTGAAACTGATATAACGTCTGGCTTCCAGAAACATTTACAGAAAGTCAGCAACTTTTCGGAAAAAAACCAAGAGGAAATTATTTGGTACATATACAAGCTGTTTTCTCTGTTCATGATTTGGAACGTAACTAGTTATAAAAGTGACCCAGTCATTTTATGTGTGTTACTCTTAGGGACAAGCAAAGCTCCATCCTCTTCTTCCAACTCCTAAAAATAGATCCCTTTAAAAGTTTTTTTCTGCAAGTAAAAGAACTGTAATTTAGTGATGATGAGAACCAGTGCAGTTTGCCTGTACATTTTCTAATGCATGTAATTTTTCACCAGTTGCAGATTTTTGCACGGGTCTGGCTGCGTTAGGAGTGTGGCTAAGAGTTCTAGAAGAGAACTGGCAAGACTTGGCACAAATCTTCTTTCATTGATTAAGCTAATTGGATGACTTTGGTTCACTCCCATTCTCATTATTTTGCTTATGACAGGGCGATAAACTAGAGAAAAATATACACTGGATTCCTCCCAGGGTAGATAACAATAAATGATTTTTAAAAAAATAAAAATAAAAAATTGGATTTTTTTAAAATTTAAATCCGAGATTTTTTTAAATAAAATGTTATTTAAGGAAGATATATTACCATCCAAAGGTTATTCCATCATGAAATAAAGATTAATTTTTAATTATGTAGAATAAGGCTATATATGGTTAATTTTTGGTGGTAATTAATCCATTCACAATGTCATGCTCTTCCAGAGGTTTTTGTAAGATTATTGGGCAGTTTCTCTGCCTGTATTCATGTGTAGGCTGGACTGACAGTCTAAGTTTCTTAAAATATATACCAGTATAGATATATTTTGTTCAGCCAAATTAGTTAACAAACATGGATGTTTGTTTAAGCAAATAACATATGCTGTAATGTTACTGTTTCAGTTGAATAAATCTATTTAAATTGTTATTATTAAGGTAATGATTATTTTTCTTCTTCCTAAGTACAACAGAAAAGCTGTGTCCAAATATGAATGATTAACCTATTAAACTGGGGATAAAAAAACTAATGTGAAAAGTTGTTGTTCTAAAAATCTTCATCTACTTTGCATATCAAAGTAGCAAGAATTAGTTTATGTAGAAACTATGATTTAATCAAGCCTTACTGACTAGTGATTTAAATGAGTTTGATTTAAATCAAATCCACCCTGATTCCTCCCTCAAAAAAACAGAAGGTATAAGCATAATGCATAAACTTCGATAGCCCTTGCTTTTAAAAACATCCTCTATGGCAAAAAGCCTTCACATAACATCTGTCTGGACAAAGGGCTGTGGCAGGAAGGTTTTCAGATTACATCCAGAGGTTGCCTACCCCTGCTGGTGCCTCTCCAAATATAGTTTCATTATGTTCTCATCATTGGCGAAGCAAATGTACAATCTAACGGAATCATTGAAGAATGAGTGCTTTTGAAATGGTAGTGGACTGCTTCTATTTTCACAGCTTACCTTGTGTTTTAGTAGTTCTCTTTTGGAGGAAGCAAATATGAATAAAGTAGCATTTTATCAACCGGATTCTGTTCCTGTGACTGATAGATTGCCTTACCGCTATGCCTGTGGATCCACCTGCAAAAAACACAACGTGCTTCAATGAAATGTTTATCACACAGGTTCCCATAATCTGTCTTTCTATGATCTATAGTGTCACGTTTGGAAATTGCACCTCAACAGGTCAAGACATACCCTTGCTTGTCCTTGAATTGCAAAGTTTAAGACAGCTGGAATCGGCTATCTTGCACAAGTGTGATTCCTGTTTATGTTTTGTATGATCTATAGCGTTCTAGCCTGTGTGAAATGAGGAATGTGATATGACATAGCACTTGGCTTGTTTGTCTGGCAAGTGTAGTCCAGCCTCTCTGTCCTCACGGAAGGATAATTTACCCTGCATTGCTTCTGAATCTGCTTGAAATACTCATAGCTCTTTGCTAATGGGAATCTTGTCCTCAATGGACTTTCTGATATTGGCTGAATGTTGAGCTTGGGTCAGTCTGCTGACTCTTTCTCCTGGAAGAGATCTCATTCTGGGTCACTATTTTAAAGACTCACTCAGTGTGCGTTGATCAGCTGCACATGCGGCAGACAGAAATGTCGTGGTTTGAATGTCTGGGCGGCTTGTGTAGCCAGAACCCTGATTTTATTGAGGAAGAGGAAATAGGAGCCTCTTGTAAACACAAAATGGATTTATATGACAAGGGAAAAATGAACTTGTACTCTTGTGTTACAGATTCAATGCTTCTTTCTTCTGACTCCGTTGGACGTTCAATAGGCTCAGGTACAACGTTACTTCCCGCCCTCCCCTCCTCCCCCCTCTCTCATAAAAAGACTGCCTTTTAATTTATAGGTGACAGCCATGTTTGGAGGCAGATAAGAGGCTGTCAGGATTACCCTCAAGGTAGCTGTTGAACAAAAACCTATCTGATCGACGCTTGTTGTAAAAAGTTATTAAAAATTTCTTACGTAGCACAGCAACATGAAAGCCATTTGAGGTAAATATATATGATGGGGTAGCTCTGTCTCCTCATAAACACTTTTAGTTGACAGTGCACTTTTAGGGCTATCCAATGCTAGCAACAAATCCTTGTCAGCAGAATACTTCATTTTTCTACCCTCTCGGAAACTAAGGCCTATTGGTATAGGGTGGTTCAGGAGGAACCCAAACAATTCACAGCCCATGCCAAGTCCTGGATGAAATGATTCATTTCCGTGTGCCACATGGTTTTGTTTCTTCAGATGTGGTTTGTGTAGATGTTAAAGAAGGACATTGTCTTGTACTCGAAACAGTTTTATTTCAGGGGTAGCAAACCTTGAGTCTTCTTGATGCTGAATTCAAGTTCACTTCGGCCACATGGCCTACAGGCAAGAAAGATGCCAGCTTTCCCAACATCTGAAGGGTTACAGGTTCCCCATCCCTGTTTTTAGCACGTTATTTGTTGCCTGCTGAATTTTCAAGCACATGAATTGTGTTCAATGCTTAGACGATCTTCCTTAGTCTTCACGAGCCATCCCTCCTTATGTACATTCTGGTGGAAAGACTGGAGAGAAGGTACTGATGCTAATAACAAGCTTTCTTTAAGCACAGCGTAGACATGAAGGGGCTAAGAAAATATATATATTCTTAGCCCATTAGATAAGAATATGTTCTACAATAACTGGAGGGAAATGCTCTATGTGTGGGAGTACACTTTTGAGGTAAGATGGAGCTGTATAAAGGATGTGGTCACACTTAAGGTTTAATCCACCTTCAGTCCACCTTCAGAGCAAGAGAAATGGCCAGTCATTTTCTTTCCACATTATCTGTCCCAGAGGTGAATTTTCTGAGTTATATAACACTGAAAGAAAACCGCTTGCCACTTTGCTGATATATTCTCTCACTTTGAGAGTGGACTGAAGCTGGATTAAACCTTAAGTGTGACCAGAGCCAAAGCTTCATGTACAGAGTCAGCACAGGCTTTTAGAGGCAGAAGTCTCTAATAAGGGAAGTTCAGTTTGCTTTCCCTTAAAATACTGGTTCAGCTCCTCCCATTCTTGTGAGAAGCTTCTTTCAGGATTCTGACGTTACTCTGGTAGGAATCTTTGCTGCCTTACTGTTTGCTGCCTTCCAACATGGCCCCAGACCTCTTTGCCTGCACAGCATTTCAGCTCAGCTTGCTGCCCAGCACTAACGGCAAATCCTTGTTCCTGAACAACACCGGATTACTAACCCCAGACTTCTTTTAAGCCACAGACAGCTTCTCGCTCTTCTTGCTTTGTTCTTGAAATGCGTTCCTAACAACTGGTCGGACAAAAGTGCATGATTGTGCTCACAAATTCTAAAACTTTGCTTGTTAATGGGAAATGGAAAGGATCTCAAGCTACGTTCGGAACTTCTCCAACCTAGAACTGCACAGGTACCGTTACAATTGTTTCTGTGCATGCTAGAATGCTAGCATGCATTCTAGCTAGAATGCTAGAAGACAATTGAAAGAATCAGCTTTTCTCTGTGCCCTGGCAAAATCCAGCTACTCTGGCTTTCTAATAAATTATATAGCGGAAGCTTTTAAAATGTTGCATGTTGTGGTAATTTAACTCATAAGAATTTCAGCTTTATTGTGCTTCAAGCTCTAACTGCTGCTGAAAAGTGAGCTATGTAATGCATTTAAGTTGTTTGGTCTGTTGCTGGACTGAGGGATAGCTTTCCTTGTTAAAACAGGAAGGAGAGAAAGAAAATCCACAACTTTTGTGCCATCACATCTTGCTGCAGACGTGGGAACAGGCAAAGCTAAAAGAGATCCTGTGGCTATTCCACGCCCAACCATTCCTAGTAGGTACTATTTCAGGTTGGGGAAAAAAAGAAAACCATAGTTAAATTATACACAGAGAAAGTACAGTGATAGGTAAGACTGGAGACTTGTGTTTGGTTGTACGGGGAGTGAATGATTAAAATTTTGACTCTGTGGAGCGAAAAACAGCCAGTGCATAGGATTATACACAAATACACTTGATTCTATTGTTTTAACATTACATCTATGCCTTGGAAGCTGGCTTGTAGGAAGCTGCAGAGTACAGACGTCACTAATGCTGTTTCACGTCTATGTGAAGCCATTGGGGGTAGCCATCAGATGTTTTGGAGCCTGATGTCATCACTATGTTGATGACACTCACTACTTATTTTTCTGTAACATCTCAATCAGGAGAGGTGATGAATTTCCTCAACCAAGCCTGGATGAAAGAAAGAGGCAATAAATGAAGGACTGAATCCTAAAAAGATGAAGGTGCCTCCAGACAGGGGTGAAAGCAGAAGAGCAGTCTACCCCTTTTCGCCTGTGCATTAAGTGAGCCAGTTTGATCTAGTGGTTAAGGAGCTGGACTCTGGGAATACTTCCCATCTGACAGACAGGAAACCATTCCACAGGGACACCAAGTTTCTGATCCAGCATCTCTGCAAAGCTTACGGTCTCCCAGTCTGGGGGATTGGAAACCCCTGCGCAGTGATGCTGGAGCTGTTGCACAGCTTTGATGGTGTCTGGAGGCAACCTTTGTGCATAGGAAGTACCAAGTCCAGGAATTGAGGACTTTTATCTATTGATGGAGTTGCACTACTTTAGATTGAAGAGGTACTTAGTCTGGGGGTCTACTTGGAGGCATCTTTGTCCATGGAAGCTCAAGTGACCTCTGGCCAGGAGTGCCTATCACCAACTTTGATATATATAGCTGATATATATAGCTGATTATATATATAAAATCAGCTATACTGCCACTTGGACAGGGATAGCCACTTGGCCACTGTTGTCTGTGATTTGGTAACCTCATGTTTAGACTACTGTAATGTGATTTATATGTGCTTACCTTTACATCTACTCTGGAAGCTGCAAAATGCAGGACTCAAGTTGTTAAGTGGAAGTATCTGTATACATCAGACCTCTATGTAAGCAATTGCACTACTTAACAGTTAGTTAATGGGCCGGGTTCGAGGTTTTATGCTTGGCATATAAAGCCCTAAACAACATGGTTCCAAGGTACCTTAAAGACCACCTCTCCACATTACAACACGAGATGCCTAGCGAGGTCTTGCTGCAGTCCCATGTATTACAGAATGTCACCTTATGGTGGTTTGCTATTAAGCCTTCTCAGGGGTGGCACCTTCTCTTTGGAATGATCTCCAATTAAATAAGGAAAATAAAACAAATAATCTGTCTCAGTCTGAATTGTGCTGTTTGCCCACATAGCTCTCAGCGATACTCAGCAAAATCTTCAAATCTGGAAGGATTGGATGGTGGCATGCACACCAGGAGAGTGCTTCACACTACACTGGGATGCTCTATACACATGCCATGGTGCTGCCTCCGCCCCAGAGCAGTTCAGAGCTTGTGAGGGTGTCCCAGTCCTCTCTAGCTGTAGGGCCATAAAAAGCTACTCCACATCTTGACTGGGAACATCTAGTATGCTCCTGTTAAACTCCCTGATGCTGAGCTTGCATCACTTTCTGGGGAATGTGCCGTTGCGTGCCATATTGCAATCCACCACAGCATGCGCTGGAAGTTGCCATGGGTATTGCTATGGTGATGTGGATATGTTCACACTGTGACGGCTGCTAGGTAAGTTGGTGCTGGCATTCGTGGTTCAAGTGCAGGCCACTGTTCCTGAACTTAGTTACAGTGGAATAGTATGAGCAAGCCCAAAGACAAGAGCTTCACCTGCTCTGGACTCCCTGTAATTGGCCTTCACAGGCATCCTGCTTGCCTCTCCTGGTTTTATATTGGGTTAGTAGCTTTCAACTTCTATTTTATAAGCTCTTTTTAAAAAAAAAATGGGTAATGATCCATTGCATTACAACAGATCACTGGATCCTGCATTCTTGTACTAATCTTAAAGAGTTAGGACAGACAAAGGGAGGTATTTTTATAGCCAGAGAGTCATTGGTCCAGGGAATTTATTACCAGAAGAGTGTTGACAGCATCCAGCCTGGATAGCTTTAAGAAAGGATTAGACAGATCCATGAAGGACAGGTATATCAATGACTACTAGAATAAATGCCTAGGCACTTCCTTTAGGTTGGAGAAATCGGCAGGATGTCTCTAAAGGCCATTTTCAAGGTGTCAAGAGCAGTTGAAGGTTTTGCCTTTGTCTTCTGCTTGAGAATGTCCAGAAGCAATTGGTGGACCACTGTGTAAGACAGGATACTGGACTAGATAGGCTGTGGCCTGATCCAGCAAGAGTCCTCTTGTATTTGTGAGTTATCACGTAGTTCTTATGCAGTTGTTCCTTCTAAAGAGCTTTTGGGCTTTCATTTCCAATAGATGGCAATTTGAGCAGGACATGCCTATTGCATTGAGTTGCTTTGAGTCCACAAACCCACAAGGACTGTGGGTCATGCTTCTGGCTTGATCTAGGTTTTGGAGTTCTCCTAGTTGTCCTCAAAATGTATTTGTACTCCAGAGACCCATGAATACATATTATTGTATAGTAATAACAAAGTAAACAGTAACAAGTTTAAAACATTTTTTAAAGATACCTCAGCATAAATAATCCAAGCAGCTTTTATCAAGACTTGTTTAAAAGGCATTGTCCAAAAGCGGCTTCCTTCTTTTGATGGCTGCTGGATGAAATTTCACAGTGGTTACAGTTGTTCATTTGCAAACATCCACTAAAGGTATTCTAATTATATACCGAATGCAGTTACTGGTGAATGATCTAATCACAGTCCATAATAGATCCTTTCTGCTACCCATACAGAAATTATGTTGAAGAGTAATATCAGCAATGGTAGATAAGATAACATTTATTTGATCAGCCATATAGCCATTTCAACTAAAAATACAATTAAAAACAGAAAAAAAAACAGGAACAGAGGGCAAAGGAAGTGAGCGACTTTCTACTTCTTCTTTCAGAAAATATGCTCTTTTGTTAATAGCCTTTAAGATAAAAAGACTGACTCCGATTATTGAAGCTCTTTCTTGACTTTGTAAGAGTAGAGACATAAGATCACTTCTGTTGGAGGATTGTATCTTAGACAATATTGGATGTAAAAATCTAGATCGAAGTTAATCATATGCTGAACATTCCATAAGAAATGTACAATCCTCGACAGATTCATCACCCCAAACGCAGTCTCTTACTATATCAGCAATGGATGTCTGTCACCTACAGGAAGAAGAAGAGTTGGTTTTTCTACCCCACTTTTCTCACCCATTTAAGGGGACTCAAAGCAGCTGACAAAGCTTTCTGTTCTTCTCCCCAAAACAGACAACTTGTGAGGTAGGTGGGGCTGTGAGAGCTCAGGAAGAGAGCTGTGACAAGCCCAAGGTCCCCCACCTGGCTTTGTGGAGGAGGGCAGAATCAAACCCCGTATTCCCAGATAAGAGTCCAGCTCCCTAACCACTAGACCAGGCTGGTTCACAGAAGTGTCTCTGTTTTCGGAAGGAATCCTTTAAATACAGCCTTCAGGTGCTTTGGAAGGAAAGACATTTAGGCTATTCTGCACAGATTCCAGTCTTGGCTCAGATTAAGCAGTCTAGGCTAAAACTAATTTGGCAGCTGGTGGCATCTGCTTTGCTGTATCCCATCCCAACTTCCTTTTTTTTTTTTTTTTGCTCCATGGGACTGTGTTTTTTTCTCTTGAACCCTGCTCTTAGAACCCTAGCAATTGGAAAGCTATACCAGAAGCTGCCAGAAGCCTACAGAAATCTTTCTTCTCATTTCAGCTTGATTTAAGAATCAGGATTAGGTAAAGCTTGTACAAAAATATGTGTTTGGGTGTTAAAAAAATGCACTGTCTGTTAAAATGAGTTTTCTGGCAAAGAAAGCAAAAGCCTATGCCTTTTTGATGACCCTCAAAAAATTACATTAAAAATGGGCAAACAGGCCACTTTTGGAGTGAAACTGGATTAGCCCAGCTAGGTGGGAGTTTGGGTCTCTGGAAGTCTTTAACAGGAGGTCCACCCAATATGACATTAAGTGTATAAAGCCTTAGTTTTTTAAACTTTGTGGGCTGGCTTTGGTTCTGTCATGGTGGCAGTGAATAACATCTCTTTGTGCACTTCATTGGCTTTCGTAAACCCTGCAAGTGCAAGCAGAACAGGTTCTCACGGTGGCAGATCTGTTTTGTCTTGCAGGCATGTTTATCAGTCGTCTATCCTTGGGTGTTTTTCCACTGTCACTAGAAGTACCCATTAAGTACCCATTAATTGGTATGTAATGGCATTTTTGTACCCATTAATGGGTACTTAATGGGTACTTCTAGTGACAATGGAAAAACACTCCTTTTCAGTGATTCCTCCAATCTCTTACTGTATCATTTCCTGATAACATTTTATCATTCTTGCAGATGTTACTCTCTGGGTTCTTTAAACCATGTATCTGTCCCTTGCTTGTTTTTTTCTTTCACCTGTTAGTAACTTAGTTCCCACCTGTCTGTTAGAGTAAATCACAGAAGCTCATTGTAAATAGTGCCAGTGGCCTCACTTAATAGATTGAGGAAATCCTGTGAAGACGCACCGGTTAACCCTGGCCTTTGACTGAAGAACAGCTCACCCGCCCCTCTTTGCAGCCACTGGTATTGTTTTTAATGTGTCCATTTTATATTTCATTTTTACTGCTGTAACCTGCCTTGAGGCCTTTGGATATTGTGCTGGATACAAAGGCAAATAATAAACAAATAAATAAATCCTATATACAGCATTTCTATAGTATTTGATTGCCTTTGGGAGTATGCATTTCCTTTCTGCACCTCCCCCAAAAAACCTGGCCTGGAGGCCAATGTGTGATGTTCATTCTTACCCCAGACCTCCCTTAGATTGACACTTGGTCAGCAAAGTCTCTGTTGTTAAAAATCTTAGCTGAAATTCTTTGTTTTTTGGACATGTGTATGTTGTCTCAGGAATACCTCTAACATAGGGACATATATTTAATTTTTACAAGCATTTAAATAGGAATTGCACAAAGTAGGTAGTAAAACCAAGCTACAGAAGAGCACAGGATCTGCTTTGAATTAAAACCATATGCACTCTAAACACCCCCATTGTTACTGAAGGACATATGTGTACAGATTCCAATCAACCCAGTACCTGGAACTTGGCAGTTGGCTGGTTTAGTGTGCTCTGTTTGTTCTGATTTTGCCTGCATGATGGAAGCTTGTGCTGAATGCTACTACAGTCTTTTGTTGGTTATTGCTAGGCCTGTTCCTGGGTACAGCTGGAACTGGATTTTAGCATCCGTTCAGAAAAGCTTCAAAAGAGATTAGCTACCAAGTATTGCTTCCTTCCACAGGGATATTTCTTATTCTTTGCAATATATCTGGTGTGTGACTGAGTTTGATGACAGTATTTCTAGGAATAAAGTGTGACCGGTATTATTTGGAGTTGCTTGCTCTGTGGTTCAGGGGGGAAATGGCTCTACATTGCTTGAATTTTGTATTTTTCAAAAATGTTTCTTAAGTAAGTGTTCCATGGTGAATGAAGCTCAGAACTTCAGTTTCAGTCATATGACCATATCAAATATAGGCAAAAGCAAAATCAGAACAAAACAAATTCCAAAATCAGCATTCCCCATCACCTGAACGAAACACCCTATTTTGTCCCTGGAAGGGACGGTTGCACACCTTGGGGCTACTTGAATCTCAGATGGAGGCTGTGGCCAGGAGTGCCCACTCCCAAATATGGGTGGTCCATCAATTGAAGTCCTTTTTGGATAGAGATGACTTGGCCACAGTCATCCATGCTCTGGTAAACTCTAAGATTGGACTACTGTAATGCACTGTACATGGGGCTGCCCTTGAAGACGGTCTGGAAGTTGCAGCTAATGCAAAATGCAGCTGCCAATTTACTACTGAGCCCAATTCAAGGTACTGACTTTTAAGGCTCTAAATGACTTGGGCCCCAAATATCTAAAGGAATGCCTTCTCCCATACTGACCTGCCTGTGCCTTAAGATCTAGCAGTGAGGCTCTCCTGGTCATCCCACCACCTTCAGTAGTGAGACTGGTGGGCACCCGGAAGAGAGCCTTTTCGGTGATGGCCCCTAGACTATGGAATAGTCTCGCCCTTGAAGTTCGTCATGCCTCTTCCTTACATATATTTAGGAAGGCGGTGAAAACACACCTCTTTACTCTG
>MTQE01001134.1:58424065-58501019 GCA_014337955.1 Aspidoscelis marmoratus | reverse complement strand
TGGCCTTTGGCTGAGATGATTATATCTCCCCTTCCAGCACAGATACCATCCTTTTAAACACATTGTATATTGCTTTTTATTTATTAAATTTTTAAAGGGTTTTTAATGTATATTCTTGTTCTTAATCTATTGTTACCCACCCAGAGACCTTTGGGTATGGGTTGGGATAGAAATGTAAATTAAATAAATAAAGCAACTCAGATGCATATGACTTTGGTATTTTTGTACATTTCAGTAATTCCCTTGTTTTGATAGGACTTTGAGGATGCATTTTGAGCAAAAGCCTGCAACAACCACATCTCTGTGAACAGTTGCTCTTGTTGACTACCATTGAGTTGTGGCCAATTCTTGCACAGTCATTTCAGTGGGTGTCACTTTGCGGTTTTCTTGGCAGAGAAACCGAAGTGGTTTCCCATTTCTTACTTACAGGGAGAATCTTGGGATTGAACCAGTGACCTTCTGTTTTTCATGCAGTTTGCTGTACTACTGAGCTAGAGCCACTGCTCTGTACTCAGTACTCATAGATATATCCTGCAAGTATTGCAGGCTGTCACTAAGGTAACAGGAGAGGCCATTTTCACTGATTCCACTTTCAGTTCTATAGTCCTTATCCACAACTACCTAGAGAAAATATTTGTAGTATACAAAAATCTATTTTCCATGGTCAAGAGTATTTTTTTACTGGAATCCCATTCAGGAACCAAGATAATTATCTTGCTTTCAAGGGATACACTCCTGTTACAGTCAGCTCAAATGACTGCTTGCGTATTATGGAATCAACATATTATTAGCTTAGGCTGATGGTGAGATTTTCTGTAGAAAGTTTACTTGGGCACTCTGTTTCAGGATTGCCTTTAGAAAGTTTTTTGAGACACTGTAGCTTTCACTGTAGGCATGATAGTCAAAAAGGCTTGTTAAAGAATGAAGAGAGAGATTTTTGTTCTATAGTACTTACTTTCGGTTTCTCCCAGTTTGTGTTTTGATAACTGGGATTTCTCCATGTTTTCCATCCCACACAGTTTAACTGGAAATTGGCTGATGTGCTGCCAGTTTCTGCTTTATCTTGACTATAGTATTTGTACAACCTGATTTTATCTTTTTGCCTCCTTTTCCCTTTAGCTGTGAGATATGAATGTCTTTTGGTTGGAATAGGAGTAGAATCCTTAAAGCTATCTGCTCTTGCGGCAAAATTTATTTTGGTCTTTCACCTATTTATTATTTGTTATCTTTATAGATCAAGTTGATTTGTTCTGGAGGTCACCAAGAACTTGTGCACATTGCTTTTTGTTAATATTAAAATCCGCTGGGGAAAACGATATAGCTTCTGACATTCTCTTAGGAACATTTAACTTCATTTACAAAAGGACAGATAGCAGGAAAATAAGATTACAGATTATACGGCCAAAATGTGTTGTTCAATTAGATCACATTTTAGAGAAAAAAGCCCTCAATTATATTTTGTGAATTGAGTAGTTTCCTGAATTTACTAAGGAAAATAAAAACTTTGCTAAACTTCAAATTTGTCTCTGAAAAGGAAGTGGTGAGGTTTTCTCCCCCCTGAACTACAGTCTTGGTCTCTGACTTGTGGTTTTTTTGTGGTAGACCTTTAAAATTTGCACAGGTTTACTAGCTTATTAATTAACTTTTTCACATCTTGAGAAATTCAGGGGGTAACAGACAAAACTGCACAAAGAAGTGTTCTGGATGTAAGCCCAGAACAGAGGCATCTGAGAGATGTAGTCTTATGTTTTCATGGAAAAGCAAGTCAGTCTGCAATACATTGCCTAAATTACATAACTTACATTCAGAGTAAATGTTTGTGAATACCACATTCCACTTGCTGAAGATGATACAAAGCATTAATACAGGGGAAATCTTATCTGAAGTAACCCCCAATGCACCTCTTAAGTTTATTTTGTTGGATTTTATTGTCATGGTGAAAGTAGTTTATCAAAAAGTGGTTGCATGCACACCAAAATAAGATACCGCAGTATAAAAAGTTACTTGTGTGTCATCCATTGAGTTTAAAAGGTTCTGTACATATGAGTATCCAGTTGGCTGGGAGAATAAGACAAAGAGTTAAACATTTGATCCATAATTTTTGCTAAAGGAGAAGAATAAATTGGAAATAATAAAAGAGATACAAGATTATTTTGAAATAGGCAAGGGCATATAAAAGAATTTATGTTGTGGGATGCAAATGTAAGGGGCAAAATCTTGAGGGATTAAATAAGAAATATTAATACAGAGAGGAGGAATGTAAATCTGAATTGTATTGCCTGATTACATTAAGCAAAAAAAGAGGTGGAAACATTACATAAAAAGTATGAAAAGGGAGGTGGTATATAAGCATTTAGGAATTGATTGGAAATTGAAGGAGAAATATCTATATGCCCCAGTAAGGAAGGAGGAGATAAAGAGAGTAATTGAAAATTGAAAGAAGGGACATCCCTTGGGCCAGATGAATTCAATGGAAATCATTTATAAGACATTTAAAAGGAAATTTAAGTCTATATTTGGAGAGAGTGTTTAATAATGTATTAGAAAACCAGGATGTATCTTGAGTCATGAAAAAAAATATCAGAAATAATACCAGTACTGAAATGCAATAAGGAGGAATGTAACCCTGAATTGTATTGCCTGATTACACTAAGCAATCAAAACTGGATGTTTACAAGGCATTGACTTCCCACTTTTTGTCTTCCTTTGTTTCTTTCATGGCGTGGCGTAGCTGGGGAAGGAAGAAGAGGGTGGGAAGAAAATAAGAGAAGGGATCACTCTTCAGGGAAGAATTACCTGTTTAGGACTTCAGCCACAGATAGGACAAAATAACACAGCACATTGTTGTTTTTGTTGGGTACCACCAAGTTGTGACTGACTACCGGTTGACTACATGGGCACCTCTATGCAGTTTTCTTGGCACAGATACAGAAGTGATTTGCTGGTGTCTTCAGGAGAGGCTAAGGATCAAACCAGTGATCCTTTGCTTTCTAGGCAATTTGTTCTACCACTGAGCTAGAGTCATGCCCAACACAGCACATTAGGAACACAGAAAAACAACAACACGGAGGACCATGACTGCCCAACAAAACAGGGAGAGTCACAAAGGTCTTTTCTGAACTTTGTCCAGAATAGCCCACCCCACTGATTCTAAGCAAGGGAAGGCATGGGCTGGGTCAGCAGTATCTGCACTGATGGCACTCATCCAGATTAGTCCATGCTTCAGCTGCAAAATGTGCATGAACATCATCACTGCATCCCCATGTCTCTGAGGGCTAGCACCAAAGGTTCCTAGCCTTGGGGCCTCTGGGGTGTGTTTTTTGGCAGTGCACTATGGCACACCACTAAAAAGCACCTCCTCGACGTAAAAGGAATCCTTCTGTATACCTTCCATGTTCTAGATCAGGGCTGTGCTGGTCACAGTTAAACAGGTCTACCAGTGATCTGGATTAAGCCCTGGTTAATCTATATCAGGCTCCGCCTAATGCAGACAGAGTGGACCAGCGTTGGGCATGGCCTTACAGATTGACACTAGCATGCAGAAATCATTACACAAGACTCACTTCTTCATACACAGGTACACCCTTCTCCCAAATCTCACACAAAACAGCTTCACGTTCTACAAAAACAATGAAAACATTCACCAGGACATAGCTACCCAGTCCATGCAAAACTACCCCAAGTTACTCAAAAGTCATGGTTAATCACCAATTCTGTTACACTGCCGTTATTCACATGTGAGAAAAGGCCATATTTTTCAAAGCTCTGTTTGGATCAACGAAATCACAATGAAGTCTTCAAGACTGAAATGCTATACATATTTCCATTTGAGAGTATAGGAACTCATAAAATCTAAGCTAACGAAATCTGAGGGAATACTTTGCTTAAGAATATGCTTTAACCCCCAAGGACAATTATCCTGCCTCATTGCATTTAACAAAGGAGTGAGATAAAGATGTGCTCTTTGTATCACTGCTCTTTATAAACCTAAGATCCAAATGTTTACTGGCACCACACGGACACACACACCAGCAAACAGGCCAAATTTCTACTTTAATACATGTGGATGATACTGCAATTATTTTCATCTCTGAAACAGGGTGCAGAAGATCCCTTCAGTCACTTGCATGATGCCACTCTGAGGAGAAATTAACTATAAACTATTCCAAAACCCAAGTGATGGTGTTATCCAGATGATGTACTTCTGGCTCTTGTGCTCATAAACAGCTATATCACAGAGCAAATTAAGGCCTGCAAATATTTAGGGATCTTCCAGCGTTCAGAATCTGTGAGAGCCCAGACACTTTGGGCATGTTGAGTCAGGACAGCATGCTCCAGCGCTGTCACTAGACTTTTATTTAAAAGGAGGGCACTACAGCTTTTTAGCCCTCAAAGATTCTCCTGCCGCTGCTCTCAGGCAGATTTCTTTCCACAGAAAATGTATATAAAGTAATTTATTTAAGGTTCTGTCTTACATTTCTGGTGCGCCAACTGAAGCCTTTTTTGGATAGAGATGACTTGGCCACAGTTACCCATGCTCTGGTAACCTCTAGATTAGACTATTGTAATGCGCTCTACATGGGGCTGCCCTTGAAGATGGTCCGGAAGTTGCAGTTAGTGCAAAATGCAGCAGCTAGAGTGCTGACTGGTACAACTAACTGGACACACATTACTCCAGTATTAAAAGAATTGCACTGGCTGCCAATTTACTACCGGGCCCAATTCAAGGTGTTAACTTTAACTTATAAGGCCCTAAATGACTTGGGCCCCAAATAGCTAAAGGAACGCCTTCTCCCATACCAACCTGCCCGTGCCTTAAGATCCAATAATGAGGCCCTCCTGGTTGTCCCGCCACCTTCGGTAGTGAGGCTGGTGGGCACCCGGGAGCGAGCTTTTTCTGCAGTGGCCCCAAGTTTGTGGAATGGCCTCCCCCTCGAGGTGCGCCATGCCCCCTCCTTATATTTATTTAGGAGGGCCTTAAAGACACACCTGTTTACCTCAGACTTTGGCTAAGGATTTATTTTCCCTCCCCAGCTATAATGGTATCATTTTAGTGCACTACGGAGTGCACGGTCTTAAATTTTGTTGAATCTTAAGATGTTTTTAGGTGTGCATCTTGTTTTATTTGTATTTCATTTTAATCTGTATCTGCTCTTAATTTGTATCTTGTTTTAATTCATTTTTACCTGTTGTAACCAGCCCAGAGACCTTCGGGTATGGGCAGGATAGAAATGTAAATAAATAAATAAATAAATAAATTTCTAAACTTACTATTTTTAGGTTAGAGTTGGGCTAGTTAAAAATAAATTCTGTATGAAGCTTTTTTTTCTCTTGTCAGGTTTGGCTCCTCTTATGAGTTCACTAGGGAAAAGATTTGGTGAAGAAATATCCCCTCATATTCTGATAGCCTTGGGCCTGAACAAAGCCAGAGACCATCAAAGACTGTATTTGGCTTTTAAGATGTCCTTGGTCAAACATACAGAAGTTTCTCTAGTTTAATTTTCTATCTCCCAAATTATTTAATAGCCCTCTTGTCCTAAAACATCATAGGACTTTCATCCTTGCTCAGCTCTGTTACATGGCAGGTTCCTGAAGATACCATATGTGGAATACTTTTTCCCATGTGAAGATAGTAGGATTGAAACAATGGAGCATATCTTGCTAATTTGTGCTTTTTGCAGATTTGGGAATCTATTACTAATAATCATGCAATTTCATGGCAGAACATCCAGTTTTTCCCCTTCTTTGTTGCTGTCCGTCAAGCAAATTCTGTGCCTGTTGCCATCATTACAAAAAGCATCTGGAAAATACTTCAGGACAGTGACTTAGGGCCCTTATGTGCGGTTTATCTTGATCTTTATTTTGAATGCTTTGTGGTTTATTATTCTGTGGTCTGTTGTTTTTATTACTCTTGTTCTCTGTGTTATTCTTAAGTTTTAAACAAATTTTAAGTGAATAAAATTTTCCCTGAATCACAGATAAGGAGACTATAGAAATACGTGTTCTAAGCATGCATGGCAGCTGTCCATTTATAGTAAGAAATAATGATTAGAAAGATTTGATCTTCCAAGCAGCATGCATTCTCTAGTTATATAGGTCCATAGAAAAGGATCCAGAAGCTAACAGACATTTTATGCAGAACTCCTGCACTGAGGTTTTAGGAGACCAGACTCAGATGAAAATCCACATCTACTGCGCTTAATTACATAGGATTTGCACTTAATTACACAGGATCATTATCTGTAGTTTTTAGAAAAGGCAAATGAAAATTTATTGGTTCTTTGGTGACTTGTTTATGAGTACACTGGAAGTATATGTATTTAAGCAGGATGTCTCTAAGGCCATTTGCTGGGATTCGAGAACAGCAGAAGGCTTGCCCTTATCTCTGCTTGAGATGCTCATGGGCTGCTATATGAGACAGGATGCTGGACTAGATGGGCTGTGGCCTGATCCAGCAGGGCACTTCTTATGTTCTTAAGAACATATGTCCTGCTCTTCACCTGAAAATCCTAGGACCAATAAAATGATTAAAAAATACAATAACTTAATACATATTTAAAATATAAGCTTCCCTTCCTCTCTAGAGAGTCCTGGAACTACATTCCCTGCCAAAAATATTAGCATGATTGCCCAGCTGTGTTCCAACACTTTATTGTTATAGAGTAAATGTATTTTTTTTTAAAAAAACCTGTATTAAATGCTCCCCCAACCATTCTTATAACCAACAGAGGCATGTTTCTGTGTTAATGCCACTGAGCCATTTCTCATCAAACAGGGTAGCAATTTTTCTTTCTTCAATAAGAGTGGGGAAAATGTATTTTCAGTTGTCATACTAAAACTGAAATTGTGATACCTGAATCCTTTGGTTTGACATTTTTCATTTTCATCCTAGAGGATTTATAACTTTTTGTGTGGCTTGACCATTTAGATGTGCACACTGGAGACTCATCAGTTTCTGCTTTTCTGTGTAAACGTGAACACAGCTGGAAAATGTGAAGGTGGACAGACTGTCCCTGTATCTGCTCTTTTTGGTCTGCTGTCTGTTTGGGTGGTCTGTTAGGAGTTTAGCAATTAGTCCATGCATTTCTCACTTAACTGTCCAACAACTGGACGGATCCTGGATGTTCAGAGGAGCATTCCATATTTGTGTCATTGTTTAACTTGGCATGAGAACGGTATAGTTTATTGAGCTTGCTATGCTTGGCTGTAAGTCTGTTTGTATTATTGGTGTTACACTTTTATTATTAAATTGTTGGCAGTAGTTAAGTTCTTAATTTGAATCCAGACATCCATATAACAGACAAATATGTGTTTATCTTTCTTGACCCAAGGCCCAATGTGCTTTCAGGAATGAGGGGAAATTCTTCACTTGTACTTAGAAAATACAGGGGTTATCTCACTGACCCACCTGTACATTTCTACATCGTAATGTTTCTCCTTTTCAAAGCTGAATTAGATGGTCCCACTCTTGTATTTTCAATAAATTTAGCTGAATTCTTCTTCACGTTACTTGCTTTACCAGAAGCTATTCTGGTAATTCTTCAGTTGTTCATTGATAGGTTTTTAGGAGAAATAAAGGTGCTGTCACGTATTTCAGATACAGTTATGGACCTTTCGGCACTTACCAAACTGATCCAGATTTTCTGGATCAAGCAATCCATTCCAAACCTCTGGGATTGCTCTGGACCTGAACAAGATTGTGTGAGCTTTGGAGCTAGCCTCAGAAAGATCTGATGACCTTGTTGTGCCACAGAAATGCCCCCCCCCCCGGGAGGTATGCTTCTGTTCTCCTCTGCCTCCTGATCTGGATTACCACTTTGTCTTGTGCAGATCAGGCATGCTAGCAGGCCTCTCTAAACCACACTAACCAGACTATAAGTAAGTGCAGAAAGTCCTTGTTTGCTCCAAATGGCAGGCCTTCCCCAGTCTCTGTTAAGAATTAGACACAACATTTGTGTATTTTTTCCTTTGTTTTAGTTAAGCCTCAGTTAGAAACAAAAGTGTAAAATAAAACAGTTTTGAATATTTGGAATAAAAACTATGCTCTGTTTAACAAACAATCATACATAAATTACTGCAAATATTTCACCTGTTCTTATTTACCTTCCTATATCAATTACAAGTTTTAGTTCTTTTGGGATTTCAGAATCAAAGGAAGATTCTGTTACTGGAATATTTAAATGCAAGTCATCAGGGTGTAATATTTGTAGAAAAACATTCTGGATGATTATGTGCAGGCCTCTAATAAAATAAATAAAATGAAGCAAAACATAACGCTAACTTTTCTCTAAAGGAAGAAATTTAATGCCTGCTAATATTTTGGATCTAAAGTTTATCTTGACCAGCAGCTTGTTCATGTTAACTTGAACAATCTTGTTTATTCTGTTTTGAGACAAATTTCTAAATAGTTCATCTAAAAGACTCAGACGAATATATGTAAGTTTGAATTCCCCAAACAAAGCCTTTTTAAAAAAGAAATTTTAATCCCAGCTCAAAGTATGGTCCTAAGCAGCCGTGGCTGTTGAGGTCTATGCTTGGTGTTCATAGGTGAGGGAGTCAGTCAGGTGGAGCCAGATGCCAGGAGAACAAATTTAACTTAAGGGGTGTTTTTCCACTGTCACTAAAAGTACCCATAAATGGATACGTAATGGAATTTTTGTACCCATTAATGGGTACATGTTTCTCTTCTTCTAGCATTTGCTGTGCATACTGAGGTTACTGGATTACTTATTACACTAAAAATATTTGGATCCACTTCCAGGGTCCCAATATGACCTCTTCTAACCTAGAGCTGGTCCTGAGGGATAAGGAAAAGGATCAGAATAATTAAAGCAATAGCCTTGCCTGTTGTGATGTATGACTGTGAAAGTTGGGTGCTGAGAAAGAAAAAATTGGAGCTTCAGCATTACAACTGGTATACTGTAAACCTGCATTAGGAAATGGATGGGCAAAACCCATAATTCAACTTCCAATTCTTTTCAGGTAAACATTGCATAAACAGCTTTATTGTTAAGGGAATTCTTTTGATCCATGCCCTCCTTATGCCTGGAAACCATTCAACCTAAGCAGCATTATTTGACCAATTAGATCATATATAGAGCTCAAAATTAGCCAGATGAATGCTGAAATGGAAGTGGCGCCATGAAACTGAACCACTCCTATAGGCTGGCACAGAAGTAATGTCCAGAATTTGCTACTTCAACTCATGCATCTAAAATTTGAGCTACTCCTCTATTTTAGCAATATCTCTTAAGCAATTCAGATCCTGGGCTTGCTACTTGAACTCATGCATCCATAAAGCAAAATGAAGCACAGAAAGTGTGGGAGAGCTCCTCCTCTGTATTTAGCAGTATCTCCAAGCCATTCAAGTACATTCAGGAGCAAAAGAGGAAGATAGAGAAGCAGGAAAAGTAAAGAGCAGTCAGCAAATGATTGTCTCACAGGCTAGCTAGAAGTTAGGAGGTGGGAGGAGCCAATGGGTCACATGTAGCAAATTCAGAAATGTGGTTGGCTAACGTGTTAGAAAACCACAAGGCAGTTAAATTGCGGCACTGTGGACTAATCAGAGATAACCCAACTTCTCAACTTATTTGCGGTTGGTTGCAAGCAAAAGTATTAAATTTGCACTTCTGTTTGTGGGTCAGTCTCAGAATGAATGCCAAACTCTACCAACCTGCGGACTCTTACCACCTCTGGCCCTACGGCTTATGTTGGTCCACTTGTAAACTTAACCATGCCTATGTAGAAATTAAACTATATTGTGCTCCAGAATTCTTAATGCCTGGAAAAATGAGATTAAGATTTCAGGCACATTCTTTGAAGAGATAGCTGAATGACAACTTCTTAACTAGTTCTTGCACTCATCTTGCTTGCAGTGCATTGGCTATAAGCACAGTAGGTTCTGTCTACAAGTGTGAGAACACTGTCTTGTAGCAATGTGAGGGCACCATAGTGATTCTGGGTCACATAGCTGACTTCCTGTCCATGGCATGACCCACTCCTGATAGAGATTGGTGCCAACACTCATGCATCCTGACTGGTGCACAAGGGCAGGGCTGAAACAAAACAGATTTTGAAAGTAGCACTTACCTATGTTTCGGTTTTGAAATGATCTTCAAAAAATCTTGGTGGATCTTGGCAGAACTAAGGACCTTGTCTTCTTGTGCAGCACACATACTCACTTGCACACGTATACTTGTCAATTACTCCTTCCAATTCTGATTCCTTGCACATTAGCTTCACGTGTCCAATTTATAGAGCATATATTTTATCAATGCATATTTAACAGATAGTGTTTTATGATAATGCAAATTATTCTGAATGCTGTTTTTCTTCTTTTACCTTTTTAGTTTTTGGTGCAATGGCAGAATTCATTTGGAATTTATCTAGAGGCTTGATAAGGAAGTGTGAATGTAGTCTGTAAATTTTACACATCAACACTTGTAGCAATTGGAAGCAGACAGCTGAGCTGTTAATGTTTAGTTGGCTGGGTCAGAATGCAATTTTCTCTGTAAGATTGGACCATGCCAGTTGGATCAGAGCGGAATTGTGATTGCTTGAACTGTGTTCTTCAGCTCTGCCCTTTTCAAATAAAATGTCATGTTATATGGGTCGGATGGATTTTTATTATACTAATTGTAGGTTAAGTGGAAATACATCCATACTTGAATAAAAAATAATTATCTTTGCATGTAGTGTGTTGTTTCCCATAATAAAACAGATTTTGTAGATTTCTATCTCTCCAGTTCAGGCCTTGCATTCAATTATGGTAGTTCCCAAATTGCCTGTATTGTACGACAGATACTGTTCATTTGTTTTTATATTATTTTGTTTTTTAAAATTAATAAAAATTAATTTAAAAAAAGTTACAAAATTTGTAGCTGAATATTTTGTATACTATTAATAAAAGAGCTACTTTCTAGTGGGGCACCCAACAAAAAATATCATTATCACCTCAATTACCTGAATTCTCCTGCTTTTGTCTTTCAGAATATGACAAACTGGGATTTCTTCTGAATTTGGATTCTAAATTGTGAGTAAAATTATGAAAGGACTTTGTGTTCTGATATTCTTTTTTTTCTAAAAGTGTTATAATTTTGGCTCCTATATTCAGTGGCAACACAAAAAGGTATCTGGAAGTTTCTGCTCTTAATCCATAGTATTTGGTGGTTGTGATTAAAACTCCAAAATTATGCTCTTTGTTTTTATGGCTGATTTATAGTATAATCCTATGGATATAGATATGTTTATTGATTAGTCCAATTAGACCATATCAAAAGTAAAGTATACATATACAAAAATACAAAGGGGTAATACACATCAGTTATACATAAAATCTAATAAAAGGCCGACTGGCACAACAGACAAAAAATCCCAAGTTTTTTGTTGTATTTAAAATATAGGCTGACTAAACTCAGTTATTAATCAATACAAAACTGAGGGGAAAGGTATCAATAATAAGAAAGAACTCTAAAAAGTCAATGCTGGGGCCATGTTAATCCAATCCTTCAGGTGACAAAATCTGGGTTGATTAAGTTACAGATTAAGCTATGGATATAGAAATGGCTAAATACAGTGGGATGAGAATGTAGAAACAGTTAAATTCAGTGGGCCTCCTGGGTGAGTGCCTGCTCTAACCTTGGCTGCATTCTTATGAGTTTTTGTGGAGATTAACTTAATGTTAGGAATGTGCTGCACTTTTGTTCATCAAATATGCATGGAAGGTAAAGGCCAAGGATTATTAGGTGCTTTCCCTAACAATCTTGGGTGTAACACATTTATATGAAGCAGGAAACTTACCTGCTTGCTCTTCACATAGGCACTGCCATTATAGGGACCTTCACAGGTGGGTCTGTAGTGCATGAAGTTGATGTACATGCATGAATGTGCACTAAGGCACCCTGTACATGCATGATGATGTCCTTGCATGCTGCAGCTCTGCCCATGAAGCGCTCTATAATGGCAGCAATGAAATGAGGAGCAAGCAGGAAAGTTATAATACTACTTGTTGGCAAACTCGGTATGATTACCCTTTTGCTGGTAAAACCCTGGAATGATAATGTACTTGATAAGCTCAAGTTCTGATGCCAGTGCTCCAGTGATTCCAGTTTATGGAGTCTGAATCTCACCTTTTCTCCTGAAAGCTGAAGGCAGCGTAAACTATCTTTGTCCACCCCATTTTAGCCTCACCACCACCCCATGGCTGAGAGTCAGTGGATGGCCCAGAGACACCCTAAGAGGTTTCTTGGCCAAGTGAGAATTTGAACTCAGAGAGTTGTAGCTCTGTTTTTCATGGCATGAGTAATCCCATGCTGTACTGGACTGAAATACATGACTTGGTCCATAATGGGCTTGGCTGCCAGTGGCCATCCACATTGCAGGCAGCCCAATCTGGCCCAACCGTAGTCAGCTTCTGTAGATACTAACTGGAACTGCTATGGCAAAGTCCCTCAAAGTTGCACATTTCTGATGCTGCTTCCAGTTGCTTGGAAAAATAGCACCAGGTTTCTCAACCATGGATACTGAACCAATTGTTCATGTGCTGTTTATATGAGTGGCTGGTCTGATGTGCCAGCCTGGAAAAATGTATGGGAAAATGCTTACAGCAGTGTGCATCCACAGCCAGATATTTATTTATTTATATTTACATTTATATGCTGCCCCATACCCAAGGGTCTCTGGGCGGCTCACAGCATTTAAGAACAGACGTATAAAAACAATATCAAGTTTAAAAACAAAACAAGTTTTAAAAATGCAGTTTTAAAAGTACAAGAATAGTTAAAAACAGCAATGATTTTAAGTGGGGGAAGTGTGGGGAACATTTAACCAAAGGCCTGCGTGAAGAGGAACGTTTTCACCGCCTTCCTGAATAGGAACAAAGAAGGGGCCTGACGCACCTCCAGGGGGAGACCATTCCACAGCCTGGGGGCCACTACTGAAAAGGGCCTCTCCCGGGTGCCCACCCACCTAACTACTGAAGGCGGAGGGATCACCAGAAGGGCCTCCCCTCCAGATCTTAAAACACGGGCAGGTCGATATGGGAGATTTTTTTTTACAGACTGTAATGCTTAAGACACAGGCATGTGGGTAAAATGGGATGACAGGAGAGCCATACAAAGAAATTAGTCTTCCGATGGAGCTGCCCCAAAACCTTGTGCATAACGAACTATAAATAACTATGAGAGCTGATGGCAGAAGTTGGAGATATGCCCCTGGTTGCAAGTAAAGTAAGCTGTATGCTCAAGTCCTGCAACTTGCTTTTTGTGTATTGCAATTGACCCTACACTGAGAATGTTGTGGGTACATCTTGTTCAACCTTGGCAGCCATATGTTACTACTGAAAAGACCACAGCTTTTACTCTAAAGACCTTTGCTGGCAAGATGAGGTGTGTTTTCGCACTTCCCTTCCCGTCTGCTGGATGGGAAAGGGGCACAATTGACCAATGTTGACTAGTCAAATTTGGCCGTTCCCTCCTCCCGCAATTAAATGCTTACCTGGGGCCAGTCCTCTTTTTGATGATGTTGATACATATGCAGTTGCATCTATGGTTGTCTGATGTGCCAGCATGCTTGCACAGCACCTCAGATGGCCTGTTGCTGCCATAAAAAAATTCAGTTCCTTTTAGCTGTCATAGTAATTTGGATAGTATCTCCCTCCTGCCTGCTTCTGCTTTTCCCCAGAAATGCTGCTGTATAGCCTCATCCATGATTGTCCTGCTGCTGCATGGTACTGTCACTGATGTCCACCATAGTTAATCTTCAGCAATATGAACTGTCAAGATTTAGGCTGCACCATGACTCTTATGCAAAGAACATCTAACCTTTTTCGAAACCTTTTTCATTAAAGCCGAACAATATAGGGACAAGTGGACTTTTTTTTTCTATTCCCCCCAGTTTCTCAGCAAAAAAGTATATAACGTACATTTTCTGAGTCTTCAGCTCTCTCTATCCCCATTGATGCTTCCAGGGACAATAGCAGTGGCCTGTTGCAAGAATGGGAGTTTCCAGACGTTGAAAATAGTATTGACCAGAAAGTCATGGGAAAGGGTTAAGAGGTAATCTCCCTTCAGAGAGCTTAATAATGAAGATAATCCCAGAGCGGGAAATGGTTCAGAGTGGAAGACATCTGGGCATGGTGGTACATGGATATTATATCCTGGCTGATGACCCTGTTGACAGAAATGGTTTCATTATATGGCTGTTGTTTAGATCAGATTGTCCCTGTGGAATTCTGCTGTTGATGTATAACTCTGTAACAATGCCTTAATTGGTGAACGTGTATCCATCCTTGTGTGACTTGGTGAAACAGGACAACAAAACTGAGATACAACTTAACAAGCTCTGATGGAGAGTTCTGTTATCAGCTTACAAACACAGATAAAACAGAGGGACCATTTATTGTTAAAGTAATTCTCAGTAATGGGTGTTGCTTGGCATAATGCCACAGTATTACTATACTGAGAAATTACTCAACCAATTGAGAGGGGCATTTTGTATTTGCTGACTATGATCTTTATTTTTTGTGCTTGGTATTGTTTAAATACTTGGTAATAGTATTATTGTTTACCATTTGTGAAATTTGAAAGTGAACTTAAAAGAACTTCGGTATGTTAAAGGCAATGAAATATCAGAAGTGAACAAACTATGTAGTAACAAGACAGTAATCTTGCCAGACTGAAGTCCTGTTGTAAGCTATATTCACACTAAGAATGAAATGTTGTGATACAGAAAAATTGGGCACTCAGAGTTTATTTTTTTAAAAAAATAAATAACTCACAGATAAAGCTTTAATCAAATCAGCAGCCGCTATGCCCACTACCATACTATAAGCTGGATGGCTTCGGTGGACATTTTCGTTACTATGCGTAAATTATCGCAGGTCTGTGTTTTGACCCAAAAAACTTACTTGGCAGACATTCCTTTAGTTAGCCTGTTGCTGGAAGAATAGCTTCCCCCCCCCCCCAACAGTCTGTGATTAATCAAAGCCATAAATAATTGCAGATGGCAGCATAGCTGCTGCTTGCCATTTGGAAGCACAGAAATATACATGAACAATTTGCTAAAGTATTGGGGGTAGGGAACAAGCCACACTATTATTCGGTTACTGAATTAGTGACTTGCAAGCGTTAGGTGCTGAATGTACACATGTATATAAACTTTCAGTCGTGTTGGCTCCAGGAAAATCATATAATTGAAATTTAAGGACCTATGGTTGGGGGGTCTTCTCTACCAGCCACTTCCCAGACATTCTGCAGACTCTGAGGATTTGTCTTTGTTTTATTACATACTTTTCTTATATCTCCCCTATCTGTGCTAGAAAGGACATATTATGCCATAATTGCAAACTTCCTTGTAAGAAGTAAAATGTGTAGAAACTGAGGTCTTAGTCTGAAATACGTAAAGAGCCAAAAATAACAAGCTTCACTTCTGAAAACCAAATGAAACTCGACCCACACTGTGAGAAGACCATAAAAATGGAGGCAGCTTAAGTTAGGAACACATGCAATTTGAGTTACTAGTGTTTATTTAAATGTCTTCCCCTTTCAAAGCTAATGAAAGTTTAGGCAGGTCCCTTTGTTTCTCTTCTTTTTATGGGTAAATCTTGCATATCAGGTCTTTCCACTAAATCCTGAGCAAGTGTTGAACGGCAAGAGATGTAGAATGGATGCTTTCTTATGTAGAATTATCAAAATTAATTTAGTTAATATTAAGAAATGCTGTTGGTTCCTTAAATAGGAAACACGGTGATGTCCATTCAACTTGCCTTCCCAGTTACCAGTGTATTGATTCAGTCCTGAGCAGTTGAACTTTCAGGAGAACATAGATAAATTGACAGATCTAGCTACCATTTTTATGACATTCATTTTAGATTATTGTGTAAAAGTGATCTTAAAAATATGAACATATACTCACCTTTTTTTAAATCTGGGACAGTCATGGAACCATGTCAAAGAAATTTCACGAGGTTTTTCAGGCTGTCCGATCGTATCTGTGACCATGAAAGTTCAGCTGATGCAAAATACACCAGTCTGATTCACGAGTCTTCCAACTTTATAAGTGAAATCCAAACCTGTTCCCTCAAACATGATCCAGTCTGGCAGTAGTAGCAAAGCCCTGAAGTAGAATTAGTTGAGATTAAAGCAGAGAGCTTGAGTTTTTCACCTTTATTCCTTTTCCTGAATGTGCGTGTTCCTGTTTTGATGAGCATGACAGCACTGATAACCTACTGTTATGCTTGGCCCGAATGGATGAACTCAGGTAAAATGACTAAAAATCATAGAATCAGTTTGAGAATCAGTAGTCTTGGTTCAAGCAAGATGGCATGGACATCAAAATCCGTAAGTAGTAATAGTACAACAAAATCTGTAAACAGTGATAGATTTCTGACCTTTGTCTGATATGACTTCAAAAGGTAGCTCCTTTCTGGTATCAGAATACATGAATTTATTATCATTTTATGGTTGTTAATGGCTGTCAGCGCTGAGGTTGTAGCTAGCTCAGTAGGACTGGGTAGTGCTAGGTTGGAGGACAGGATTGTACTGGGCTATAATATAACTGGGAACTGGAGATGGAGAATGGCATAGTGGAAAGTGGCAGGGGACAGAAGGGGGATGGGGATACTGTTGAAGATTTCTTGCAACCAGGATGTGAATGACTTTCATGGGACACAAATGCATACTAGAAGCAAAGAACTTCCAAAACAAAGAACTGGGAGAAAATACTCAATGTAACGATGGGCTTGTCCCCATGCCCTCAATTTACTTCAGGTTTGAATCGGATCATTCACAATACAGATTCTAATTTGAATTAACCCATCCCCATGCGACTGAGGAGAGCACGGGTTCAAGTCAAATGTACATGTCCCCATGGTAAACGCCAGCATTGGGTTACCACATCTTTTTCTCTCCACCCCCTCTCCCCTGATAGGAAGTTGGGTTGACGTCAGCATACCCTGTCCCACCCACTGCAGCGATGACGGAAACACCTCCAGGTTGCACCTCCATGAACACAACACACAGCAAAGATAAACAATGAAAATAAGGGGCATTACTAATAGCATGGAAAATCAGCTCATTGCTTGAAGCCACCACAGTTTAGTGGAGGTGCGCACCTTCACGTGACAGAGGGCACACCCCCACCCACAATATGTTTGAGGAATTCTGTGCATTGTCTTCTCATGTTGCATCTGGTGCATGGAAGCCACGGGTGCATCATCCATGAAGGTGATGCACTCGTGCGCAAAAACAAGCCATTACCCACATGTAGCTTGCTGATCAGGCGATCGGGGAAGGGTGTGTGTAATAATTGTAGCCAGAAAGACACTTGGAGGACAAATGAGAGCCATTTGACCCCCCCCATCATTTCTCTTTCATCATAATTTATTAAAAGAAATCTCCAAACAGTTGTGATCGCAGTGCGCAGGACAGCAACAGCAAGCACAGGTGAAACCCCGTCCGCTAATGATGCGATTGCCAATCTCCTCCCCCAATAAACCAGGAGTGTCCCCATGCCTCCAAGATAATCCGTGCTTGCCACCCAAACCTCAGCGAAAACAGTTTGCAAGGGGTTTTTTTGTACCGTCGATTTGGGCAATTTGTTCCACATCTAGCCCGGATTGGAGCTCTTGCATGGGGACACTCTGAGTCAAATTCAGGTTTGCTTCAGAGTATAGAGTGCATGGGGACAAGCCCTATAATTCCTGGACAGTCAGTGAAAGGGCTGATGGCAGGCAGAGCACCAAGTTTGGCTTGGTGGCAGAAGAAAAAAGAAGTTAACAGGAAAGAGTTCTCGATCCATGTGTTATATGCTCATTTTTATTTCTGCAAACACCAATAACAATAATAATATTAACAAAAATTGATAAACCAAGATACTTTGGGCCTAATTATGAAGTGTGCTAATCTGTCAGAGAGAAGACTTCAGAAAGTTTGGTACTGGGAACTCTAATTTTGGTTTTGATGTGATATTGTGCCTGCTGTTGTTGAGCTAGCTTAGCTGTTCATCCTGTGAAGGATAATAGAATTCATGTGAGTCAGACTTTTTCTCTCCCCCCTCCTCCATTATCCTTTGGCTTTCATGAAAGGCAAATGAAATACAGTTGTGCTGGTACACCATGTGTGGATCTTGTTGTGCCTTCATGTGGGTGTGAGGAAATGGTAAAATTGATCTTAATCTGCAATTTGTAGGCTAGGAGTGATAGTTTACAGCATAACATTGAAATTAAAATCTCTTTTTTTTAATTTTTATTAAAAATGAATATTGGCAGTGCAGTACTGCCCAGTTGCGAACTTCACCAAATCAGCATATTAGTTGCCACTTTGAACCTTGTTGCTGTATAATTAAAATAGATTATTACAAATAGTAAGCAAAGTTTAAATAGCGTTAAAAACCATGTTTGAATAAAAAAATAGCTCCTGTGAAACTCAGCAAATATCTGAATGAAATTAGGAAGCAAATCTCAACTCTTTATCTTAACATCCAATTCCAGAATGCCTTGAGTTGGAATGAGGAGGAATAGGAACATTAATCTGCTTGAAAAAGGCTAGGAAAATAAAAATCAAATGGAATAAAAAGGAAAAACAATGGCTTCTTAAACCATCACCAGTTTTATGTTTTGGAGAGAACCGCGGTGACTTGTTTGGAAGTGAATCTTAGTGCACTTGGGTCCCATCCAGATAAGGAGAATATAGCACCAATCTGGCTCTGGTATGGTGAGGTTGCCACATGTATTTGTGGCAAACCACCATAGCCCTGCTTTCCCCTGCAAAAAAGTTTTAAAACGATTGCTGGAAAACCCAGTACTGGTTTGGGCTTTTCCAGTAATAGCTCTTTAACTCACCTTTTGGACAGAACAGTGATCCTCATTGCGTCCACAATGCATGTGTGGAGGCTGAAAGAGGTGGCTATGCATGCACCATGGTGGCAACACACACATCTGGATGCCCAGATGCTTGTGTGACTTAAAACAAAGACTCTGTTTAAACAGAAAGTGATAATGACGGAGGAATAATCCCTGGCATTAGCGCTTCCTAATGTGATATCCTGCCACCATCTGGAGGCTCCCTTAGTGTTGCCATGCTACAGTGAAGTCAACTAATTAACTACATAGCGATCCAATAGGGAAGGGCACAAACATAAAAACCTACCAGACAGGGGCAGGATCTACAAGATCTACACCTTGCAAGCCTGTCTCTCTATAACAGCAAATGGTAGGCATGAGAAAGATGAGAGGCAGGTGAATGCAGCACCAATTAAAGGCACAGGCAGTCTGTTTCCATCAAACTTATTATTCACAACACTTCCAGTTGCCTTTCTAGCTGTGTGGAGTGCAAGTGCATGGAGCTGATTGTCAGTGATTTTGTGCCCCCACATGCCTTTCCCTAGCCCCTACCAAGCCACAATGGGACAGAAAATGTTTTTCGGCCCTGTTCAGGGCTAGCAGGGATGAGGAAAAGCCCAGCAACAGAGGGATGCCTGCATACTTTGTGGTAATGTCACCATCAGCCCTTCATGGCTCCACCCTCCCAGCTACAAAGGTATCTGTGAAAGGTGTGAGGAGGAAGATGGTGACGTGTGACTTGTATCTCAAATTGTTGCTGCACTCATCTGCGTCTCACCTTCCCATCCCTTCTCCTGGCTGTTGGAGAGGGCTGGGGTCTTTTGACAGGTTAGGAGCATACAAACCTAATCATGCAAATCCCTAATATACAGCAATTTGTTGCTTAACAAAGTTATATAAGGCTTAGGAGAAGAGAGTCGTCATCAGAGATAGTGTGTCTGTGGGCAAAATCGAAGTCTTCTTAGTGGTAACTAAAAATATCAGTTTCAAATTGTCCTCACAGTAGACAGTTATGACAGGCATAGAACGAATGGAAAACAGGGTTGTTTCCGCACAGGGGCAAAAACACACACACAAAAACGGATCTACGGCACCTGTATTTATTAAAACGGGTTCCCTGGGGAACCGGTTTTAATAGCTCCGGGTGCACGGCAGATCCGGATTAACGGGGTAGATCCGGATCTAAGAGATCCGGATCTACCCTGCACCCCTGCCGCTGCACACGCGGCGCTGATCCGGATTGGAGGCGGGTGCTGTGCGGAGGCACGGCGCCCAGCTCTGATCTGGGACAGAGGGCCCTCCCCCCGCCTGCCATGATTGGCTCGCCCTCGCCAAGCATGGCGACCGGGGGGGCTCGCTGCCGTGGCTTGCCCTTGCCCCAGAAGCGGCGGATCGCGCCTGCTCAGATCACTTCTGAGGGCAAGGGCTGCTACTGGCAGCCCCAGCCACCCAGGAGACACGCAAGACGCAGGCGCGCTGCATCCTAGGCGAAGACCCTCACAACGAAGACGACCCCGGAGAGGTAAGGAGGGGTTTTGCCACGGGCCCAGCGGGGTGGGCTAGGGTGGGCTTTTTGGAAGCTCGCCCTGGCCCCAGAAGCAGCGATCCGCCGCTTCTGGGGCGAGGGAGAGCCGCGGCAGCGAGGCCCCCCGGCTCACCATGCTTGGGTCCAGCGAGCCAGTCATGGCGGGTGGGGGGAGGGCCATGTGTTAGTTACACTTGCGCCGTGCGGACACATCCTAAATGGATGCATTTTCACGGCGCAAAACCACTTGAGATGTGGTGTGTAACTAACACCCATTAAGCACGGAAAACACCCATTGGCACCGAAATCCGCATTAAAGAGGGACGTGCAATGCGGACACGTGTGGCCGGAAGTGTGCTAAAAAGGCACATAAATGCGGGCGGGCGTGTCCCAATCCGTGCTTAATGGGTGTTAAAGGGCCTGTGCGGAAACACCCCAGGAGAGTTCTTGGACTGCAACAGATACTTAATTCATTGTGCTAATGTTTTGAATACATCCTTAGAAACATTAGCTCTATCCTTTGTGTATTTTACTACTTTTATTAAAACAAAAATTCACAAAGTATGTTAAGGAGGTAAATTAGAGAAAAAGAGAGAGGGGAAAATTCATGCCCGTTAACATCAATACTTTGTGTGCCATGGTAAAAGTGAGGCAAATTCTAGCCGTACTGTGAGCCTGCTGACTTTGGTGTAATTCTGGCCTGAGTGAAAAACAAATGCCTGCTTTTCCTGCATGGAACCAGCACATCATCAATATAAATACAAATGATTTACTCAGATATTATTCTTTTTAGAAGCAGCAAAGGGGATCCTGATATATCAAATCTGAAAAAAATATATAGTAAAACCATTTTTGAAGGCAAGATGGGGAAAGATTTATTTTTACAATATTGCACATAGCAGAATTAGGTGCAGGCTTTTGGCTTTTCAAAATCAAGATTATTCTATGTTCTGCATACCTTAAATAATAAGTTCATTGGATAGTATCCAGTGGTGTACTTCATGTTAGGAGAACAAATTACATCCACTGGCATAATTAAGAATATCCATTTTTGCCAGTGTTTTTGTTTGTATTGTACAGTGATTTTTTTCCCTCCCATTCACATTTTCCCATGATATCCCAGAATTTTATGTATTAAGGAATACACTCAAGAACCATGGCACGGGGCCAAATCTTAATGTGTATGGATGTTTTGAAGAAATTAAAGTGTTTATGTTTAGTTTTTTTTTTTAAAAAAAAATTTCCGTGATCCTTAGCCATTATAGTTAGTGGATTGTGGGAGCTGGAGTCCTCCCCGCCCCCGAACTCTGGTTCTTTTTACTTCTGTTATTCAGTTTTACCTATAACAATTGGAATTCCTGCTGTGTGACAAAGCTAAGGTATAGGTGGCATCTTAGGAGCTTTGAAGTAGCTAGAGGCAGGAGGGAAGTAGGGAAACGGAGGATAGAGGGCAGAGCAGGAGTGTAAGCCTGAAAATTACTGAAGGTTGGATTAGTTAGAGCTACAACCATGGCTGAAGAGTTCAGGGAGAATGGAGAAACCAGAGTCCAGGAAATGAAGCTATAGTCCAAACCATTCAGATGGGAACAACAAAATCAGGAGCTGAGCCATAATGCAAAAAAACAGGAGTTAGAGAGAAGTGAAAGTTAGAGAAAGTCAAGAGATGACATCTGTTCAAGATATCTTACATGGATAGCAAATAGAGATGTACACAAATGAAAATCATGTGTTTGGTTCACCATTGCATTGAACATATGCTTGGTTCAACAGTGAACCAAACAATTGTTTGCCTTTGTTTCTGAACGTGTTTGAAAACAAGAAATACAGTTATTTCCATTTTAAAAACTCTTTTCAATGCCAAAACGCAGCGAATATGAACTGTTTGATCGATAGGTACATGTCGGCAAGTGGCAGACTCGTTCAGTTTGATTGAATTTCCATATATCCAAACAACCACATGCTTGGTTCAATCAAATTCTCAAGTGTAACTTTGCATATCCCTAATAACAAGAGTTGTGGCTCACCACAGTACAAAATTGATATTGGGGCACCTACGAGAATGAAATACCGTAATAATCAACCAGCTGCAGCTGTCACTCAAGGTTAAACAACAAGCCAGTAGGAAGTGTCAAAATGGCATTTTTGCCCCCCCCACCCCAAAAATCGGTCTGTTGCTAACTTAGAACCTGGCATCTGCTGATGCCATGTACACATGTAAACTGTGTTTCCTGCATCTAGGAAACATAGTGGATTTTGACAGTAGTTGTGCAGACATGTATAACTCTTGTTTCCTGGACATGACCAATCACATTTGAGGCCTTCCGGGAAGTGTAGCCTTCTGGAAGCACTTATGGTTCTCCATTTGTCAGAAGGTCCAAGCAAACATGAGGTACCTACCTGTGAGCAAAGCAGGGCTTCAGAGGACTGAATGGCTGGCAACAGGGGCCCAGCCTGGCAGGTGAGATCAACACATGTTGTACAAGGTTGGCAGTGAATATGAGTGGAGAAAGGACAGACCACAAACATAAGGGGAGAAGAAGGGAGGCTTCAGGTATGAGGTAAGTGGGAAGACCATGGGCATGAGTGAAGGAGGTTCAGTGAACTGAGGAACTGAATGTTTATGCATTTCTAAATGATTCTTCAGTAGCTACAACTCTGCTATAATGGCGTTCGAATAATGTGGGTCTGTAGAACCTCTACAGATTGGCTCTAAAAAGTATGGCAAGCATGCCTTGCTAGAGAAAAGATGGCAAAAAAAATCATATGCAAGCTTGCTTTATCATTTGACACAAAGCTCGATTTAAGAATACGGCATTCTCCCCATGGTCAGCAAAACCATTAAGCACGTTAACCACAATGTCTTTCCTTAGATTGTAAAGACATGCTAATTGATTACGAGAGAGGTTGAGCTATTAGAAAGTATGCTACAGAAACAATGTTGCCCCTGTAATACTGAAATGCCAGCTGCCTCTGTTCCCACCCTGGTGGTAGAAATTTGTGGTAATTTGGTTAGACTTGTTCTGCAAATAGTAACTTGCATGACAGATCACCATGTCTCATGAATAATAAAACAGACCGACAAGTGACTCTTTGTGACTGCTTATGTCTCTTTCATTTTTGACCAGTTGAAGTCTGAAAACATATAAGATTGCTTTTCTTATTTTTTTCATCGTGTCCAAAATTCTCCAATGGCAAGGTGCGTGTGCACCGGAGGCCAAATATTACCTGAAATCTTCACCCCATCTGCTGTGCTGTTCTTAGGAATGCAAGAAACGACAAAAGTGATGTTGCTTGGCACTTGTTTATTTAGAGACATATTGACCCTTATTATTTCTTCACAGGCCTCCAGAACTAGCATTAAAGTATGCTAATATCTCAGAGGGAGTTTGCAAGCCTGGATATGCGTCTGCCGTCATGACTGCTATCTTCCCAAAGTAAGTGACCGGTTCCTTTGGGTTTGTGTTTTACAATCTTGCTCTTTCACAGAAGGGGACAATGTATTGTATTGTTGGAATCAATCCCAGCCAGTACTGTTAATGTTCAGGGATGATGAGGCTGAGGGGTTACAAGTTTCCCATATCTCTTCTGTTATTAGGGGCTGTTATGTTTTGGAGCATCACAATAGAAGTCATTATCATAGAATTATTTAATTTATTGTTATGATATCTTTTTGGTCTAGTGGTTAAGGTGCCAGACTCTTATCTGGGAATACTGGGTTCGATTCCACACTTCCCCATGAAGCCAGCTGGGTGGCCTTAGGCTAGTCACAGCTCTCTTCTGAGCTCTCACAGCCCCACCTACCTCACAGGTGGTCTGTTGTGGGGAGAAGAACAGAAGCTTTGTCAGCCGCTTTGTGTACCCTTAAATGGGTGAGGAAAGAGGGGTAGAAAAGCCAGTTCTTCTTCTTTTTTATTGCTGGGGAGAAGTAGAGTAAATGTGCGTACTGGATTTTCTGTCTTAGGTGCCCAAATAGTCTTGGCTGTTGGTAGAATTGCTAATCATCACCATTACCATCATCATCCTTCACTCAACTGCTTGGACGTCATGAGCATGTGAAACGATTCCACTGAAGTTTATTTTGTCCAAGCTGATATGAATATTCCATTATGGTCTCTTATTTTCTTTATTCACATATGCGAATCATGACTTTGATGGTGCAATCATCCAGTAATGCATGTGAATTCATATTTGGGCCAACCTTGTAATGTTGTGGCTGCTTATGCTGAATCCTTTGTCAGACACATTCATGTTTCTGACTGCATGCAAGCATTCAGAATCTAAAAGCCAAAACCTTATGTTCAGTCTTTGACCTTGAGTGATTTGACGCAAAGTCCTTGTTCACTGAAGGGAACTTTCATAGTTGGAGGCCTTTGGTTGTGTAAGAGTTTCATTGCTGAGCAACTTTGACCTCTTTTTTGGGAGAAAAAGGGTCTTCCCCCACCCTGCATTTAATAGAGCGCCCCCCCCCCAGTCCTGTGGGATATGTTGATGGTGTCTGTGGCTTAAAGGGCGTGGTATGACAAGGGCTTCTCTTCTGTTCATTACATCTAAGTATGAAAGATTTTCTTCTTTGGTGTGGGATGCCTGTCAGCAGACTCTTTGTTATGTTTTTTAGTTGAAATAGAGTAGCAAGAACTAAGGCTGCATCCACACTCAGTAAAGAAAAAGCCCTTCTGAGGCAGCTTAGAGGCGCCTTAGAAATGGTACATGGGTGAGGTTCTTCACATTCCAGCCTGCCCCTCCCCCAATCTTCTTAGGCTCAAGAGGAAGGATTAGACACGGCATGAGAACCTTTGTTTTTGATGTTTTGCTGAGAAGATACAAATATAATTCCGTTTATTTACACATTATTTTATCTGATAACAAAACTTATCTGATATCAACTTGCCTCTCTCCCCTCACTACTTCCCTCCCACCCTCTAGCTACATTTTCTCAACCACCTTTGCAGTTCCATGGGTGCTTTTTTTCCTACATGTGAGCAGAGCCCGATAAAATGTGTCTGTCATATTATATGACTATTATACATGCACATTACCTCCCACTTTTCTTCCAAATCTCTTAAGGCAACAAACATTATTTCCTTCCCTTGTCCTATATTATAATCCTGTGAAGTAGCTTGCGCTAAGAGGTAGCGGGAACCCAAAATTGCCCAGTGAGCTTTGAAAGGCAGTGAACATTGCTTCTACATTGCAGTCCAACATCTTAGGCACTGTTCCTGCTGCCAAGAAACGTTTCCTCCTTTTTCGCTGTGTGCCGCCATCTCAGCTTGGAGCTGCTCTCTTTGGTCTGGTTGCAGCCATTGCCTAAGATGGCTAGTGTAAAGGACTCTCTATCTTTGCACCAGCTGAGCGGTGAAGCAGCAGAGTTTGCCTTTTGCAGAATTCCCCATTTTCCACTGTCACTGGACCCAAACCATCATGAGTGAATCTACAGTCTAGCCGCCCAGAGACCCTTGGGTATGGGATATAAATATAAATATAAATAAATAAGAGGCTATTCGCACTTGGCCTTTTTCTGGAGTATATCCCAGGCTAGGGGTCTGTGGTCCAGATGCTAATGCAGACTCGAGCAGACTTCCCTTTGGGCCTGCTGACACCAGCACTAGCCAATGGACAGCCAGTCCCTATTCCAGGATATATTCCAGAATAAAGCCCAGTGCGAATAGGCCCTAAATCTCAAGTCCTGCTTTGTGGCTGGAGGGTGGGATCTGTGTGGTTTAGGGTTCCTATTGCTATTTTGCCTACTGTGTGCAAAATCAAGTTTTATTTTAGTTTTTCAAAGAACCTTGATCTTGTTGCTTTTTTTCCCATCTTGCCATTCCTGCTGATTCTCCGTTTTTAAAACTTAAAATTGGCTATATCATCCCAGTGGAGTCCTTGTGCCTGGGTTTAAGCTAATTTCCTCCCAAATTAATTACAGTTGTGGTGACTGGATACCATCCAGTCATGGCCAACTCCTGGTTGACTGCGTGGGAGCCTCCATGGGGCACCGCTAGGCAGATTTCTTGGCAGAGATACAGAAATGGTTTGCCACTGCCTACATCTGGGGATCGGAAGAGCAACCCTCTACTTTCTAGGCAGTTCTGTTCTATCACTGAGCTACAGCCCCTCACTGCTAGTTAGCTACTAAGCCAGAATCGAGGTTCCTTCAACTGGCATATAAAAAGCTCTGAATAATTGGGGTGTGATTGTTTAACGGATTGACCCTCCCGTTTTGCATGTTTAAGACTGCTAAAATTGTCTGGGGAGGTCCTGTTGTGGATGCTGTGAATGACTGCTGTACGCAAGTCATTGGTGACACCTGCCATCTGGTGTTTGTAATGCCTTCTGGTGTTTGTAATGTCCTGGTGTTTCAGTGCCTTCTACAATCAAATTCCTCAAGCCTTTGCACCCACGGTTTTCCACTGTGAATGATTCTTCCTCTTCCCTCCCTTAATTGTGTTTTATTTTTTGTGATGAAACCTGTTTTAAGATTTTTAAAATGGAAGCAGTATTTAAACATTTTCATCAAGCGAAAATTGATGATCTCTTGTTCTCCTCCCTCGCATTTTTTATTTTTTATCTCTTCCTCTCCTGCCTATCCCCTGTTCAGCTTCCACAAGAGAGTACAGTCTTGTTTCTGTGAAGCACTGATACATAAAAGGCTTCAGTTGCCCATGTAGATGACCTCAGCTGGTCACTACTGCACCAGCAATATCTACTATTATTGATTATTTTGGTTAAAGAACAACTTTGCCTGTCTTACTAAACAAATCTTGGAAAGGAAGGAAAGGTAGATTCATTCATGGACCCCTCTGCATCTGGCTTTAGATCCCCATTATTTACATAGTAAAATTCTCTGGACGCCACTGTTTATTTGCCCTTTGTGAGAAGTCTCGGATTGGTGTCTTGTATGGTTGCCTATTTGTTACCTCCTTTCCTGTTTTTTATACACCATTCTTTTTATCGTCTTTTGTATACTGTTATAAACTTTTATAAGATATTATATTTTCACTAGTAAATTTACCATTATTTGTATATAAGGGTGTGTATCTTTCCCCCTTTTTTGGTATCAGGACACTTTTTTAGTTTTCTCATATTAGAAGGACCTTGGTTTTTTCTCCTTGATAGATCTTTTGTGTTCTCTCTGTTGAGTTGATCTATCTGATTTTGATTTTTTGGGTTGTATTTTATTTATTTACATATATTTCTATTCTACCCTATACTCAAAGGCTTCAGGATGGGTCAACAGTAAAATCAGTATAAAAACAAATTAGTTAAAACAGTGAAAGTGGCTGTGTAAATGGCTGAAATAAATGCATGACATTTGTGCATTTGCATCACCTTTCCTGTACTTCCTGATAACTGGGGTGTTTTTCCACTGCAGCCCTTAGATCTGGATCTAAGAAGATCCGGATCTAAGGAATGGGTACATTCCCTAATCTGGATCTAGTAGATCCGGATTACGGGAAGTACCCAATGTGTTTCCATGGGTGGTCTAGCACCCAACAGCAATGGGTGCTAGCCTCCCTGCCGTGGAAACACCGGAGCACCCTTTTGGAAATCTGGATCTACCCATGAGGGGTCTGCCTGTCACCCCAGGTGTCTGGGGGGACAGGGGGTGCAATCTCAGAAGTGTCTTCAAAGTCATTTCAAAGTCATTTCGAAGTCACTTCAAAGTCTGTGCAAAACAGCTCCATTGAAGTCTGTGCTGATCTTCAGAGTGAATTTCGAAGTGACTTCAGAACTTCAAAGACGCTCCAGAGCTATTTTGCACAGATTTCGAAGTGACTTCGAAATGACTTCCCCTCCCCCTAGCCTCCTCTAGACCCCATTGCCACACAAGCGTGGAAACAGGCTCCCTTTAATCTGGATTTTCTGCCTGAAGACCCCATTGTAGACCCCATTAATGGGGTCTACAGAAAATCTGGATTAAAGGCCAAAAAGATCTGGATTTCCCCCACAGCAGTGGAAACAATTGGGTTCAAAATGGGTGCCGTAGTGGAAATGGGATCATCCGGCTCACAGCCAAAAGGTACAAAAATGGGTGCAAAATTGGGTACAATTGACAGTGGAAAAACACCCCTGGACTGCCTCCAGACTAGTGGACTAAATCAGCAGTTAAATGTGAAAGTGCAATGTACTTACTGTACGGTGATGACTGGCATCCCAACTGGAAAGGCAGCTCCATAGCTTCCCCATTGAAGCTCCGGATTTTCTTTATATTGCGCAGTGAGTTTTATTGATCCCGCATTAAGGTAATTGCACAGTCCCAATCATATAACGTGACATCATGACAATGAATCAATCACTGTGTGTGACGGCTCAATTAGGCCTGCACATTTCAGTGTGCTGTATAAATGCATCTGCCCTGCTGAGATCTGCAGGGTGGTTGGAGGAAGGCTATATTAATACTAATGCTCTTCCTAGAAATTGGAGAACTGTCTTTATTTGCTGAAAGTACCAATAGCTGGTCTTTTCTTAGTTGATAAACTAGGGCAGATTTTTTAAGGTTCAGAAAGCAAGAAAAATATCTATACTGAAGGAGCATTCTGAGTTTCCAGATGATAAAATCTCAATTGTTCATGACTGTATTTACCCAGGTCTGTCAGGATCTTTGCTTAGTAGTAGTGGCTAGCATTTTAATGCAAAACATAAATTGATTTATATAAGACATTGTCCACCTTGTTCATGCTTCATGCTGCACAGAAGGTAGTAAATTAGTGATAAATAAATTATGCTTCTCTTAACACTACATAAAAGCGTTGAATTGCAGAGGTGGGAATAAGAGAAGCATACTTATTACTTGACATAATGGTGAAGAAGTGCACACACTAGATTTTATTTCCAAGCCAAACTGAAAGACCATTATGGTGGAAATGAATTCAAAACAAAATACAGTTTGTTTCTTTTTCCAGCAAATGTTTCATTGACTTCACTAATCATCCTCTGGGATACTTATAGCTGCTTGAGCTATTTTAACATAAACTTAGAGCTGCTAAATATGGAATCCAACAGCTGAGCCTATTCAGGTAGAAAAAGTAGGAAGAAACAAATACAAGAAGGGAAGACAGAACAGACTTTACTGTTAATTGTGGGCTATGAATTCTGTATGAGTAGGCCTCTTGAATTTTCTGCTTTGATGTTTCCTTTCTACGTCATTGTAGGTGTCATAATTTTTATCTCTTGTCTCCCTTTATTTTTTTTGTATGGACTCGCTCTTTTTTCATTACGTTTTATATTTCATAAATGCTTCTTATAATACAACCTTAATGGCTGTCCCATTTTCTTTGCATAAAATTGCCCATGTTCTAACATAAGATCTAGTATACTGTGCCATGGTCAAGGAAATATTAAATCTTTTCCTTGATCACTTTGCATAGATGTTGTTTCAAGGTCATTGATGCTATACGTACTACATTGGCCACGACTCTATGTTTCTTTATAATCCTTTGGATTATTTCACTAAATAGATCTTTAATGAATGACAAGAGGTCCACTTTGGATCCTGATTTTTGAATAACTGTTGACCAATTACAAATCTTTCTTTCTTGGGCAATATACTGGAGAAAATGCTCATTCTGGAAATTGATGTGTTTATTTGTTTGTTACTGCAATTAAAAGGGTTATTCAGGTCTACCTTGATCAATAGATTTGGGATGCCTGACTCCTGGACAGACTGCCTACTGGTTTTGGTTTGGAAGCTTCTTATATCTCTGAAGAATAATTGTAAGATGCTTCTGCCCTTAAGATAATGTCACTCCCATATGTGGATATTTTCTGAAGCTCTTGCCATAGTGTTTGCTTTATTCAGACAACACTTACTTATTCCACAATATTTGGATAATCTGGAATAAAATGTGTCTGGATGTGCTTTTCTCTGGATTATCCAAGTAATGTGCTGTCTGGATGAAGCTTATGTCTAAGTATTAGATATCAAAGCCACACTCCTTATATCTAAGTATTGGATATCAAGTACTCCTTTACTCCTTTACTGGGTTTACTGGTAACTGTTGTATCATAACTGGAAAATCTGCATGTAACAGTAGCAGAAAATTGATGGGAGTCCTGAACTGAGGCAGTTGGAACATTGACTCCTCTGAACAAAGTTTAATAGAAAGCACATATTCTTCCTGTTAATGCTTAATGCTGCTGGCTTTCTTTGTTAATCTCTGTCTTCAGTCAAAATGATCACATTAAATCCCCAGATGAAAGATTCAGTTATGGCTGAACTCTTTCAAAATATGCCATTTTGTTACAGCAAATAAAAATCAGTCTACCACAGTTCTAAGTCTTTGTAGTTTTCTAACCAACATCTTTGTCTCATTTTTACTCTGCCTTTACCATAATTGTTTTATGATATCAATCCTCCTAAAACACTAAGAGTTGGACAAGTTATAACCTTGTGAACTTTTACCAGAGATTTTACACTGATAGTAGTATGTTACATTACATTAAGTGAAAAATTTGATGTAAATGGTTATTGCCTGATGCATACTTAGAAACCAGATATTCTTCCTAGACTTCCACTCTGGAGTCTGCTTATCTGAGTAAGGGCCTTTCTGCACTTAGCTTAAATCTGGGTTACGGTCCCCTGTAGCCCTCTTTAGGGCCTCTTTTTCTGCACACTTTTGTGGACTAGAGCAATCCTGCTCACGACTAATATGCTCTGTCTGCACCAGATGGAGCATATTCCAAATCTGAAGGGCCTGAATCCAGACTGCTGGTGGACCTGATTTAATAGGACTGCTGGCGTACTAGCATGCAAAAATCTGGATCACAGAGGCATGCAAAAGCTGTAAATTTCAGGATGTGCCCAGATCCACATGGAAGAGGACTAAACCAGCAGTCTACAGCAGAGGCCTAGCCAAAGATCTCTGGTTTATTAAAGATCAGTCTGATGTAGAACAGGAGGAAGACATTGTCTGCTGTGGTATCCAGATAACTGAATGGTTTTTGCCCTGAAATATGGTAGACACAGACCCTGAGTGAGTTTCAAAATATACTTATTGCTACTTATTGTAATTGAAAATACAGTGTGTACCAAGGCATTTTCTAGATTCTGATAAGTTTTCTTGGTTAATTTTGGATGGCCTTTTAAATCATGTTTTCTCCTGCTTCTCTTTTTTTATGGAATGCTCTGAGGCAGAACAACAATAGAAGTGTATTCCTTCTAAAATAATTATGATATAAAATAACTTAAAAATAAGATGGTTTTTCTTTGTATTTTGCTTATTCCTGCTTATTCCCAGCTTACTGGTTTCATTTTGAATTTGAGATCTTAGGTGATACCAGGTACTGTAGCTTAGCCTGAAAAGTCAAGAAAATACCCTAGAAGAATATGTTTATCCTTCTAAAAATATTTTTAATGCATTTTTAAAACTATGATGTAATGGCTTGTCTTGTAAGCTGCCCAGAGAACTTTGGTTATAAGACATCTATATGAAGTGAATGAGCGAACAAGTGAACGAACAAACAGACAAATGCAGCTATAAGTTATGGGTGTGCTGCTTTCACAAAACTTTATTGGCTTTATTTTTGCAAGTCAGAAGGAGCCTGTGGGCTCATTCAGTGGTGTCTTTAGTTTTATTCTAGTAAGCTAAAGTATAAAGACTGTGGAAAAGGCTATCAAGTTTATAGAAAGCGATGGAAACAAGTCTTGTTTGCCCTACTTATTTAGTTTGGTTGCTTCAAAATCTGATTTTTTCCCCCTTAAGGCAAGGTATCAGGGAAGTTCAGAGTGATCAAGATGTTAGCATTCCAGTTTAAGTGACTGCATGTGTCCAGCTTTGATTCAGCTCCTAAATCATTAGAGGTACCACTTCTGTGAACCTCTGCTTCATACACTTGAAATCTGATGCCTTTGCTTTCAACAGAAATGTAGTCAGTTAAGAGTGTTGGATTTATTTGTTTTAATTAAATGACAATTTAATTGTGCAAGAGGCCTTGCTTTTAGGGGGAACATTTAATTTCCATTAAATGCACTACAGGCCTTCACAGCAGGTATAAAGTTGATCCTGAGTGCAAAACTAAGTTGTCGTCTGTGCTGCATGAAATGAGGCCATTTTGGTTTATTCTTTTATTGCAGTCTAAGTACTTTGGACAGCAGCATTTATGTATCAGATGGCCTTTGTTGAGAACCAAATATTTGCCTTTTATTTATTTCTTGTATTTATGTCATAACCTTCACCAGAGGGTCACGAGTGGATTGCAACTGGTGTAATGTGTGCCCAGCCAGAAATTCCCGTCAAATTCTCCACAAGTTCCAGCTTCCAAACCACCTTCAAGGGTAGCCCAATGTAGAGCTCATCACAGTAGTCTAGTTTGAAGGTTACTTCTGTCCCTTTGGTTGGGGATGAGCAACTTTGGATTAAGAAAAATAAAAGTGACTTGTTTCTTTCGACCAGTGACCCATTCAGACTAGCAAGCTCTTCTCACAGTGGTCATAAGGATGCTTCTGGGAGTGGAATATTTGGATATTATCTTGTTGCTTTCTTCACTCTTGGTTCCACAGCAACTAGATTTTACAAGACCCTTTCCCCTTCTTAACTGTGAGGGCAACAACTGTGGTAACCCCAAATTCAGAGTTTCATGTAACACCAGCCTTTTTGCACCAAGTGAAGATTATGTTTTTCTTCCAGTCTTTAGGGAGTCACACATTTAGTAAATGAAAGGAGAAAAAAAGCTATCCAGTACTTATATTTTACATGGAGAGAAGTGGTTCTGAATCTACAATGTAGCCAGATCAATTATATTCTTAGTTCATCAGTATGGTTCATTTCTAACCCTAGTGTCTAAATAAGGCATTAAAAGGCTATTCACTAGCATTATGTAGCAAAGTCATTCTTTGTCTTGTTAATATGCTTGCCCCACTGCATTGAATTAGTTGTTTTTTCCCAGCAAAATTAATTGCTCTTGGTTTATTATAGAGATTGCTTTACCCTCTTCCAAGAACTGTTTGTTCCCAACAGTGCATTTTAGGATATGTTTGTATGTGCTGGCATTTTTTTGGCTTTTTTAAGGTCACCTTGGGCTCAGAAAGGTTTAGAGAATAACTGCTAGAACAGGCCAAAGTAACTCAAAAGGAAAAAAAAATCCCACTTGTGGTTGAGTTGCAGAACTTGTATCTCCTTCTTTTTGGAGCTTCAACCAGGAAAGTATTCTTGATCTTTGAAGGGACAGTTCTAACATTTTTGTCCATTTTATAGCTTCTGTAATGCATGCTGCTGTGTGGAAATAGTTTCCCTCCAAAAAAATTGAATGAACAACAGGAGCTTTATAGATAAAGCAAAGGAGACAATAGTGTTGTAAGCTTCAGTCTCCCTTTAATTTTTGTAATAGAGTTTATAGTGTTGAGCATTAGATTACAACCACGCCTATGTTCAATAGGTATCTCATCCCTATTCTTGCTTCATCTCCCCTTTCTCCATCAAGCCTGCCTTCATCCTTCCCTTGAATGCTGCCTGCAACTCCTGCCCTTCACCATTAGTTTACCAAACTTGCTTTTCCAACATGTATGGTTGATCCAGTTGTTGAAGGCAGATACTCATATTCCTGATGGTTTCTTCCTCTCCATCCTCCTCTACTACACCCACAAGATAGGTCAGTCCTCTGACAGGGACACCTAAGAGCCACACACACCATCCAAATTGTGATTTGTGCCCTTTGAGGTGTCCTCAGAGCTATTTGTTTATTTACCTTTAAATAAATACTCATTTACTTATGAGTACTTATGTCCTGCCCTTCACTGGAAGGTCCCAGGGCAGGTAGCAACAATAAAAAGATAAAAACCATAAAATGGTATAAAAAATATAATCCTCCATACCTGGAAAGACAATATTTAGAGGAAGCTAAGCTTCAAAGGCCTAGGTGAGGAGGGACATTTTAACCAGGCATCAAAAGATACATAAAGTTGGCAGCTGACATACTTCCAGAGGAAGGCCTATTCCAACGCCTGTGGGCCACTTTAGAAAAGGCCCTCTCCAGCCTGGGTGGGCCATGATAATTTGGAGCTGCTTCCTTGCAGGACTGAGTCCCTCTTGCCAGCTGCTCTGGACTCTACCTGGTCTCAGCTTCACCAGAGACCACAAAAGACAACTGGTTATGGCTTTCAGCTGCTGGAATCCCTGCCAAAGGAGTAGGAGGAGAACCTTGCCATCCCTCCAGGGATGGTTTAGTGGTGGTGTTCTCTGGATGACTCTCCATCCTGGCTGGGCCCTGACAATTTGGAGCGGCTTCCTTTCAGGACTGGGTCCCTCTTGTCAGCTGCTCTGGACTCCACTTAGCCTCGGCTGCCTCATTTGTGTATGTGTGTTTGGCTTATTTTGCGATGTTTTGTATGATGTGCAGTTTTTATAATGATTATTATTTTGCATTGCATATTTTCTGTTTGTTGTAAACGACCTTGAGCAAATTTTCTTTTGGAAAGGCAGTATACAAATAAAATGGGAATGAAAAATGAAATGAAATCTGAAAGAGACAGGAGGACAGAAGACAGTTTGTGTGACTTTGTGATGGGAGTACCTTTCTGCCACTTCTAGGTTGTCTAATTTACCATGTTTTATATTGCTTCCCTTTCAGTATTTATTGTCCAAAATAAATCATTGGATGCTATTGTTTCCAATTCACTGACTGGATGAGACTGATGAGTCCAGTAACAACTGAAAGTGAAAAGTTGCTCCTAATAAACTTGCTGTATTACAAATTAATTTCTTTCTGCATAAGAGATCTCTTGGCCCATGAACCACTTAATCTGCCTCACCTGCTTCAGGCTGCTTGGTTCATACATAGAAAGAGTAGTAGGTGAGTGTAGACGAAAAGGAAATAGGACACAGCAAAATGTTTTTGGCTTTGTTTTGTCTAGTGTATTTGGTAACGATGCAGTACAAACTGTCCAGATGAATTCTTTTCATTCCATGATGACTCAGATTACTGACATATTAGTTTTATGTAAATTGTTATTCCCCACTCCTCCATCTAATGCACTAGACTTATGTGTGACCTCCTTCACCAAGAAAGTAATAAACGGAGTCCTAAAATTGAACTCTTCTGGTAACGGAATATATAGTAAAGGATTCACTTAGAGAAGGGCAATTGGCAGCTCTGAACACAAGATCTAAACGGAGTGACAAGCTGTTACACTCATTTCCTGCTTTTAAACTTCTCGAAAGCATGTGGTTGGTCTCTTTTGAAAACAAAACTGGAAAGGATGTGGGTCAGTTACTTGCCCGAGCAGTCTAGTTCCAAAATGTCAAGCCTTTCCCTTCCCACTTCTTCACTGTTGGAGCAAATAACTTCAATTTCCTGAAATTATTGTCTCTGGATCAGCTTCAGATATTATCAACTATTAGTCACAAAAGCTAAGTTTAGAGGTATGATGCCTCTTGTGTGTGACTAATGCTGTATACTGAAGCTCCTATGTTGTATACTAAGGAGGTTTGCTGTAAGTCCACTAAACAACAGTTGTGCAGATTATGATGTAACAGGCAGCTTTGTGAGCTGTTATTGTTGATGTTGTTGGTTGGAAGTTGTGGCTGACTTCTGGTTGACTGCATAGACACCTCCATGGGCACATCTATGCAGTTGGGAGGGGGGGGGTTGGCAGAGATAGAGAAGTGTTTTGCCATTGACTACTTCAAGGAGAGGCTGGGGATCAAACCAGCGACCCTCTGCTTTCTAGGCAGTAGACAATTTGGTTTACCATTGAGCTACAGCTGTTCCCTTGGTGGGCTTGGGAGAGTGTAAACATAGGAGGAAAGCAGAGATGTTCATGACTGGGTTTTTCTATATATATTAATTGCATTCATCTCCTCCCAACAGCTTACCGAACAGCTTTTGGGTCAGAGTAGGGATAGCCTAATTAGGATGGAGGTGTGTATGCGTGTGTGTGTGCGTGTCTGCATGTGTCCATATCTGTAGCAATTCTGGCAAATACCATTGCCAGGGAACCTCTGATTAGATCAGTGGTTCCAAAAGTTTTTTTGGCCATGCCCCCCTAAGTACATTATGATTTTAATTTTAAAAATGTGTCACAATATATATCTATTTTATGTATATGAGGCCTCTAGAACCATATGAAAATGCAAAAAACCAAAACAACAAACACCTTGAATAACTCATTCCTGAATTGCCTCCCTTAAAAATCAAATTGTCTCCCTGTGGGGCATGTGCCCCACATTGAGAACCATGGGATTAGATACTGTGTGACACTTAAGGGCAAAAAGGCTGCCTATTTTTGTATCCAGTTATCTGTTTCTTTTTTTTCCTTTCATAAGGCAAAGTATTCTGGTGTTTTTTCTGCATCTAATTATTGCCCGCAAATGAGATAAAGCATTGGTAAAAACAACCAAACACCAATGTTTCTTGTGAGCTCTTTTGTGGCTGCTCTATGATCTTTTAGCAATTGTTGCTGATATATTATTGTGAGTGTATATCACTTCAGCGTAAAACGGGTTAATTTTCTCTGTATATTAGAGTTGCAATATGGGAACTGCTGATTGGCTAACTCTGCTGTAACAGTTTTAATGTCACATACTCTCTCTCTCTCTCTTCAACCAAGTAAATAGATGGACTCTAGCATCTCTAGACAAGTATATCTGATGTAAATAAGTTATAAGACTCACAAGTTATATGGAACAAAACAAGAAGTTGTATGCTTCAAGTCTGTTCTTCAACATGCTCTCTGCTATTAGTATAGTTTTCTGAGTGGAAAAGAAAACAGTGGTCTTACTGCAACTGAAACATCCAATAGCAAAGGAGTCATTTTATTGATAAATATATTTTAAAAGGTTCAGTATCAAAAAAGAATATCATTTTGGTGGCTGAGATTTTAGAAACCTGGCCATCTCATTCTGAATTCAGCCTTAATTATAGATTTCCTTGCTCTTATTTTTTAATACAATAAATGTTATTGTAATGTCAAAGCATAATACATGACAATCAGGATCTTCTTTCATATCATGCAATATCCACACATGCCCACCCTTATACTCTGCATGTCCATCTGAGCAAACCTATTGTCTCTGGTATATTAATAATATCCAAGTTAGTCAATAGTCAATAAGTGGAGAACAGATTTCCAAGTACATATTCATAATTCCACCCCTCCATTTTTCTGTAAAGTAATATGCTTGTTTATCATTATTTCCAATATTTCTGTATGCCGGTACTCATGAGATAGATTGTCCATATATTTCCAGATATTGTGCAACATGTAATAGAGTAACTGTTTGATTGCATATTACTAATTTTATTTTTGAGAAATCTTGTAACAAATATACTGCTGGCTTTAATAGTATCAGCGCTATAAATACGCTGGCAAGATCTTGTTTTATTATATTCCAGAAGGATCTTACTCTTGCATTTCCACCACACATAGAAATATGTAGGAGTTTCTTGGCACTCTCTTTAGCATTTCATTTCTGGAGTATTCACTATTCTTGCAATCTAGTGAGGGGTCCTATATCAGCCATGTCCTATTTTTGTAATGTTCCTTTCATTTCAAGTGAGGTTTGCTAAGAATATTTAATTTGTCTAAGTATATACCAAATGTTATCTGAAATGTTTTTGCCCAAATCAGTTTCCCAGTTACCCTTTAAACCTTGTAATAAAGTATTTTGCAAGTCTATAGTTATATTGTATAGTCTTGAAGTAATCCTTTTTATAGAGCTTGTAGCAGTTTCTATTGTTCTCTCAAAAGGGGAGTTAGGTCTGGAAATGTCCATGTCCTTGATGATTCAGAGCAGCAGCATGGTTGCAAACATAGGGTGTGATCGGATACATCTAAAGAGGTACCCTGTGGGTGAATTTGGGGCTCTAAGAACGGACATTTTCTTCTAAATTCACATTATCCCACTTTAAAACCTGGGAGTGGGTGCTTCTTCCTCATTTGTGAGAGCAACTCGTTCTTTTATTTGGATTGAGCAGGAAAGCTACTTAAGTACAGAGAAGGGGAATATAGCCAATTACAGTGTGTAATGGCTACTAAGGACAAGTAGCCAATCAGGAAGTTGTTGCCGGACTTGGAGGCAAAGAATAAATATTGAAGTGAGGAAAAAATAAGAAAGAATTATGTAACTGTTTGAATGGCATTTTTGTGTGTCTGTAGAAGAGATGCTTTTTCATAAAGGGGGACAAAAAAACCTTGTCTGATCACACCCTAATATCCTCCTGGTATTTGGTATCTCAGGAATGTCATGGTATGATAAGGAACACACATTGGGAAAAGACAGCCCCAATTGAAAATATGTATCATCTTGAAATTTCTAGTTTTCAGAAAGGGAAAATAATTCCAGAGGTGCTACAATACCTGCCGGGTATGGGGCGGGATAGAAATGTAAATAAATAAATAATATACCTTTTGTCTTTTGCATTGGTGGCTGATGCCCATTGTGTCTAGTGAAGTAGGTGACAAGGCTTGTTTAATGGAAGAGGTAAAAACAGAGTAAGTAAATATTAGATGAAGTGAAAGACTCCAGCTTCTCTTGAAATTGACATGAATTTGACTTAACTGAGTGTAGTAGCGTACCAACATATCAGCCAACGCTGAATCAAGACAAGCATGAAGGAGAAAGTCAGAGCAGATTCAGACTCAGGGCTACTGAATGTGGTTGAGTGTTGCCAACTTTGCCCTTACGGGCCAGCTGCCCTGATCAGATGCTTGAAAAATAATGTATTATCTTAGACTTAATACAGGTAAACCTCTTTGTGTGTAGATCCTGGTATGTTCTGTTTTTAGTTCTTTGTTGTTAGATGCATTGGACAGATTTCCTTCCCAAACACGGCTGATCTGACCTGTTTTCTGTAAGTCATTCTTGTAGCTGTAACTACGTGTTTTTGTTGTGATCTTTGCTCTGGATGTATCGCTATACAGAAGTAGACTTCATTAAGTTTAGATCAACAGCTTGATATTTTTCCATTATAAATAAAAATGGAATGCACTTTGGAAGAGACTAAAAAAATCTTAGACTTTACGAAGTCATAATGCCATCAAATTGGCAAAAATAGCATGTCCTTGGCATGAAAAACTCATGCATTCTAGATGATCTTAAAGAATCTTCAGAAGAGTTCAGTAAGGGAAAAGATTGAATTTGGGTTTTGCATTGCAAGGGATATATTTTTACATTGAAACATGTGTTTAGATTGATCTTAAGTGTTCCTCATCCATTGAGAAATACATGTGAAGAAAATTATGCTGGAATGCAAAGTTCTCATGCATTTTGGATTTAGAGATAACATTTTTCACGTGTTCTTTTGCATCAGAATTGTGCTGCACCTTATGCAACTAGCATATGTCTCAAGACAGAAATAAAATCCTGTTAAAAGAAGTAGGAATGCTGAGATTAACCAGTTTTAGAGCAGTTTGAATACTGAAAGCAGGAGATGATGAAATCAAGTGTTACACATGAATAATGCATTAAGATGTAGTAGCCAGAAACCTTCCATATCTCAGTGACAAAACTAAATCTGTAGAATAGACATTAAAAATATCCTTCACTGATATAAGGTGGTTTGTATAAAACCTCTGGGCTTTGCCACAATGTTATAACCAATGTGGCTTTGCAGCTGTGTTGTAACTAGGGGTGTGCATGAATGCAATTTTTGGGATTCGATTCGAATAGAATATCTGAAGATTCAAATCTATTCAAATGTTTAAAATTTGAATGTATTCACATTCAATTCAAATAGAATACGTTCAAATCTATTCGTATGAATTTTCAATTTGTATTTGAAGATATGAATGTTGACAATATTCAAATGTGTCCATACGCATTTGTATGCATTTGTACGCATCCTGTTCTTATCCCGTATGGATCTCGTTTTCATGCCATACGTATCTGTACAAATGCGTACAGATACGAATAAGATGTGTACAGATACGTATGTAATGTGTACGGATACGTATGTAATGCATATGTATCCATACACATACGAATATCTGAATAATTCACGCAAATGATTCAAAAGATTCAAAAATTTGTCTGAATGTTCAATTTAAATGTATAGATGTTTGATTCAAATTCACATGTCCAAATTTGATTGAATTCGATTGACTTGGAAATGTTTCAAATATTAATGCACATTCCTAGTTGTAACCAATGTGAAACCTGAAAGAGGAAGATGGGTTCTGGCACAAGAGAAGACCTAGCTTGGCTAATGAAAATGATTTCTGGTTTGAAACCCACTTGGGAAGGGAACTTTCTGAAGAGAAGGTGTAGAAAAGGGCAACCAGAATGATTAAGGGGCTGGAATACCTCCCCTGTGAAATCAGGCTGCAACGTCTAGGCCTCTTCAGTCTGGAGAGACGGCGTTTAAGAGGGGACCTGATTGAAGTATATAAAATTATGCATGGTATAGAAAAGGTGGATAGAGAAAACTTCTTTTCTCTATCACACAACACTAGGACCAGAGTGCACTCTATGAAGCTGATGGGTAGGAGAGTCGGATCCAACAAAGGGAAGTATTTCTTCACCCAGAGGGTCATTGGCTTATAGAATGTGCTGCCGGAAGAGGTGGTGACAGCTACAAGTCTAGATCACTTCAAGGTAGGGTTAGTCAAATTTATGGATGACAGATGTATCAATGGCCACTAGAATGAATGCCTAAGTATATCTTTCAGGCTGGGGGCAAGGGGGAAACAAGATGCTTCTAATGCCATTTGCTGGGATTCAAGAGCAGGAAAAGGTTTGTCCTTGTCTCTGTTTGAGATGCCCATGAGCATTTGGCGGGCCACTGTGTGCGACAGGATGCTGGACTAGATGGGCTGTAGCCTGATCCAGCAGGGCCTCTCTTATGTTCTTAAGATTCACTGGAACACTGGTACAAAAATTAAAGAATTTTGCTCCAGAATTCTGCCATTGCTTTATCAAAGATAGCAATACACTTTTAAAAGATAGGATTGGTTTGCCATAGGGCGGTATACAAATAAATATTATTATTATTATTATTATAGATTACTAATAAAATTCCTCTTAATTGCAGCAAGGCTGACTATAGCACAGAATTGGAAAATTGCTCTTAATCTATGTAAAAATGTATGGTACCAGAAATTATAGGAACTTTCAAGTCACAAATTTATTATAGACCAAAAGAAAAGAATATATGGCCTACCTCTTCCGAAATGCATTGATGTCTGTGTGGAAAGTGTTGATAGACAACGGACCTATTTTAGAAGATCACTATAAGCCCCCCAAAGCAAATATTAATGTTATCCTTAGATTAATATTGTGAACTAACATATTGTTAACATAAGAACCTAAGAGGAGCCCTGTTGGATCAGGCCACAGTCCATCTAGTCCAGCATCCTTTGGCATGCAGTAGCCCACTAATTGCTTCTGGCCATTCTCAAGTGGCAGACAAAAGCAAAGCCTTCACCTGCTCTTTTTTCCCTGCAAATGCTGTTTAGAGGTACCCTGCCTGTTTCATTGATCTGGAGGCAGTACCTAGGCATCTGTTCTAGTACCCATTAATACACCTGTTCTCCATGAATTTGTCTAACCTTTCTTTAAAGCTACCCGGGCTAGTTGCTTCCTCTTCTGATTGTACCATGATCCTCAATAGCAAAAGGGGTGGGCATTTAGGATAGTCCCTTCTCAGTGTTGGCCCCCATATTATGGAATAGACTCCCACCTGAAGTGCTCCAGGCACCTTCAGTTCACATGTTCAGGATAGCAATAAAGACTCACCTACTTGCCCTGGACGGTGGAAACAGTTTCTCCTCCCCACTTTCATGTACTGTTAATTATTTTAGTATGCTCATTTTACATTTGGTTTTTATTGCTGTAACCCTCTCTGAGACCCTCCATAGACTGATGACCCTCTGGGTGAAAAAAAAAAACACCCTTCCTCTTGTCAATCCAAATGTCCTGCTCCATCAGCTCCATAGGGTGCCTCCTGGTTCTAGTGTTGTGCAAAAGTGAAAACAATGTTTATCTGTCCACGTTTTCTATACCATGCCTGATTTCATAAACGGTACATCAAGGTGGTCACCGCATAAATGTATTCTTTCAGAGGTGAAGATGCCTAGAAATTGCTTTATGCATTATGATTTCCAGCACCTTGATCACTCTGGTTCCACTTTGCTGCACCAAGAGTGATTTTAAATTGTTTGGCTTTTTTGTAACTATAGTTCTGGGAGTTTGTATTTATGGTATTTTATGTTTTGTTCATATTCACAGCTGTATCTTTCTTGGTGGTTATTTAATAATCATTTTAAAAACACACCAAAACCACATCTTTCCTCCCGCCCCAAATAAATATTCTGATTCATCTGCCTCAATTCTCTGAGTCATATATTTAGCCATAAACTTGCTTAAGCCTGTCTTACATCCTTTTATAGGAACGTGTCCCAAAATACTGTGATAAGGTGGCACTTTGGAGAAGTGCTGCATTGAGAAAACAGTGCTAGCATATGATCCTATTTTACACCCACTAACTGCCTTCTGTGAGCTAAAGACAGTTGCTGGCTGCTGGAATGAGGTGAATAGCAGAAACATTTTGGGGAAAAAAATCTCTTTTTAGTATTAAGCAGTGTTTTTATGATAGGGAACTAATTCACAAGTAGCTGGGTTGAAATATGTAGTTTTTCTTCTTAAGTTATGATCTCAAAAGAATGTCTTGGCTGGCAATGGAAAAGTAGTCATGGGGAAGATAAAGGATTTTTATCCTCTCTTCCCCGTGTGTGTTCTTTAGGTTCACATTGGGCAGTGGTCTGAGCTGTGACTGAAAAGTTATTCAGCTTTTATGGGTGCTTGCAAGTACTAAAAATATTTGTGGAACACTGAGGCTGTTGTTATGCTTGGGTTGCACTATAGTGCCATATCTTAGTTGCCATCTTAATGTGTCAGTGAAAGGATTATCTCTTCCTGAAGGAACACAGTATTCAGCTGATCTTGTATCTTTTTTTGTGCCGAACAAGAATGAGAGGGGATAACAATGGTCTTTGTAAAGGTCAGAGCTCTGTCTACAGAGTATTCTTGAGTTCTACATCAAAAGAAAAGACGTCTCTTTCATGTTTCCCTCTAAATAAAAACAAACACAATACAGAGTGGCTTTATGTTGAGGGTAATTGTGTATCTATAATAGGATAGGATGCCTTTTGGAGTAACTCGTTGCAATAAGAAAGATGTAGTAATTTGTACACCTGCAGCCAATGAGAAGAGATAAGAGATAGGGAAGATTTTTATTTTTATTTTAAACATGGAAATAACAATTGTAGTGTACAAGAAAATGAAAGTGCCTTATAACTACAGTCTCCAGCATACAGTCTCCAAAGTAACCACAGTCTGTCTTCACTAAAATGTAGTAGAGGGGCAATTTTGCACTTCTTTTCCCATCCCATGGATGGGAAAGGTCTGCAAAGGTTGACTAGCACTGGCACTTGCGAGTCCTAGTCAACAACATCCTAGCCCCCGCATGATCAATCACTTACCTGAGACTGATTGCATGGCCAGTCCACTCCTGGGCACTGCCATATTGAGTGTGGCACCCTGCGCAACAACGTGTGCACCAGCATTGTCATTACAGCAATGCTGATACTTTGCCCAAGTGCAGTTGCGTCAGGGGGTCATATAAACTGCCAGAGCACTTGCGTGGCAGCTAAGATGACCTTTGAAGCCAGAAAAAGTGCAGATGCTTGCCAGCTGGACGCTTCCAGGTAGGTTTTTGGTCGCATGGTTAAAATTTAGGTAGCTTGTGGTGCACAATGTCATGAACCACAGCTAGTTTACAATTAGTCAACATCTGGGTAGGCAGGGGGTGCTTGTAAGCTGTGACTCCTGTAAGTGCATATGCACCTGTCCGGTTGTTGACTAATTGTAACCTACAGGCTGAATTGAAGAAGTATGCTAGAAGGTGACCAGAACAGTCTGTCCTCTGAGGTGCACCAGGTATACATTTTAGAAGACTGCCAAAGAGACACATATTCACCTGGGCCTTTGGCTGAGGAAGCAGCTTCCCCTCACCCAGTTTCAGAGCATTCTTATTGTTTTTAGTGTTTTTTTTAAACTGTTGCAACCTCCCCTGAGATCTTCAGGTCTTTTACAGAATTAAAGTATAAATAAATACGCGACAAGGAAAATGTTCTACTCATTGTGACCTTTGTATAGGTTTATATATGTTGTTTTTTTCTATTAAAATGATATGACAAACTTCACTATACCAGAATTTTATTAGTAAGTTTCTTTATTGCAGTATAATACAGTCAACATTCCTGGAACAGCTGGAAGAAAAATGATCAAGCCTTTCATGTCAAGGACCCTTAGTGTCAGTCTGCAAAAGCAAGAAAAACTGTACTAGAATGATATCATGCTGCTTGTTTTAGAATTAGGCTAATTTTCCTTAAAGAGCTGTCTTCAGAATCTTTACGTCTCTGGCTCACCCACATTTGCCATGGGAATTTACCTCTGGTTGGGACCTCGTTGGAAGCTATTTATTTATTACACCACCTACTGTGTTTCATTTGCCTAGCTTGGCTGTAAGTGAGTGAGAAGACTTCTTTCTCTTTAAAAACTGGGAATGTGTACTTTAGGCTGCTTTTAGCCAGGGTGTATAGTACCCCAGGATTGTGTTGGTTTTTCCAGAAGTGTTCATGACAATCCCAGCATAGCCCTGGGATACTGGGGCAATATCCCATGATATTGCTATAGTGGGAAAAAGGATTCTCCACCCGCTTTTACCCACTTTAGCAATTTTCACTTATCTCTCTGGGTGCTGTATGTGTGGAGCCCCAACGTGTGGTGGGGCAGTTGCACACTTCCAAGTATCTTGGACTTCAGAATACCCACATGGTATGTGGCACATTAGTGGAAGGAGCATAGCATCCAGACAGCCAAATACAAATGCTTGCTCCCCGCTGTTGCCGCATCATCTGGGCAATAAATGATTACTCCAGAATGTTTTGTTTTTTTTAAAGAATAATGCTTAATAGCGGGGTTTGGGGCTACTATCTGGAGGTAACCTTTGTTATCTGTGGCAATCTTTGCCACCCTGGTTGCTTCTAGGGAGTGATCAGAATTGCAGTCCAAAGCATCTAAAGGGACCCAGGTTGATGAAGCTGTTCTGGGGAGTGAGGGAAGATAAAAAATGCCATGGGAAACCAGCAGTTGCCCATCTTGTCCAACAGCCTGCTCATGCAGTCACCAGCTACTTGCAGGTAAAAGTCCAGTCTTCTATCAGCTGGAGGCATACTACCACCTACACCAAAGGCAGGCAGATGGGTGTCTGGCTAGGAGCCCTTGATCAGTTTATGCTCCATGAGTCTGTCCAAGACATTTATGAAACTAACCAAGTTGGTGGTCAGCACCACAGCTATAGTTGCTAACTGGGTTGTACAAGGAGTTAGGCTGATGAGGTGGCAGACAGAAGCATGTCTTTGGAGCTTCCAAAGGCGTTGAATGCTCCTAATGTTATAAATTAGCTTTTTCAAATAGCAAATTGTTAAGGCAAATATTCCTGGGTCTAGATCATTCCAAGTTTGCAGGTCCAGTTTTTTAGAGACAGATCTTTTGGGTTACTATGCACTATTTTGTGTTAGGAATTTAAAAGCCTTAAATATGATAACAAGTAGCATGACATGTTTATGTTGGGTATTTTGGATGCAGTGAAAATGTATTTATAATGCAAAAGCAAGTTATGCATCTTGGAACAAACTCTTGTGCTTGACTACTTGCAACTGTTGTATTATCATTTTTAATTGTCAGCCTTGCCAAATGATCCTGACTGCTTGACATGTATGCTGATTGTATTTTGTAGTGTAAAATGGCCTTCATAAAAGCTTTTTCTTGAGTTGTAAATGTATAATATAACTCTGTTGACCTTGGAAAAGGTTATTTCATTTAGTATTCTTTAAATTAACAAGGGCAATTTGAGTTAGGGCAACACACAGCCAAGGTTCCTAGAGCTGGTCGAAATTGCCTAGGTTAATGGGTGTGAGACTCAAAAGGCTCTTTGTTTTAAGATCTCAAGGTAAACTGGAAACCCGGATATAATATGGTAATGGCAGTTAGAGGATGGGTTCATCAGAGAGATCTCTGCTGTTTTGATTGTTCACCTGATTCCCATCAAAACTTGAATCCTGTTCCTGAGCAATAATTTAATAAGCAATATACTGCCTGTCCAAAGTGTTGGCTATCACTAGTTTTCCTCCCTCATATGTTTTCGGATGCCTCAGAGTCCCAGGTACCTACCTCTTCTATTCTAGTGCTGCTGCTTCCAGCACCAGTCTCTGCTGATCCTCCTGCCATTCTTGTGTACCTTTTTCTTCGCCTTGCCATCCTTGCCACCCTTTTGAATTTGTTTTCTTAGCAGAAGTAGGTGCCAAGTACAAGATAGAATTCAGGTGCAACTTGTTCATATGTAATAAGAAGAAGGTGAACTATATAAGGATCCGAGGTGTTTTGCAGCTGTTGTGAACCGTGAAAGTGAAGCTGTAAAATAAGACTTTCTTAAGCTTCCTGATCCATTGAAATGGAATATCTCAGGATGGACAGCAGTAGCTTTTTTAATTGCGTAATATGGGGACAGATATATTGAACTCAGTCAACAGTCTGTACAGAGGAATGCACTGCATGAACAGGTTAATGATTCCAGTTTGTTGTTTCTTTGAGGACAAACTCATTATTCAGAGTAGTAAAAAGTGAAAGAGATTGCAAAGAGCTCAAGAGAGTAGTGAATAGGGAACCAGGTGGCATGTGTGTTTCAATCTTAGCTAGTGGGGCAAAGAAACTCCAGTTACACCTATAAACTGATGAGGGCTGAACTTTCTGTAACACACCAGAAAAAAACACCTTGAGGTTCTGATGGACAGCTCAGTGAAGATGTTGACCCAATGTGCATCTGCGATGAAAAAAGTAAATTCAAAAGTAGGGGTAATTAGGAAGAGAATAGAAAATAAGGTAGCCAGTATCATCGTGTCTCTTTATTAATTCACACTGAGGCCACATTGTTCTAGTACGTTCATTTTTATATTTGGTTTTTAATATTGTACCCTGAGACCAAATAAATCAATACTGTACAACTCTGGTCACTACACCTCAGGAATAATATTGTGGAACTGGAAAAGTGGTAGAAAAGGGCAATTAGAATGATCAGGGGGCTGGAACATCTCCCTTACAAAATCAGAATGCAACATCTAAGCCTCTTTCAGCCTTGAAAGATGGTGTTTTAAGAGTTGACTGGATTGAAATATATAAATTCATGCATGGTGTGGAAAAAATGGATAGAAAAAAAATTTCCTCTATTGCACAATCCTCTGTGATGCTGATGGGCAGGAGAGTTAAGACTGGCAAGGGAAAGTATTTTTTTACATAGAAAGTCATTGGTCTATGGAACTTATTACCAGAAGAGCTGGTGACAGTAACAAGCCTGGATAGCTTTAAGAAAGCATTAGACAAATTTATGGGGACAGGTGTATTAGTAGCTACTAGAAGTGATGCCTAGGTACTGCCTCCAGGTTGGAGAGTCAGGCAGGATGCCTCTAAAGGCTATTTGTAGGGAGCTGAGAACAGGTGTTTTTGCCTTTGTCTTCTGCTTGAGATGCCCAGAAGCAATTAGTGGGCTACTGTGTGAGGCAGGATGCTGTACTAAATGGGGTGTGGCCTGATCCAGCAGGGCTTCTCTTATGTACTTGTGTTCTTATGTTATCAGGTGTGTAAGTGTGTGAGAGAGGGAAAGCAAGCTGGTGAGTCTGCAAATGTACATATTTTTGTGTAGTTTCAGAGCTTCAGGCTATTTCTCCCTTAGTAGTCTTTGCATACCTGTATTGCTGTGTGGTGACTCATCCTTAAGTAGGTCATTCAAGAGGAGACGGAAACAGGTAACATTTCCAAGGCGGAAATAAAGACCTTAATAGTTCAGTTATATTGCCCTGTCCAGCTCTAGTTCATTCATTCCCAAGCTCTGTCTCCTACTACCAGTTTATCAGATAAACTTTTAATTAATCAGGAAGTTGGGGCTTAAGTCATAATGATATATTATTTGGAAATGAAGGTAGAGCTCCTCTGTACTCCACAGACTTCCTCTGTATCATGTTTCATTTATCAGATAATACAATCAAGGCATGAAAACGTTGTGACCAAGCAAGATCCTTCAATGTGCTTCTTTGAACCAAGTCTTATTGCTAAACAGCCACTATAGCTGCTAGCTTTCTGTGCCTGAGACTTGCTTCCCTGCCAGCCTCTTGGCAGCTGCTGAACATTTTCTGCTGCTGTCTCCTTACTGACACTATTCCCACACTGCCTTCACATGTGGAGCTACAGGTTGAAATATATTTTTTGGTGACTAATGTAATTCAAGTCTTTGCAGATTAGGCAGCCAGGTTGAGAGTGGTCATAGCTTAGTGGTAGACCAAACTGCCTGGAAAGCAGAGGGTTCTTGGTTCAGTCCCCAGCCTCTTTGCGGAAGTAGGCAATGGCAAATCTCTTCTGTATCTCTGCCAAGAGAACTGCATAGAAGTGCCCATGCAGTCAACCAGAAGTCAGTCATAACTCAATGGTACCCAACATCAACCAATTTCTGGGGATGACAATTTTGTTGTGGAAGCCACCAATGTTAGGAAAAGTAACCAGTCCTGGTTGAAATTCCACCTCAGGTTATGCTAGTAAATTGCTTAGTTAGAATGACATAGCAGATTTTGCTTTAAATAAAGTTGCGGTTTCTCCCTTCCCCAAACTCATTTGCATTTGTTTATTTCATAATTTCTGTTTTTATGTTTGTGTTCTGAATTACTCAGTCTAGTTTCCTCTCTGTCTCTTTCTTGGTATAAACTCAGAATGTGACCTGTCTAATAAAATACATTTGGTTTGGACTGAACCAAAGGATTGCAAATTAAAGATGTGATGTTTCCTATTCTCTTAAATGAATTTGAGTAGTCTTAGTCTCAGATGGATGCCTTAGGCCACACAGCATTGTAGAAATCTACCTGTGCATGGCTTCTTACCTTAACTGCTGAAGACTGACCTGTCTGCATTAGAGGCAAATAATTTCATAAATTATCTTCCTAGATGTTGTTTTTAAATCAATGAACTCCAGATGAGTAGAATGGTTAAAAGGGGGATATGCCCCATAAATAACACAAGTGAGCAAGTTTCCAAATGGGTTCAGGAGAACAATATAGTAACTTGATAAACTGCTGATATCTTGTGCCTTCCGTATTGTGTTGAGTGCACAGAATAGCTCTCTCCTATGACTGATCAGGTAGCTGTCCTGGTTTTTTAACATAAGAATACTCAGTGGGATCAAAACAAAAGCAGAACGTCTCTCCATTCTGACCTGTCTTGTAACATGTTGCAGCTTTTCAACATACATTCCGGTAGTCTGTTCAACCCCATCCATCCATCTTTTTCTGAAGAATGTTGAATCATTCAAGGCTCAGTGGGGCATATGTTCAGTGTGGGAAGTCCTGAGGAAAGGGGCCATCATAAGCCCTGACATCAAGATATGGGACTAGGAAATTGGTGACAGCAAGACTTAAAAGTGAAAGGTTCCATAAAGTGAGCAGTGACACAAACATTTTAATATTCTTCGAGAATAACAAACTGCCTAAGGCTGGTTCAGAGTGCTCAAAATAGACTTTTAAAACTTTAACAGTGGGAAATATGAATTAAGTAATGCCTAGTATTTGACTTATTTAACTGCTGGAATGCAGCAAGGTCAGGGGATGCAACTATTGGCATGCAACTCCTATTGGTAATATTTATTTAGATTCTTGGTGTTAATGATGTTGTTGAAAGCACTCAAGGAGCTGAAGAATTAAGAGAAAGAAGGCTGGAACGTGGTTGGAAATTGAAGGGCTAGAAGGGGGGTGAGAAGGACCATCTCACGGACAGAGAGCTCAAGGCAGCAGATATATACAAATTCGCTGTTCTTAGTAAGACATGGAATGTGTAAGGCTGTTAAATACTGTATAAAGAATAACTGTCTTCCTAAAGTGAACTGGGAAATGCTGAAGTATAGAAATATAAAATAACGGAATTCCCGAGCAAGGATTTTAGTCAAGCGGTCTGTAAAGGATAAGGTTATTGAGGAGATATTATTGAGACTTGAAGGTGAGGACTTGGACTATGAACTAGACACTCTGTATCACATGTCTGAATACAAAAAAATGTAGCTGGATTAATAGTACTTAGATATAGGGATGTGCCAGACTGGCATCTCCCCATCACCTCTCCAGGCTCCTTACCTGAACCAGCTTTCTCCTCTTCTACCTTACCGTCCTGCTGACCACATATTTCTTGCAACGACTGACCTCCGTATTTGGCCTACTAGGCCTTCCAGAGTGGAGGACTCCTGGAAATTATCAAATGTGATTAGTTGTATTCAGGAAGTGAAATGCAATATGGGGAGGCCATGGATGGTGTGGGTGTGTGAACTGACCAACCAGATTCTGGTTTCCAGGAGTTAGTATATCTTTTTTGTTGTGGTGGCTTGTTCATAACTTTTTTTTAGCTGATATGAATTGACATTTGTAAATGAAGCTTCCTAATGATAATAGTTTTGGCCAGATCTGTGTTTGGTCCTTGGCTTTCAAGGATATAAATCTTTGGCCAGATCATTGGTTTCAGGAGGCCTGACATTGTCCTAGGTCCTCAGAGACCAGAGACCAAAGTGGTGATCTGTGTTTCTTGTTTGTTTGTTTTTGAGGGTCTTCCTGTGTGGAAAGGGACTGGGACTGTCTTGTAAATGGATAATTGCAGCACTGAGTCTGTTTCAGCCAGAAACAGACCCGAGGCCAGGCAAAGTCTTGGCATGGCTGGTAAAAGGTAACCATCATGACATTTCTGCTGCTGCCACTGCGCCCTCACCCCCTTCCTCCTATGGTGTTTGCATTGTATTGCCGTCTGGCACACAGAGTTAGCCCCTTGGCACCCTCATCTTCCTGCAATGCCCCCATCATGCTAAGCAGCCCCCCAACCCCACCAGCTGAAGCTTAACTTTTATCATTAACATCTGGCAAGGGATAGTAGCAGACCTGTAGGTAGGCTTGTCCAGGCTGTTGCAAGCCAAAAATGGCCTGATTACAACTGACTTCCCATCCTTCTCTGAGATAGACTAACAGTCTAGGGTGTGACCACAGCTTCATGTCAGTTGTCATCACTTGTACATTTACTGCATAAAATAGAGAAGTCTTCTAATTCAGATGCTGTGTCCAGCTTTCGTGTAGTACTATTGTGGTCTTTTTGCACCATACTGTTCAGGGTTTTATCAGAATGTGAGAGCATCTTTGAAAATTAATACCATGATAGTAGTCAACCAGTTTTTCCCTTTTGCATATTACTGTCATGTGGCAGTTTACTCATCCTGTCTGTCCCAATGAAGAGAGAGAACCGCTACAAAGGCCATTACATGTAGATGCAGCTAATAAAGATGGGTGGAAAATGTTCACCACCATTGCTATTCTTTCAAAACTTTGCATTCAAATAGAATATTGGCCATATTTGAAGACTGACCTTCACGTATGAAGAGAAAGTTTTTTTGTCTTTGTTTGAAGCTTCGGATTGGATTCAGAGTGGATTTAGAGGTGCACCTGATGGTGGCAGGGATTTGAAGCAAATTTGAAGCGAATTCAAAGAAAATTTGAAGCCTAGCACATTTTAAGTGGCTCCATTAGCACAAATGTGAAGTTTTATCCCATTTCCTTTGATGCAAAGCAAATTGGGGGGGGGGAATTGTGCACATCCTTAGCACCTTAGACAGATGCAGTGGCTCTCTCCGTGTTGTGTGTTCTTTACCTGGACTTTTCATGAGAAAACTGGGAGAGTAAAAAACGCAATGGCAGCAACCATTGTGCACTTCTTGTCTTAAAGTTGTTAGAACTGCTGTGTCAGCAGTGAGCTCACATTAAAAGGTGAAGATTATTGCATGGCTTGGAGCAACAGTCCAGTTTCCTGCACTGAAAGATTTGCTGACTGTAAAAAAGGATTTAAAGATGTTCAGTTCCAGAGGTTCATTTATGATCGTGTATACGTTGTAGGGATCTCAAGTATCTGAAATATTCTCTGCTTTTATTTTACAGCAAGCAATGGATTTAAGGAAATGTGTCCGTTTTTATTTATATTGTTTGACAAACATAAAACCACTCCTATTGACCACTGAATAGCAAAAATTAAATATTCATTGAAAATAACTTGAGAACTGTTGATTTGTGAAATAAGCTGATGATATAATAAATTCTACAATTTGAATTGAAGTAAAAGGACGTAAAAAGATGTAAGTTTTAAGGGGAATGATATGCAAATCAACCAGTATCTCCAGATGTTCTCTGATATGGTGAATGTTTATTTTTCAGGACAAGCACTAATAATATCTAAATAACGCACTTTACTTTGTCAGTAACCACCTCCCTTAGAAGGTCTAATGGTAACACCATCTTTCAGCTTAACAAAAGTAGCCAGTATTATCAGATTTTTTTTTTCTCGTTGACGATATGGAGAAAATGCTCTTAAACAGAATTTTTTGAAAATAATTTCAAATGGCTTTCTTCAAATATATCACAACTCATATCTCTCACCCACTACTTTTTTTTTTTTTTTTTTTTGCAAAGGGTATTTGTGATTATCATCCTGATTGTTTCTCTTGCACAGGAAGGGAATTTTGAAGCTTTGTATGTAGCACCAACATTAGCTCAAAGTTGCTCGAGTAATTCTATTGTACTCCCTACCTGTGTCAGTCATTAAGCTTCTGGAAGTGCAGGTTTTTGGCCTGAAATGTTGTAGAGCTGGTTTGTGCCTAAAGCATGAGTTCAGTGGGAAAGTATGAAGAGGACAGCTGAACCGTTTTTAGAGGTGAAAAGTAAAATCAATGCATTTTCCATGTCCAAACAAAAGTATGTTTCATGGACTGACAGGTTAAACCAGCTGAGTATACAGAAAGGCCACTTGGAGGTGTGGGCGGGTGGGATGGGTAGAAAGTGTTAAATCAAGCCTACCCTGAGTTTTATAAAATGGATAGACAGAAAAGCAAAGTGCAGGTTTCCATACGATATTAGAGACTGAAAACAGCCAAAGATGCGGAAAACCATTTCCTCTCATGGTCAAAAAATAACATAAAGTCATTGTATGTTACCATCCAACTTCTTACACTGAAGTTTTGCTTTTTACATCATCAGTAAAATGTGATTTTCCTCTTATCTCATAACACATTTTCTGCAGCACAGCTTTGTTCTTACACGGTTAGCAAAATGCAGTTTTCCTTATTTAATGCCATCCTAGAAATCTGCAGTAATGCTACATAGTCTCTACAATACCATTGAATTGGGACCTTATTGACCAGTCCAGTGTGGAAGCCAGAATCTTCAGGTCACTCTTTTCTGCAAGCTGGTTTTAGCTCTAATTTCATAATTTTATTAAGGGAACTAAGTATTTGTGGGTTTTAAAAACCAAAATCCCAAAATAAAAGTCAGTGTAAACTTAATTCAGCTTCAAAAAACCATATTGGACTTTTGTTAATGCCTTTGTTATAGATTTTTATAGGTTAAGGTAGCATCAGACTAGCAATAAACTTTTATTTGCTTTCCACTGAGATTGAGAAAGAAGGTACAAAATGATAGGTACTTGAAAAAGTTCAAGAAAGCGATAGATATTTAGATGCTATGAGCAACTAAACCAGTGATGGCAAACCTTTTGAGCTTGTTATGTCAAAATTCGCAAGAAAACCTAGCTTAACTCGGGTGCTGTGTCACATCTAGAAATATCCATAATTCTGTGATATTTGTAGCTCTAGTAAATAAGTTATATTTTTGATATATGTATTTTATTAAAAGCAAAAACAAATAATTCTTTACATTTGCTCAATCTTCATTTGAAAGTTGGCATTTCGTACACTTCAAGAACAAGCAAGCACTACACGCCCAGGTGCCAGGGTGACCATGTGTGTCACCCAAAAGGCCTTGGCATGTCACCTGTGACACGCGTGTCATAGGTTGGCCATCACTGAACTAAACCAATGGAGGGGAGGCCCTCCTGCTTGTTCCACCACCCTCAGCAGCAAAAGGTGTGGACACCCGGGAGAGGGCCTTCTCAGTGATGGCCCCCAGGCTATGGAATAGTGTCCCCCTTGAGGTGCGTCAGTCACCTTCATTATACATATTTTGGAAGGCAGTAAAGATGCACCTCTTTGCCCACACTCTTGGTTAAATGGGGATACACTTTCCCTTCCCACTTGCAGATGCTGTTGTTATAATACATACTATTATTGTTTTAATGATGTTTGATTTTAAATGTTACATACCCGGAGACCTCTGGGTATAGGGTGGGATATAAATATAAATAAACAAATAATAGATGCTGTTTTGTTGCAGGGGCAATACTAAAGAACTGGCACGCGTAACTTCACTCCTGGCCTTTAGGAACTCAGCCTGAACACAGAAATGCCCACAAGATTTCCATTTTTATAAGCTTTACTTTTCCATAGTTCCACAAATACAAAGACTTAGAATTCTCATCTGAAAGTCCCTTTTTATACTTGCTGTTCACTTTCTCTGTAGATTGGCTTCCTTTTCTTGTGAACTAACTCTCTCGTCTTGTGAACCTTCTCGTCAAAAGTGATTGCTTCTTTTCAGGTCTATTTCTCAAAGCTACACTAACTACTGGGTTGGAATAAGAACCCAGGGATTTACCAGAGTTCCTTTCATATTCTTAAAGAGACAGAGTCCATTTTTGATCTCTAAAACTGATGCACTATAAAAACATGCTAAGGATGCTCTTGAGGCATAATAGATGCAAGTGAAGTTTACGAAGAGCTCTGTTGGGAGTTAGAGCCAAGTGTCTAAGTTGCAAGTTGGACACAAAACTGAATACTTTAAAAATAAAAAAAAATTGTATAATCCTTCATTATTTTAAATATCCCAAAGTGGTTTAAAAGATAAACTTTAAAGGAAGGTTTAAAACAGATAAAAGCAGCCAAGTATTAAAAAGGGAATTAAAACTGGGTAGGAAAAGGAAGCAGATAATAATTTGCACTGATTGACACAGGTACATTTTTTAACAGGCACATATCTGTTAGGGTGCTTAGAATCTGCTGGCCAGACTGTAGACCAGTATAAGTCAGAGGTGATTAACTCATAGAAGCAAAGTGAACAGCAACTCACCAAGCCCAGAAGCTCGGAGCTTCAGTTCACACCCCATTTTTCTTTTTCACATTTCAGTTCAAGATTGGCTAATGTATTTATAATCCAACTACTATGACTTCTAGTATCACTTCCTTTTAGCTGCTGTGTACTATGTCCCACCTGCCACAGCAAAGATTAGCCACTACTGAAGACAAGGCTAGTATTAGACATCCTGGTCACACACTAGAGTGTCACAAAAGACTGGTTCTGGGGCCACCAGTGTGGTATTTGTATGAATCATTATACCTCTTTTTAGCCACCAGAGTCCTGATCCCATTCCATCTCAAATTTTGTGGCTGTTCTTAAAATTTTAACTTCAGTTATTCAGCCTTGGACTGCAGTGAACTACTCTCTTTTTTGTCTCAGACTACTCTCACCTTGAATTGCAGGAAGAGATGTATCCCGGAAACCTCCTGTAGAATGATCAAAATTGTTGAATTGCAGTTTTTGGTTTGCATCATTCTGTTAATGTACTGGAGCTCAGCAGTTCTGTTGTCTTGGACACCTTGGGCCTGTTTGTACCTGTGTGATGGAGTGATCCAGGCCCACCTGCACTGGGAAGCCCCAGCAACTCACCAAAAGAATTATCCAGGAATGATCCAGCTGAAGACAGTCCACTTGTTTACCAGAAGTACTTAGCCAACTGTGTACCAGATGTTGCTTCATACATTCCCTTGGTGTTCTGGCAAACAAGGCCGGTACAAGGATCCTTACTTGGCCTAGTGTGGTTTGTTATACCACACCAGAATGGAAAGTGCAAACAGGCCTCTTGTCTTTAAAATAAACCCGGCTTAATGAGAGAAAGAGAACTCTGTGGCACACCAAACATTAACATGGATGGGACTTCTTTTTTATCTATAAAGAGTAACTACTGAAATATTTCTACCTCCCATTATTCACAAGTCACTTTAAAAAGTGAGGTACTTGCAATTATAGCTTATTTTCTGAACCTCCAAACCCATCTTAAATGCATTTGGTTGAAATCTAAACTATTTTTCAAGAATGTCTTCAGAGCATTCTGCCCCTCTTCCAAAATGGCAGTTTCTCATGCATGTATTATCTCTAAAAGCTGCTCTCTCATAAAGAGATTTTACAAGCTTATCCTTCATTTAGTAAAATATTTGTTTATATAATTTTTCTTTTCAAAAAATGTCCCCTGAGAATTGCAGAGGGGTGTTTATATTAAATAGCACTGATGTAAGTCTGTACAATTATAGAACATGTTCAGTTGCTGATAATGTTTAAGTCGGGACCTGGTACAGCCAACAGTATAATACATGGACAACTTTCTGCATGGCAGAATTCCTGTGATGTACACGGGTCATAACAGCAAAATTGAGAGACCCAAAATGAATGGACAAGACTGCTCAGACAAGAGTAATTATTCTTGGCTTCTACTTGTTGTTTGCAGGCAGAGTTTGAAATTGTGCTAAGTTTAAAAGAAAAAAAGGTCTGCCTTTGAAACAACACTGGGCTGTGCTTAATGCAATGCAAAAGGAATTCCTCTTAAGTGTAATAGAAGAGTGCTATCTGGAATAGTTTCCTGCTCAGATTGCCGTAGAGGTCATTAATATAGGCTTTGCTGTCTTCCAATAATGCCTTTTTCCTCTCTTTGGTGAGGAGTTCCAGTACATAGTGTACAAACTGCACTTTATGTGGGTGACATGACTGCCTTTGAAATACTTGAACCGAGGTGAATGGTCCTCTCCTCAATTGCAGTGTTTCTAGTTCACCTTGAAACAAGCCTGCCATGCGAACCAAATAATCTTACTAGGATTTCTGTAACAGTATTCTTCATGGCATGACATGGGGCCAAAACGGTTGAACAGCAACACTGCTGTTTTTTCATATGTTCCCCTCATATTTTTAGATTAATGGTTATAACCAAGGCACTTATCCTCTGAAAAAACAAGAGAAAATTGAAAGTCATCAAACAATGATGGGGACAATTTGTTGCTTGTCAACATACAATAAACCCAACATTGATTATTTATTTATTAGATTTATATCCATATTTTGCTTGGCGACTTTTGTTCTGAAAATGATTCACAAAGAGCTCCGAATGAGGCAACCAGACCTGTATTAACAAAATATCACGTTCTTCTACTCAAATGGCTCCGTGGAGGTGAAGAGCAATCAGTCTAGCTCGAGCAAACACCAGTTATAACTTCCCCATTTTTTCCCTCTTGTTTTTCTCTTTGCCAACCAGTAGAAGATGGCTCTATCAATGGATAAACTACGTAGGGTGGGATAATTGTTTCCTATACAGTTACTGCTTGGAAATGTGTTATCTGTATGCCATTTTATTGAAAAGGCTTTGCTGAAACTTTTTGAAACCCAAATATAATCATCTCAAACTATATTTAATAGTACTTAAGAGTTACAGAATCATAGGAAGGAAAAGTATCCCTTCCACAAACCACACAAAAATGCCAAAAAAATGAAGGCCCCAAAGCATACCTCATTTTTCCACACTTTGCTCTTCGTTTGCCTCAGTTCGATTTGAATTGGGCTTGGCAGTGAGTAGGTAGCCAATGCAGAATGTGGTGAGCATCTGGCTGCAGCTCCTGTTAGGCACTAGTTCCAGCAGCTATACCGCTGCCCCCCCACCATGTTAGTGCTCTGCCATCTTCACCAAAAGACTATTGCTTTTAAATTTACTTTTAACATATCTGAAGGTGTTCTGTTTTGTTGTTGCTTTTAGCATCTTTGATTTGATTACAGTATTTATTTTTTTGTTGGTTAGTCCACATAATTGTGAACAGTAGAGGTAAGAACTATTCTTTTCCTTTGGCTGGATGTCATTCCCCATCTGATATGCAACCTTCAGATTTCAGAAGCTCTCAGGCTTCTTGTATGTTAAAAATACAAGCAAGACACCAAGTGTGTGTAAAATACACCAAGTGGCAAGAGACAGAATACATCTGATTCAAGGTTCCTTTAAACCTGACAGGGCCCCCCATCAGTAGAGAAAAAGCCTGTCTGCAGATGGGTCAGCACCTAATGCTTCCTTTTTCATCTCAAGCTTTGGAAACAGAAAACAATGCACTCCTCAGCTTTTGCTTTACCTTCATTATGTTTCTAAATGCCTTAGAATCTCATAGCTTTAGTTTAAGCCTTATTTCGAAGCCTTGATTGCTCCAATGATCATGTGGAATAAACTTTCTCAAAGCTACACTTCAGTTTGGCTGCTTTTCAATGATATATTAAATGCAAAATATGACTTTGCAACACCTGGAAGAATTTGGCTTTGATCCAACATGGTTTGAAATATGTCTAAAATTATTTTTCAGTTTTAATCAGTGCCATGGAAACTGACCATTTCGGAGTAAATGAACGTTTAAACTATATCGTAAAAATTATTAAAAAGTGACTGCTTGTCTATATGCATTGGGGGAAATGACAAAAATCCTTTTGTTCATTTGTAATTTAATTTTATTGCCATCTGTGCCTTGGAACAGTTTCCGTATTTCATTGTACAGTGAAGTGCTAATATTGCAGGGCAGCAACTTGTCACAGAGTTATGCTTCTTATCAAGGTACTGACAATAATAAATCATATCATAATAGCAATTTAAATCATATATGTGTATCCATCTAATTTGCTGCACAGCCAAAACCTGCTGTTAACCTTTGTCTTGGACAGGGAGAACTGCAAATGTTTAGCTGTTCACAGTTGATGGAAAGATAAGAGTCACATGGAGACCTGAAGTTGTAGGTCAAACTGAGGTTTGGAAGGTATATCTTCTTTGTAGCTGTAAATCTGTGAAAAACAAGGTTTGGTATTCCTACAGCCTACACCAGCTTTGACATTTTCCCAAAGTAGTATTCATTGACTTTTAGGACAAACTAGAATGGATTGTACAAATCATTGTATCCTTACTTATCTACTACTAGTTTTAAAGTATTTGAGCCATATATTAAATTCATTTGGTATGTTTTTTCCCCTCCTAAATATCTTGGAAGTGGTGCCTCCAACTGCTTTCCTATGCATTTATAAAGAAGACCTGCTGTAAGCAGGCAGATGTTTCCATAGCTATTTAAAAAAACAAAAACAAAAACCTCTGCTTTAGCTTTTGTTTTCAGTTTAAAACACCGCTCTGCTTTTTTAGCCCTTGAAAACAGACATCTGTGTGGCATATGCTTTCTCTGGTCATTTTATTTGCTGTACAGTACTATATTACGCAGAGAAGTAACTGAGGTGCCTTTGGAAATGCTCAAGCACTCACCTAGGACTTGGTGGTATCCAGGAACTACAGCAAAGAAAGTCGAAGTCTAGTTATTTGGCTAATGCTGGTCCCCTCGGATTGTGCAATGGATGCCAGAAAAGTTGAACATAGGGTAGAAAAGAAAAAGTCATTTTGGTTCTAGATAGAAAAGATCCCATCCCTGTGAAAGGATAAATAAGCAGCATTCAGATTCTCACTTGTAGCAGTTTTTGGGCTTCTTCTGAGAATTTAAGCTTTAAGATATAGCTGCGATATCCATCTTCAGAGGACTTTGCTCTTGGATGAGTCAAGGGTAACTGGTGTCTTACTAGATCTTATTTCCCTTCTTATAGATGTCTGCTGTTCAGATTCACTTAAGCTGCTGTTAGTTGTGTTGATATAGTAATGGTAATAGCTGAGCCAAAATGCAGCTCAGATTAGAATAAACCACCAAAATGATTAGAATAAACTACCAAAATGCCCTTTAGAAATAGGCTGTGTAAGATGGGAAATGGGCTGTAAAGAGGAATGAGTAGATCATTTGCCCAGCACTCAAATGAAAATGCATTATCAGCATTGCTTGTGAGAACATATCTGAGAACTGTGTTGGTGGAAACTGATACAATCTATATATAAAAAATAAAGGATTGGAATGGAATAATCTTAAAGAACATCTTGTATCTGGAAACATATTACTTTTTATTATAATTGCTGGTGTTCAAAAAAACTCTGTGTGCGCATGCATATATGCAGATACACACACCAGAGTCTCAGTGTAAATAGTGTCTAACTAGATAGAAAAAGCGTTACGCCAGTAAGTATTCATCATGCTTTTTTTTGTGTGATTCTGACCAGCCTCTTTGTAGCTGAATCTCTTACCCTCGTGCTGGCCTTAGGAAGTGCCATTTTAATCCTACATTTGATTGAGCATTGAGTAGGTGGAGTTCATAGTGTTGCCAAATCAAATAAGTTGCCTGAGTGTGCTTATTTTAGAAATCTCATTTTGGAAAGATGGTGTGTGTGTGTGTGTGTGTGTGTGTGTGTGTGTGTGTGTGTGTGTGTGTGTGTGTGTGTGTGTGTGTGTGTGTGTGTGTGTGTGTGTGTGTGGTAATAGTGGATCTTCATCATGTAAAAGTTACCGTATCTCATATCCGTAGTGTTTAGTAATTGAATAACTGTAATATAGAATTGAATTCTCCATTTCTGTTGCTCTCTATAAAAGAAGCAAGCTTTTTTTGTCTATCCTTTACTGTGAATTTCTGAATCAGATCAACTGGGTATAATCTTATTTTTGTCTTGTAAGATAAGGACATAAGAGGAACCCTGCTGAATTGGGCCACAGCTCATCTAGTCTGACATCCTGTCTCACATAGTGGCCCCCATTCATTGCTTTTAGGTATCCTGAAGCAGAAAATAAGTGCAAAGCCGTCTGCTCTCAACTCCCTGTAAATGGCCTTTAGAGTGATCATGAGCTGAAGTTCATGTAACTATCAAAACCTCAATGGCAACTTGCAAATCAACATGTTTGCAGTAAATAGTATTTCTTTTACATAAGCATTGTAATTGTTAGCATCAATATCACCTGTGTTATCAAATTTTATTAATTATTTAAATCTAATGAAACATTAAAAACTAAACAAATGTTTTACTATTACCTCCAACAACTTGGGCATCAAGGACAGGCAGTTCTTATATTGTGAGAAGTGGTTTCCTGAGTTTGATTCCATGGCTGAAAAGGTCCTTTCCGGAGGCCCTGCCAAATAGACTTCTACCTTTTCCACACCATGCATGATTTTATATACTTAATCAGGTCACCTCTTAAAATGCATTAAAGTGGCCCAAATGTTGCAGCCCGATTTCATAAGGAACATGTTCCAGCCCCTTGATCATTCTGGGAGATCATAAGACTTCATCTAACAAAGTAACCACCAACTCTATATGGAAAACATGCTCCTTCAAATAACTCAAGTTTTAAGTTGTTAGGGCTGAGATTATTTATTTTTGCTGTTAAATGCCATCAAGTCTTGGGGCCTGTTCACACTTGGCTTTATTCTGGAATATATCCTGGAACAGGGACCTGCTGTCCACATGCCAGTGCAGGTTATAGCAGGCCCCAAGTGAGGGCTGCCAAAGTCTGCATTAGCATGCGGACAACGGACCCCCATCCTGAGATATATTCCAGTATACATGCAAGTGCCAACAGGCTGCAGGTAACTGCATGAACAAATATTTGCTACATCATGTATTTGATGTTATCCATCTGTCTTGCCCATTGCCATCTTATTCTATATTTTGCCATCCAAATAATTTTTGTAGTCTATTCTTCTCCTTCTGCTTTAACAGTTCGCAATAAAACTTAAAGGTCTGGTGTGGTGAGTTGGCAGTAGGTCTTTGAGATAAACTGCAGTGTGCTCTGAGTAAGTGGCTCCAACGAGCATCTTAATTGCTGCATCTCTATACAAACTGAAACTTTCAGATCATCTTTAAGGGCAACCTCACACAGAGTCAGGTGCAGCAGGAAAATCTTGATTCCCAGAACAGTCTTCTCTAGCAGAACAAAGGATGGAGAAATTGGTGCTACACAGATCAGCATAGCTGTGTGGCAAATGTTATCAAGCCCTACCCTACTGGCCACCTGGGCTCTGATTCGGAAGTATAAACAGCAGCCACTCCCAAAGCAAATTGGTGCTGGCAATTGTTCTTTCCTGACATCTGCAACTTCTTTTTTCCTGGCTCCTGACTGCATTTTGGGTTCCAACTTTGACTTTTGGATAGTCCCTAAACCAGGTTTTTGACTCTGGATTGGTGACTTTCATTATCGTTGTTGCTGCAATAAAGACTGGGCTTGAAGCCAAGCTCCTGGCTGCTTGCCTGCCTAAGTCAGGAAGTCTGGGAATGTCCTGAGTAAACATGTTTTGGATGCATGCCAATTTTCAACTCTACTTTCTGGAGTGCCACTGAAATGGCTCCTCTAGATTATTCCATTCTACAGGGTTGTGCTGCATGCAAGTCCAGACACTGTTCTGGTTCTGGACATCTTTAAAGAGGTACATTGTATGACCAAAATATGGCATCATTTTTGTGCTGTATCCCAGTCTACCACTTTATCCTGTGTGGAGAAAATGGTCTTTGGGGGAGGGTGGGGGGAACTTCCACAATTCCATAAAAAGTGAGGAAGGTTCCACTTTGGATTGGAATAGTTATCAATCCAAGTCCAGCACAGAAAGAGCCTTAGTTTTCTTTCTTTTGAAAAAGATATAAGACAACTCCTGCATAAAGACATGGAAGTCTCTTGAAAAAGGCACATGCCAGAATGCATAGAGCCAATAAAGACTCCTATTTCTAGCACCTTGGTTTTATATTATTCACTTTCCGGTACTGAGTGTTTCACTTTTTCAGTCCTTATAATTAACACTGGACTAGTTTCCCTACGTGTAACTGATGTAGCATCTTTGTCACTTTCCTTGAAACATATCTTTGCACATATATTCTACCATTTTATATCCAGATTAGGACATTGTTGTACTTTGCTAGAAATTTTGGCACAGGGGATTGTAAGTTCTAATCTGGGTGTTTGTTGGATTCTTTTGGTCTCTTTGTTGCTCCCAAATACTGAACTGCACATTTGAAATAGGTGCTGTTGGAATGGCTTTTTGCACCTTTAGCAGGGCAGCCCTCAAATGGATGGGATTATAGGTCCCTCTCTGTTTGCCTTCTGTGTATTTTGTTTGCTACCATCATTACTGGCTTCTGAGCAACACGATTATACATTCTCAAGTTAGGTAAGAAAGTCTTGCCTGATTTTTTATGATTCTCTTTTATTATACATTCCAGGTTCTCTAAACCAGCACCAATGTTTTTGGATGACTCCTTCAAAAAATGGGCACGGATCCGGGACTTTGTACCTCCCTTTGGGATTAAAGGTCAAGGTAAGATGCCATTATAGTTTCTTGAAAGCTGTTTTTCTCATCAGGCTGTGATGCTACTGAAATTCAAAAATAGAAAGTGCCTGTAGTCACGCAGTGTATGTCTGTGGTATTAGGAGCTTATCTGTTCCTTTTTATGAGTGTTCAAAATCACTTTTCCTAGTAAGAAAATAAGGAATGCCCTGTTAGACTGGACCTATGGGCCATCTGTTTCAGCAGTCTGTTTCTACATTGGCTAACTTATTGTACGGTATATGAAAGTTCATAATTCTTGGACATATGCACACAGTCTCACATTGAGAGGACTAGCAGCCACTAATAGTTTGGTCTTCCGTGAATTTGCATAAGAACCTAAGAGAACCCCTGCTGGATCATGCCACACCCCGGCTTGTTCAGTATCCTGTCTCACAGAGTGGTCCACCAATTACTTCTGACAAAACCTTCACCTGTTCTCAGCTCCATGCAAAGAGCCTTTAATAGCATTCTGCCTGTCTCCCCAACCTGGAGGCAGTACCTAGGCATCCATTCTAGTAGCCACTGATACTAGCAATTATTGATGTGGCAGTGTTTTTCAGTGGGTGGCATTTATCAGTGGTGGATAATCGTTGTCAATTTGTCTTCACCTCACTGTACTTTCCACCTTGTTTCCCCCTTTCCTTTTTAGTTTACCCTGTTTCATGCTTCCAACAAAGAAACAATTGTCAAAATAAGACCAGTCTCAGCAGCCCAGGCAGCTGAAGGTTTATTAGGGGGCAGTGTGTGTTGCAAATTGACAGTCCAGGAAGTGAGGGGCACTTCACTGATGGCAACAGACCGAAGGCACATGTCTGACAGACACCCTGCAATAGTCTCCCCCCCCCCCCTTCCCAAGCATCTTTTTAATGCAATGACTACTCTTAAAGGAGAAGGGTTGGGAACAGGAGATAAATTACTGCAAGGTACCTCTCTGGCCTGGTGTTTATACATATCACAGATATGCTTCCGGACTTGTGCTGTAAGGGTTGTATAACTGGATCTTCTCTTCCCTTACATCAATTTGAAGCATGTTAGTCAATGCGCCTTTTGCTGCTTGGGCTGCAGATTTTACCCTCCCTTTGTGAATGTCTTCATCGGCAGGAGCATAAAAACAGTTGCAGAAGAAGACGAGGAGGGCTCTGTGGGAGGGCACGGTCCCCTGCACCTAAAGGCTGAAACTGCTGCTGTGTAGTATCACAGTGTTTTGCTTAAAGATGGTTCGGTGAGCTAATTTCATTAAGATCATACTAGGGGTTTCTCCAATCTTACCTGACATTTAACTTTATTGCACAAATAGAAGCAATCCAGCATTTAAATGCATCTGCTGGCTTTGCGCGTGGCAGTGTATTTTATTATTTATATACCGACATTAGTTGCTTTAAGGAAGGAAACATACTGGAGTGAACCACCCATTGTCAAAGTGTTTGCATTGAATATAAGGAGGAACAGCCAACCTTGCACCTGACCAGATTTTACTCTGTGAGCATCATAGGAAGTTGTGGATGATGACCTGTTCTTCCCTTCAGAGGTATTTCTCATATAGCCGAGCCAAGTATTAAATACACCTGCACAGATTGTTCTAACAGAGTAGCCGTGGAAGCTACTTAAAATGCTGATGACATCAGAAGTCCTTCATCAACTGTGCAAGGATTGCACTTTCCCTTATTTATTACTTATTTATTTAAAATGTTTATATCCTGCCCCACATCCTAGGATCTCTTTCCTTACCTGTTGGTTCCCAAGATATTGAGAAGGAAGAGAGGAATAGAAGTTTCAGCTTTCACAGGCATCTGGTCAGTTCTTTCCTTGAGTCTTTGTGGCATGCTTCCAAGCTTCTGCCAGTTTCTGTCACCACCACACAGTTATGTAAACCTGCGATTTTAAATCTGATTTTCTTCAGTTAAAAACAGAAAGTGCCATTAGTTAAGTGGCTAGGAGTTGAAGCAGTGGGAGCAAAATAGCTGAATGGGTTGTTTAATGCCCTCAAGGGATGGAACTTTTTGCCAGGATTCCATCTAAAGCAGTTTGTGTATGTGGGAGGGAAAAATTATTACCCTTTGTGTAGTGGTGTTCCTAATGGCTGCGTTGACAGGCCAAGAGTATGAGCAAAGCCAATAGCACCCGTCTTGCATCACACATCACTGGGAATTCTTGCCTCAGCCATTTCTCTTATCCCAAGGGATGCATTGAAGATGAATAATAGTAACCTCATGATGAGATCAGCACCTCATTAAGAACTTCGGCCATAGCTAGTCTGATGTCAAGTTGAAATGGGGCTACTAGACAGAGGTCCTGGCTGCCAGAGCCAGAATAGCTAGAGAGATTGAGAAAAATTCTCAATTTCAAAGGATATGCTTAGTTTCGCATCAGAAATCAGGTTGGATTTGATAGGAAGAATTCAGTGCTGTGAAGAAACTTGCAGGGTTTCTAGACTACACTCAGAAAACTTTTCATATAATATTTATATTCAAGTTGCTTCTGATCAAAAGTAATGTGAACACAATACAATGAAACACTAGAAGGAGATGAAGAAGAGTTGGCTTTTCTATCCTGCATTTCTCACCCGTTTAAAGGGACTCAAAGTGTTCTGTTCTTTTCCCCACAACAGAACACCCTGTGAGGTAGGTGGGGCTGTGAGAACTCAGAAAAAAGCTGTGACTAGCCCAGGGTCACCCAGCTGGCTTCATGGAGGAGTGTGAAATTAAACCTAGTATTCCCATATAAGAGTCCTGCTCCCTAACCAGTAGACCAAACTGGTAATAAATGTAAAGTTCCCTGCAAACCTTTGGTTTTTCATTCTGTCTTTCTACTGAGTTTGATTAATTGTGGCCCATTTGGAGACATTTGATAATGGTTTGCAGACTATTTTGAGCAGTACATTGGCCTTACATTCAGCAGTATCTTGCCAAATGAAAACAGTAGGGTGGAAAACACCATTCAAAGTGATCAAAAATGAGGTTCCAGTTTTGTGCTGGTTCCATTTTGTGAGTGTTCAATCTAGCCATTATGTTTTCAGATTACCCCCCCCCCCCACGTCCTCTTAGTATCATTTATTTTTTTCTCCTTTTATGTTTAAAGATGCTTCCAAGTTCATGGGGGCATGCATATGAAAAGAGTTTGACAGAAAACTTTAGGGGTATACATGGAGCCATTTTTCCACATTCTATTCGAGTTGAATAGAACGTGGAAAAATTCAGCTCCGGCTGAATCCCCCGCCCACGGATGTGGGGATATTCAGATCTGGGTATGAATATTCTATAGAATATCCATGCCTGGAATGAATCCCCTCGCAGTTTCAGAGGGCCCTGGAAGAGGCCCAGAGAGCCACCGGAGCAGGTAAGTGGGCCCGGGGGGGGGGAGCCCCCAGAGTAATCTCGTATCCTTAGAAACTTCTACTGAAGCTTCTACAGATACTGGATTATCCGATTCATGGACAGATAGGGCCCTTTGAATAGGGCCCCATTCGATCCGTTCACAAATCTCAGAATCTGGATGTATTTGTCCATATTCCGAATGCACGGATAATTCATGCATATCCCTAGAAAACTTCACTTGTGTAAGTATTCTAAGGTTATACCATGGGAAGGAAGACAAGAAGCAAGCCTGTGGGATTGTCATTGAAAAATCTCTGTGCATGCCCAATTTCAACTTTTTTTTCACATATATGCCTGTAGGACTTGTTCCAGGAGCATTCCTGTGGAGGCAAATGTTGCGTCACGAGTGTTGTCCATTTGCTTTTATGAGCGCTACAGGGTGCAAAGCTATGCATGCACAGTTTGATGTACTGACCTCCAGGGCATAAAGGAACAAGCACATCTGAGCACTACAGAGCACCATCTATGCCATTCTCTTCACTAAACATTCCTTTAGCTGCTTATGGGTGTCGTTTCACATCTGGCATTCTGACATAAATAATACTTTATCTCTGTTGATAAAATACAGATGCATGCTGACATCAAAATTCAAATTTGCAGTGAACCAAGCTATTTGTCTTTACACCTCTTTCTTGGCTTCTTGCCCAGATAGATGTCTGCAAGAGCTGACGTTCTGCAAGCAGAAACTTTTTGCTCAGCTTTAACTCTCTCTTCCACCTTCTCTACTATGTTCATTCAGTGCTTCTTTTTCAGCCCATGTTAGATGAAAATCGTGGTGCTGTCTTTTATTTCTTGCATTTATGGCCTGGTTTTCTTTTGGGATGGATCTAAGACATGGTGGTTCTGAGATGATCTGCCATAGAAAAATTATGCAGACCCAGAGGTTAGACCTGCTTAGCTTCTGGAAAGGGATAGTTTACAGCAGCCTTTAAACTAAAAACTAGAATAGGGACACTGCTGTCCTGTGCTTCAGGACCTGTGCAAAATGCTCTCTTCACTGGTTCTGCTCTTCAAAAATATACAAAACAGGGAGGAAAATAGATAAAACCATGCACAGATGTAATCAGAGAAGATGGAAGAATACCTGGTTTCTCTTTTCTTACAAGATTGCCTTGGATCCTAAACATGTTGTGTATATAGGGCATTCACCCAGCCTGCTTTTCTCATTGTTTATTATTACTGGACTTTACACACGTTCTGAGTCTCAGAATGCATTGAAAAAATGCAGAAAACAACTTTGGTGTGTCTGATTGCTGAGCGTGCTGTTCATTATTGCGCCCTGGACATGTTCGTGGTTTCTTTCTGCATTGTTTGGGTGTGGTGGTTGGTGGTAGCATCTCCCTTTGTTCACCACAGGTTTGTATCAGCTCAGCTGTGCCTCTTGCTTTATGCTGTCCATAAGACTAAATAAATTGATAAAGTACATTTTATAAGATGCACAGAAAAGAAATATAGTTGTTTCCAAAAGTGAGAGGATTTAAACTGTTACAGGTTCATTCATGTAGGCCTGTTGTTTTGTGCTAAAATAGTAACACAACAAAACTTTGAAATAAGAGGCCATACTGCAAGTCATAGATTTTGCAATGATGTTTTGATAAAGTTAGAGTTTGTTTGTTTGTCTAGTTGCATTTTTATTCCATCCTATATCCAAAGGTCTCAAGGCAGGTTACAGCACTGAAAATAAAATATAAAATGAACATGCTAAAAACAGTAATAGTGCTTGAAAGGGGAAAGAAACAATGGGTAAATAGGTATGTTGCTTATTCTTAAAGTTGTTTACAATGTGGAAGAAAAGTTCTGTATCAACAGTGGAAAATGTTGAAATTTGACTTGGTCAGTTTCAAATGTAGGCAAATGCACCATCAAATCCCAGTTTAAGCAAAAGGGGAGCTGGTTGATTGGAAACATAGATCAGACACTGGCTGTTTGAAATATAAATCTGACTTGCACACTTCACCTGGAAGAGATCTGCAAATTTTACTGTGGAGCTTATGTCTGTCTTTGTGTTCTTATCTGTCTGAAATGACTGTGAGATGTTGCCACATGCATGTTGTGGTTCAAATACTGTAGTCCTCAGATTTTTTTCTGTACAGTAATGCCCATGTTTGGCTGTAGCCCGGGAAATGACTAAATTGTGCATGCTGTGGGTCTTGTTGTTTAGAACTGAACTTGTCTAGGACAGAGTTTCAATGCATGCTTTCTGTGCACTTGTATACTTGAATTTTGACTTCAGCCTGACCTAGAGGTTTATGCACTGGGGGTGGAATTTGGGGATTAGACAAGCACTGCGTGCACAGAAAGTCAACTCTCTTCTGTCTCTGAAGTGAAATGGAAGAGAATTTTTCCATAAAATGTAAACATTTACTTTTGCTCATTAAGTTCTTGCTCCTCCAAGGCTGTTGAAAAATGAAGACTGTCCTTTCCAACTGTTCCACCCTACCCAGTGGCAGATTCCCACTCTTATTAGCTTCTCAAATGAATTTTTCAGACTTTATAGAATCTCCTTCTAGAGGAATTGGAATCACTGACAATGTGCAGTGAAATAGCCTTTCAGCGTTATTTGTGAGCGGTGAACATATGTTCGTGTGGTTTAGATCAACATGTATGGAATGTTTCAGTCAACTGAAAAAGTTTACACACTCTCCTAAATAATTCCTTCTTTATTATAATCCTCACTGTGCCCCCCAGTTTTTAAAGGGAAAATTGTTAATTTGGCCCATTATTTGGAGTGTTTACATCATATGTTGTACTCTGTGTGGGACAAGTCATGAGTAGTCCTTCCAACAGAAAAAAAAAAATCTGTATTCTATGAGAACTAGTTTCATTGTGACATGTTTTGAAATCACTATTCAGAGTCTTTTATTCAATGGGATAAAAATCTCATGAATATTGACTGGCCTTTCCCAGGAGAACAGAGAACATTCTAAAATTACTGTTGAAGAAGACGATGAAAAATAAATGCATCTCTCTTGTTTGACAACTGCTCTTTTCTTAGTCACAATTAGTCTGAAAGCATGCATTCTTCATGAAACCTTGGAGCCCACATATCTTCATTGGTCTATTTTCCATCGTAACTCCATTTGAAATCCCTTTGAAGTTTTTCCTAATCTCAGGATACCAGAAATAGCTTGCGTGCCCTTGGCAAAAATCCTAAAAGCCTGAGGATCAAGAAAAATACGCCCCCAAGGAATCAAAAAAATATGTTCCATGTGTAATTACAACTGGATGTTGCTGTACATCAAATGTTGATGTCTTTCATATGTTTCATCTCATCTGCATACTTTTTATGTGTGTCTGGTTTAGTGTTATCATACGGAGCTCTCAAGCTAGATGCTACATGGATTAGGTTGGATTAGGATACCTCCCTGGTTTCCTTGCTATTGTAGTTCTAGATATGAAAATTGTAATCAATCTGTTCCACCATAGGGAACATCTCTTTGAAGGGCATTGATTAACTGGGTACTGGAATTGCTTTATTTTGATACAGTATAGACATTGATACCACAGTTGGAGTCTTTAATAGTGCTGCTTTGGCAACCCAGTTAAAAGGAACCTTGCTGGATCAGGTCACAATCCATCTAGTCCAGCATCCTTTCTCACACAGTGGCCCACCCAATTGTTTCTGAACAAAATGCTGAGCAAGGCCTAAGAAGAATGACCAGTGTCCAGCAGTAAGTGAGCAGATACCAAGCTGCTGAGGCTGGGTCAGGTAGGTCAGGACCTGGGACAGCTCACAGTGCTAAATTCTAGTAACAAGTAAGACTGTTCTGACTAAAGATCTGATTCAGGTTATAAAAGGACTGAATTCACAAGACAAAGCTTGGATGAGTGAAAACATTGATAGTGAAATTCTGTATCTTCATTCAGTCTTAGATAAAAGGCTTGCATTTTACAGATCCCAAGATTTATTCTTTTTACCTTTTTGCTGCGTATTTATGAATTATGCAGTGTCTTACAACAAAATGCCTCTGTAAGGACTGGACCAAAATAAAAATAAACTCTGATAGGCAGACATTTATTTTGACTGCTGGGAGTGGAGACAAGCCACTCCATTCTGTTGTCCTGAGTAACAACTGGCCGGGAGGGGGGGCTTCTTTTCATTGCTATAGGCAGGATGTAGGGCTGGTGTGAAGAAACTCAGCACTAGTTCTGTCTGTTGACAGTGGGACTAGAGTTGGTAGCAGAAGGAGTAATTTGGTGGATCTTTTAAATCTTTCTCATCAGCTAACACTCTGTCATCTGGCCACCTTTATTGACCCGAATTGCTTAGTGGGTAGCATTTAAGTTCAGCTTCTTTTAGGAACAGTTCTTCTGTGGGCTTACCAAACTAAAGAGTTTGGTTGCATTGGCTACTAGGTAAAGATGACTCTCTTTTAGCCTTGATCTTTACACCAATTCTGCATTTTGCAGATTGTATCTTACAAAGCAAGGCATTGGGGTGAGGCACTGCTTGGGAATCTTGCTTTCATCTTCCCAGATGAAAATGGGGCTTCAAAATGATGTCTTACTTTGCTTCCCCACCCACAGAACCCAATCTGCCAATTGTCCCTAGGTAACCTTTGATTTAATAGTATGCAGATGAATAGTATACTTTTGTTTTGTTTTGTTTTTCTGGCACAAGTACAATTAACTTTTCTAGCATATGATAATACTGTAGTGCTTTCAAAAACCTGCAGTAGGAACCTCCCATGTCAAACGGATTTGAAATGCCAGGTGTTCATTACCTGAGAATTTATATTGGTGTGTTTACTATTTCATCTCAAGTTAATTTTTCAGATGGAATAATTGGACATAGAATACTGAGATTTACTTTCTCTCATTGTGCACTCTTTTGGAATACTCTGTGTGAAGTATACAGTGTAAACTTAGATGGAGGTGACTCATATAGTCAAACTTACTTGGAGGACCGCATCCCATCAGTGGTTGCTAATCTATTCAAGTGGGTGCTGACTGAGTCATTAAGCTCAATGGCTTTTTATTCAGCTTTAACGTAAAAGAAGAATGAAGCCCATAAAACAGGGGAAGGAGATTACATGTTGCCTTAAGATGTGGAATTCTGTTCAGGGAAGTTGGCTTTAGGCAACTGCAGCAGGATAACTTGAATTTTTCATTACGTTAATTTTTTATTTCTGTTGTCACACATATTACAAAGCTACCGTTGGAATAAAATCTGTGAATCATAATAGAATTATTTGAGAATGACTCAGTCACAGAAAAAGAAGACAGCTGAGGCTGCCTTGGACCAAATATGGCAGTGTCTTGCTTCTTGGAGACTAAGAACTTGCATTTCCTGTGCAAATCCTGAGAATTTTCAATATAATTTATTTTGCATACTTGCACTGTTTCTTGTGCAAAGGTGGGATATACATTTAATAATAAGCCTATATAAGCTTTATTGTGTGTCCGTCCGTCCGTCCGTCCGTCCGTTCATCTCAGGGCTGGTTACAGCAATGCAAAGCATGTGAGTTTATAAATAGACTGAATAACAAATGCAAACTCCTGTATATCCTTAACAAAATCTCTTAACTTCCAAATTTCAGTCCTCTAAAATAGAGATGAGAAAACACTTGGATGACAGAATCTCCGTTCCCTTCCTCCCTCCCAGGGCATTGAAGTCCATCAGTTATTTAAAGGTGCAGTTGATTATAATTACATTGAATAATGTGCCACACAAAGAAGTGACCTCTCTGTACTCTTACATAGGTTACATTGTTGTAACTACTTTACAGGATGCTAGACAATTTTTTTCTTAGAAATTTCTTTTGCACTCTGTCACACCTTGTGCTTCGCTCAACCCTCTCCTGCCCGGGGTCACTCTACACCAGCCCTGCCAGTTGCAGTTCCAGGTTGACAGATGCGTCACCGTGCCAACACCCCTTTGCATTTTATTTTATTCCCTGTGTTGGCCGATTGCAGGCTCTTAAGTGCTCTTCCTCCATTTCTTAAAGGAACAGAGCTCCTTACAGAGGACTCTTGCCTCTACTAGTATATGACACACAGGCACATTCTCAAGCCCAAACACAAAACTTTTTATTGTTTACAACTTCTTAATAAGCACATGTCCTTTTAGTTCCATTCATAACTGGTTCACTGTTCTAATATAATAATTGTCATTAAGCAATCAGGACTCATCTACCCCTTCCCTTCAGCAAGTATAGAATAAGCCCAGGTCCTTTCTGTCCCACCCACTGTGAGTACCCCAGACATGGAACACTCTGACAGCTGTTACTTGCCCTTGTATACTCCCTGTCTTGACATTCCTCGGCTCTCATTGGTTCTTCTGGCTGGCTCGCATACCCCTCCTGCTAGGGTCCTGTAAGCCACGCCCCTTTCTCATACAATTATTGTCATCCTGCCTTCAAACCTTCACCTTTCTACCTTACCTTGCCCCATGGTCATCACACCCTCCCATTTCAAATTTCAAAATGAAGTACTTTATTATTTTCCTTTTAAGTTGCTTAAGGTGTGCAGCATTTGGCAAGCAATATGTTAAATATAGTGGTAATGAAGAAGAACAAGACAAAGGAAGAATGAGGGGAAGAAAACAGCAACATGGGAAAATGTGGACATTTTCTAAGAACAAAATTTCAACTTTCAGTGATTCAGTGATTTTAAAATATGGATTTATTTGTGCCATAAATTGTTACAAAAAGCTCTTCGTTTTTTGATGCATATATGGATTAAGAAATTCATAAAATTGGAGACAATATCAGTATTTTCTTTTCATTAGCAATGAAAATGTGGAACATCCTATTAACAATTAATGGTGAAGAACTGAAAAGAGCCCTTGCTATTGTTATAGTGCTATTATCAATAATATTGAACAAGACAAACTGGTTATGAAATACCAAAACAAAGAGATAAATTTATGCATTTATGGCTTAAAATGACATAGTCAAAATATTTACTCGTGGCATAATTGTAAAATTCAGAATTTAAAACCATGCAACATTATCAATTAATTGAGAAAAATGGCAAAATGTGGAATTCTACCTGGAGGTAGAATTTTAATTAAAATATATGATAAAGAAGAAACATATATATTTGGAGATTATACAGTCTGAAGATACTCAAGAAAAACCAGATGTAAAAAGGATTAATAAAATCTTGAATTCTAAACTTAAAGGACCAAATACTAATCTGATTTAACATTGGAACTGTTTACTGGGATCAAACTTTGTAAGGTTTAGGGCTTTCAAAAGTGTTGTGAATTTTAAATTTGCAAATATTCAAGGCTGTGGAGACTTATTGGAACACAAACCCGCTTAGACCTTCTAAATCTTATCCAGTTGAGACTGGGACAGTATCTTCCAACTAGAAGAAATCTACTGTTATTCACAATAACAGTTAAAGGATTTATGGGATTGCTTTCTGAGATGGTTGAGTTACACCATTTATTATTGTTGTATATTCTGTTTGTCAGTGGACATTTGATTGTTGTAGACATTTTGACAGTGCTATTTTATATGGTTCTTATATTTTTATTATTTTCATCAAAAACAATTATTATTCTATTTCAATATATCCTGTTAATTGTCCTTTATTCTCTGAAACTTTCTGAGGCTTTTTTGTTTTAACTAGAATTTAGGATAACAGCCACCTGAATGGTGATGTTTAGGTGATGGTGGGAACTTCTGAATATTAAATATTCAACTATTCTGATGATTTGTAGGTTGCAAAGTGGTATTGTTAAGAGTGGCATATATTTTCCAGTTTTGCACTCTTTGCATTTTGGCAGCCAGTAATAGATAATAGGACAGTCTTCTGGAATGAACTATAGAGTATGGTTGCCTCTGAAGTAGGAAGAATATTTGAAACATTCAAAATTCGATCGAATTTGTTTGAATTGGGACATTCAAATTCAAATGGAATGTCTATACATTCGTTTTTTGACATTCAAACTAATTTGAATGTTTTAAATCATTCATGTCAACAATAGTTCATACGTACGTATGCATCTTATTTGTATCTGTGTGCATTTATATGGACACGTACAGGATGAAAACGGGCTGCATACTGGATAAAAACAGGATGCGTACGGGTGTGTATGAGTGCGTTCAGATGAGTATGGACACACATGAATGTTATCAACATTTAAGTACGAATCAAATATTTGTACGAATAGATATGAATGTATTTTTTTTATTTTTTATTTTCCAAATATACAAATACAAACATTCAAAACAATACAGAATACAAACAAAATTCCTGTTTTGTTTTTTGTTTCAGTATTGGTTGTCATATTTTGTTTGTATTCTGCATTGTTTTGAATAGATACAAATGTATTCAAATCGGTTTGAATTTGAATACGTTCGTTTTTCGTTGAATTAGAACATTCAAATATTCTATTCGAATCAAATCCAAAAATTGCATTCATGCACACCCTTACTCTAAAGGCCATTTGTGGGAATCTGAGAGCAAGTTGAGGGATTTTTACCTTTATCTTCTGCTTGAGAACAGAGACAGGATGCTGGAGTAGATGATTGATTGGGGCTCCTCTTATATTCATATATTTTTGTCAGGTTATACAAAAAGGAGTCAAAATAATTTACAATTCTTTTCTGCAAGGTTGCAAACTCAGTGATTGGTTTTTGCAGCTTTTAAAAATTTTAGTGAGACTAACTGAACTTTGGTTACAAGGGCGGACAAAATTTCTTTTCTATTCCAAAATCAAGCTGAGTCATGTGTGTAAGAGGAAAAACGAATGAGAAATATTAAGAAAAGATACTGTGTGTAACAAAAAATGAGGGGCAAATATTTGCTAAATATCATTTTGGAAATATGATTTCCTTCTTCTTGAGCAGATATGTAAAATATACTTGATTCTGGGGTCATCCTGAGATCTCAGGATATAGGATGGGGGAAAAAATACTTAGCTCTGAGACATTCCTGAATCAAGCTATTAAGCCTCAAGATGCACCCTAGATAAAGTATTCCTTTAAAAATTAGCTAATATTGTTTCCTTCATTTTCTTGGTGCTTCATATACAATTTAAATGCATGTATTGACTAATGTCTTCACTTTTTCTGCAGATAATCTGATCAAAGCCATTCTGTCAGCAACCAAAGATTACCGCCTTACTCCTGCTCTTGACAGGTAAGTGGAAGAAGATGCGGTAGTAACAACCATTGATAAACAGAGATCCTATGGCTTCTGTTTTGATTGTTTTAGAAGAAAACACAAAACACAGTCTGAATCATGACAAGACAGAAACTCTTTTAGGAAATTCCTGAGTCTGGGAATTGGGTTTTTTGTCTGTTATAGATGGGGTTACATTCTCTCGGGAGGAATAAGTATGTAGTCTGGAGGTTTTTCTGGAATCTTCTCTACTACTGGAGGCTCAAGTGACCACATTGGCAAGAAGTGCCTGTTACTAGCTTCAGCTGGTATACCTACTGCACCCCTATTGGAAGAGGTGTAACTTTGCCATTGTTGTCCTTGATTTGATAACTTCATGTCTGGAATACTGTAATGTAGTCTGGGTGAAGGTACTCTTGTATTTAGTGTGGAAACTGTAACAGGTACAAAATGTAGTGGGAAAGTTATTGAAAAAGGTGCCAGCTCATTTACACGCTACTGGCCACACGTTAGCTACCAGGTGAGCTTCTAGGTTTTTTGCCTAGCTTAAACAACTTGGAATGAGAGTTCATGGTTCCTCATTTTTCCCATCATAGAGCAGTGACATTCTGCCATTGACTGGGACCAATCTACTGAGGCTAGCAACAGTTATGGAAGGTCATCCTGTGGTGTCCTGCAGCAGATCTTTTCTCTATAGTGGCATCTATACTCTGAAATGCTCTTCCCTCAGATGTTCATGAAGTACCTCCTATGACATCTTTTAGTGCCTACCAAAAACATGACTTTTCTTTGCAATGTCTCCTTGTTGAAATTCCCATTTCTTGGGAATGTTTTTGACTTGTATGAGTGGGTGTGATGCTGCTGTGCCAGAGAAAAAGACTCCACTGACTGGGAGCCTGTTCGCACTTGGC
>MTQE01001134.1:58401927-58422194 GCA_014337955.1 Aspidoscelis marmoratus | reverse complement strand
ATATATATATATATATATTTGATGTCACGTCTTAAAATGCAGGGGTAGGAGTGAAGCATTTACTGTAAGTGTACAGATATTAAATAAACTGGCTACTTTAAAGGTTAAATGAATGTGGAGTTTTGGATAAATTAATGAAAGGTTGAGAGGTCCACTGAGCATATTTATCTGCTTGTTACAGCTATGTGGGAATGGCTATGAGGAAGCTTTCCAGATTATTTGTTTTGACCTCAAATCCAATGTTTTGACTTACTGCTGTTTTATTTCTGTTTCTACTCATTTTAGTATTTTGTTATGTTACATTTAAACTGCTCTCTGACCTGGGGATAAACAGCAGTATATAAATATAATAATGGGTGAGCTGGATGTTGTTACTTCCTTTAAAAACAAGACATGCTATAGAGATAGAGGAGAGAATTTGAGGAGAAATCTATTATAAACATTAAAGCAGTTTCCCTCCTTTGCATTGGGATCATTGCTTCACTTGATTAAAGTAAACAAAGACTATTTAGTTGGTGTTGCAAGACATTTGCTTCTTGACGGAGGTGAATTATTGTTGAAAGTGTCAGTTGCAAAAGATGATTGCATGTCTCGTTTTCATCCAGCCAAATAATTTGGCAACTTGTATTTCCACAACTGATTTGGAGGGCTGAAACTGTTATACTGTCTTAGCCTGGAAGTTAGACAGTAATCTGTGGGAACTTTATCATGATGTAATTTTTACTCAAGCTTGCCATCAAAATGATTTTACATTTAATTCTTTAATGGAATGTGGGTAACTTGAAATTGCTTCAGAATGGATCATTTGCACAAAGCACTTGCCTCTTATTTCTCCAGTTACAGATACTGTGAGGGTTTTTTAAAACAGATCCTCAGTGGAAATTGCTTCTGCCTGTTCTGCAGGCACTGTTTCTTTGCCACTGATTTTCACACTAAAACACATTTCCATTTTTAGTAGCGAATATCCAGTGTGCAGATGCATTATCAGCGTATGCAGTCTGAATAAAGTATATTAGCAGAAAGTAAGCAGGAAAGGAGCAGCAGTAATTTGAAACACATGATAGTGAAAGTGATAATTAAGATGCATGCTCAGCTACAAGGAGTTGCCTTTCTGAACTTTCCCCATCCTTGCCTCCACCCTGCAACCCCTTAGCAGTAAAGCCAGAAGAATAAACTGTGCCATTCAGTAACTTCCTCACAGGATATTCAAACTGGATTTGGTGCATTTTAAGGATACCAGTTTTGAGCATTGCCCAAGGCTTTTACAGAGCTACTTCTCCATCTACTTTTACTCTGAAGGGTGTGCACCTGGAGTGCTTGTGGAAACCATTGCTTTTGTCTGTACCCCTGATTAATGAAACAATGACGCACTGTGTCATAATGGAACATTATGCTACCAACAAATCTGTAAAGTGTCGAACCATATATTGCGGCATGTGAGCTTTGCACTTGCAAGAAGCCCCATATATTTAGAAATGAGTAAAGTTGATGAAGAGAGAAGAGAATAGGCTTCACTTTATATTAAGAGTAGTGGCTGATCCCTTATTTAAATGCTCAGGAGTAAAAAAAAAAAAAACCTCAGCTTCCTTAGTTCAGGTTATACTGTACTCACTTCTGTAGCAGAAAAAGGAGAGATATATACTCATACTTCTTACTCACTGTGAAAACATACTTACTGTATTGCCCCCGAGGATTAAACCACCTGCCTTTTGTACTCATGGGCAGATACAGATAGTTCCATTTTCATTGATAGTTATGAATGCTTGGCCACTCACCATCTGTTCATGACTGACAGCAGTTTAATTTGGTGGTTTTTGTATCCCATGTGTTTGTTACCTTTCCATATTAGATTCACAGATAACTTCTGCTGTCCCTCCCTTCAGACTGAACTCTGCGCCAGTGAAAGGCTTTGAAAAGGATGTTGGTGGCAAGACGACCATGCGGATAACGTACCCAGAAGGGGCCATCCAGAAGCCGGAGCAGTATGAAAAGGACTCTCTGTTTGTGCTGGCAGGGTTCAAGTGGCAGGATTTCAAGTGGCTGAAGTACATTGTTTACAAGGAAAAAGTGGTAAGACAAGTTACTTTGTGTAGAATAACGCTTGAGACTTTTGTTTGCTTGTAGTTAGGATTACCTTCCAGTGCCATGCTTGCAATTCTTCCATGTCCTTCCGTGGAATTTATCAACACCTGCCTTAGTTCTAGCAAGCATTCCATTCTAATTTCAAAATCACCTGCATTTGAATGATCACTTGTTGAAGCATGTGGTTTGGGACGTGAGACAAAATAAATAATTAAAAACAGTGAAGGAAGACAAACATATATTTTCAGACTGCTTATTAGCAAGTATTCACTAATAGAAACAAAGGCTGTTTCCATATTTACTTGGTGGTGGGCCACTCCAGTAAGTCAGGTCAGCTGGAACAGTCTCCCATCTAATCTGGTCCATGAGTCCCAGAACAAGGCTGTCTGCACTTGGATGATTGTTCTGGGACAGTTGAGGCACCATTTCTAATGGCCAGGAACAAACGCCTCAGAGCCCCTAGGGGACTCATTCTGGCAGTGCAGTACCAAAATGGATCCTCTACTAAACTGAAAAACATGTGTGCACCACATTCACATGCCTCTGTGGCTTTTTTTATGTGGCACTAGACCTCTGGTAGACCATTTTAGGCTGCCTAGTCCAGTTCTGAGTTGTGTCCAGTGCAAATGGAGGGTTCTAGCAGGGGGTGTAGTCTCTGGTCTGCACTAGTATGTGGAAGAGAGAGACGCAGAAGAGGACAATGGTGCATACTGTACTGGATCATTGATAAGTGCGGAAAGACTCAAAGTTGGTCATTTAATCTGCTTGTTATAGTTAACAAATTCTAACAAGCTAGAAAACCCATGTTGTCCACCAAGAAGTGTATAAGGATGTTTTTCCACTGTCAAAAAGTACCCATTTTTGCACCCGTTAAGGACCCATTTGGGTGTGAGCCAGATGACCCCATTTCCACCACGGTGCCCATTTGGGACCTGATTGTTTCCACTGCCGTGGGGGAAATCCAGATCAAATGGGTACTTTCTGCCCTTTAATCCGGATTTTCTGTAGATCCCATTAATGGGGTCTACAATGGGTTCTTCTGCCAGAAAATCCGGATTAAAGGGAGCCTGTTTACACAGGAAACAGGCAATGGGGTCTAGAGGAGGCTAGGGGGAGGGGATGCATCCATGGGGTGGCAAGCCCCGAAGTCCCAGCTTCAGAGTGATTTTGGTGTCATTTTGAAATCATTCTGAAGTGACTCCGAAGTCCCTCCGAAGCGATTAGCAGAGACTTCGGAGTCTCGCTGCCGGTCTCTCCAAAGAGATCAGCGCAGACTTTGGAGGCGCTCTGAAGGGACTCCAGGGCAGCTTCGAAGTCTCTGCCGATCTCTTCGGAGGGGAGTCCATGCGGTCTGTGCTAATAGCGCACAGACCACGCTGACAGCTCTGAAGCCTCTCCGAAATCCTTGGCAATCTCTTCGGAGGGACTTCAGAGTCTTTTCAAAATGATTTTGAAATGATTTCAAAATGACTTCGAAATCACTCCGAAGCTGGGACTTCAGCGATCGCACTCCCCTGTCCCCAGAGACACCTGGGGTGACAGATTCCTCACATGGGTGCAAAGGTGTTTCCATGGCAGGAGGGTTAGCACCCATTGCTAATGGGTGCTACACCTCCTGTGGAAACACATTGGGTGCTTCCCTTAATCCGGATCTACTACCCTTTCCTTAGATCCGGATCTTCTTAGATCCAGATCTAAGGGCTGCAGTAGAAAAACACCCCAAGATTCGAGGAGCGCATGCAGCACAGAGATTAACAATTCTAAGGAAGGATTTAATTAGTATTTTCAGTCAGTAGAACGAAATGCCAAGTTTCTTATTCAGGTTGCTTCTAGTCTTGTTTGAATATGTCATTTTCGCCTTTTGTTAGTGTTTGAGACATATGCTGTATTGCACACATGGAATGCATTTTGTCATTGGAAAAATTAATAAATGTCAGAGACAGTTATGCTTTTAAGTTTGGAAGTGTCAGCATTGCCTGGTCTGTATTACTGGAGAAAGAGCCAGCAGAAAGAAAGTGCAGAAATACAGAATCTGCCAAATTCAGCTCAGATACTTCTAAAACAACTGGGCTTGGAGAACGGCCCTGATTTATGCAAAGAAAGCTATTAAATGGGTTGGTTTTAATAAGAAATCCTTAGCTCAGAAAAAATGATTTCATCTGTAAAAAGCTCTTCTTGAACATCTGGTTTATGTTGCTTAGAGCAGCCAAGTGTGGGCAAAGGTTCCCTCAGATATAAGTCACTTCCGAGTTTCCTCCTCTCTCAGGAACAGCCCATTTTCGTCACTAGTCTGCCGAAGTGAGCAGCTTATGTAGCAAGTGCCTGAGGCATCAGGAAATTGCTTTTAGCAGTAAAAGTCTGGTGTCAAGTGAATACCTGCCTGCAAGTGCAGTCACGTTCACTTCAGAGGTGTATCTGACACATCATGTGCAGGGATGATCATGGAGGTCAAGAAAGGTGCAGCTGTATTTTGGTAGGAAGCTAAGAAGATGCATGCTTCTTTGCCTCCTGCGCGCAACACCCTGTAGAGATTTGAATAAGTAAAAATGCTGTGCTCCTTTTCCTGCAAAGCAAATCCTGGGGTAGCACGTTCCGCGTTCACCAGTAAAGGAAGGAATAAAAAGCACTGCCCATCTCTTACGCAATACATAGCTTGGTGATGATTTCATTTCAGATCTGCTTTACAAGGCAGAAGGAGCATGTGATTTACTGCATTATACCTGACTAGTACTTTCTCACAGATTTTTAAAGCTTGCGAGTGAAACTCCTGAAGGGAGAAGGAGCAATTTTATCTGATATATTTAAGACCAGGGAGACTACTAAAAAAGAAGTTCTTGCATGTATTTCTTACAAGGGATAGGGAGTCTACTTATGTGTGTGGTATATAGCTCATTAAATCTAATACTACCTGATTTAGCCCTATAAATGAATTCCCTTGTTGCCATCAAGGAAAATCTGTAAAACCAATGAATTATCCTTCTGGCTAAAATTAATCCTCTTTGCTTTGGGCAATTAAAAATTGGTCACAGTGCATGATAAGCAAGAGAGGAGTAAAGGGGAAGGGGAAGCCATCCAGCTGATTTCTCTAAGTACTGTTACTCATATGTGGGCTAGGACAGAAATTCTGCTTCAGTTTGCGTCCTTTTCACACAGCCTGTTTTGCAGGAAAAAATGAGTTTTTTTCAGGCAAGAATTACAGCAGGCACATCATGGAAGTCTAAAAGAGCTTCTAAATCTTTTATAAAACAATTGACAAATTCCTGCACGGGTGGAGTTAGCATGCTTGAGGAGCAACGTAAAGACCTGTAACCTTTTCATTAGCAGCCCCCCCCCAAAACAATTTAAGTTCTCACTTCATAAATATGGAAGGAACTAATTGAAACATATTCTCTGCTCACACATTGGGTTTGAGTTACAGGAAGTTGGCTTATACCGAGTTACATCTGCCTGGCTTAACATTTTCCATACTGCCTCCACACTGAGCCAGCTCTCCAGGGCCTTAGGCAGAAGTTTGCCCCAGATAATACTCTGCCACTGAGCTAAGGCCATATTCCTACCATTATACAGTACTTCATCTGGAAAAACAACTAATTCGCACATCTTTTTAAAAGTCACCTATTATTTCCTATGTTTGTAGTCTGTAGCAACCTGCAAATACCCTTAGTCCTTAATCTCAGTGCTGCTTTGGATGTGTTCATTTTCTGGCTCTTGTAGTCTTTGTTCATTGGGAATGAGCTAGTTTCAAGACTCAGTACTTCATGCTGAACATCTAAGGGCCTTTTCACACATAACGTCAATGGGATACACCATTCCCAAGTTCTCTCACAGCTCTCACAGTGCAGATGGTCTGTCCCAGACAGTCCACATCTCCATAGCAATGATCACAGCAACTTCCAGGTGCCTACTGGGTAATTGCTAGGGCAATTGCAACACAGCCTGTTAATACGGAGCCGCAGGCTCCCCACCCTCAGGCAGCATTTAGACCAGGAACTGAACAATATGTCTGATAGTCAACTTTTATGACATTAAAAATTATAAGGTTAATTTCATATATTAACCCTAGGACTGATTAAAGTGACTTGGGTCATACAGTATTTCCATACCTACCTACCTACCTACCTACTTACCTAGCCTATCCGTCCGTCCGTCCGTCCATCCATCCAGACAGACAGACAGACAGACAGACAGACAGACAGACAGACAGATGATAGAATCTAATCCTAGTTTGTTTCGGATTCCTATCCAATATCTGCCACATTTGAAAAAATGGAAAATAATATATAAGACTTGGGACATCTCTTTTTTTTTTTTTTGAATTTTTAAAGTCTTTTAATGTATATTCTGTTTTAATCTGTTTTTTAAATTTTTTTATTAGTTTTTTCCTTTTTACAGTAAAATTTTTACATAATTATGCACTTATACATTCTTCCCTTATTTCCCCCCCACCCCCCTCCCTCCCCTAAATAATGAATATTCAATAACATTTATGAGCTAAGGGTTACATTTGGAATACAATTCTTAACTGTAATTTAACTAATTCACTTCTGACACTCGCTTCCAGGTAATTCTTAACCTCCATCCATTTGTTTTTACACCTTCTTATTTTTACTAAATCATTCTCAAAATTTTCCCGACATTCTCGAACCTCTACTGCAATCGAGGCTATTATATATTCATACAGTTTCTGTATTTCCCATTTAAATGCATCCTTCCATCCATTTACTACTACCAATTGAGCCGTCCTAAGGATGGAACAAACTACTTCCCTAGTCTCTTTTGGCCTTATATTCTCCAAATCCAATTGGAATATTACTATCCTTTCATTTAAATTAATATTAAGTGCGTATATATTATTGATCATGTTTTCTACTTCCTTCCAAAACACCTGAACTCTCTGACAATGCCAAATCATATGTATAAATATTCCTCTTTCCTGACATCCATGCCAGCATTCTTCGGTTACATTTGGGAAGAAGTGCGACAATTGTATTGGGACATCTCAGTTCCTTTGATTCACTGTTCTTTGCAGAATCATTTTAGAAAAATGTGGTCTCTTTTCTTCAGATCTGAATTTATTTAGAACTTTTTTGGGGATCTTGGTTAGGCTGAGAATTAGGATAGTCTGAGAATAAAAGTTTGGGAATAGCTTTCATTTTGTAGCTGTACTTCTGCCCAATAACCATTATTTTGTTGCTTCCCATGAGTCAGTTTTTTCCTTATTTTTCTTCAGAGAGGGATGTAATTGATATAATAATTTTATTTAGATTTCTGGGTATGATAACCCAGAAATATAAATAAATGTATTTTTAATCCTGATTCTTTCTTGATTTCTAGCTCAGGGTTTGGGGATACATTTTAGAATAGTATTTCAGACTTTTGTATATTTACTTTTAGCCCTGAAATTTTTTGAACCAATGTAAATTCTTTAACTAATTATTTTATTGTTTGCACGGGATTTCCTTTGATCAGAATCATATTGCAGCATAAATAGTAATTTAAATTTGTGTTATGTCTATTTTGTACCTGGCAATTTTTAAATTTATCAAAATACTGATACCTAAGTAGTACTATGACTATTGTGAAAAGCTATGGGGAGAGCAGACATCTTTGTGAACTGTCTCTGTGGTAAAATCGTTGGATATTTGATTGGATAAGACTTTCCTTGGCATAAAAGTATGTTAATTGGCTGAGATAAAAGTGGATTTGTTTTTCTATTATCCGTCAGCTAAAACACTAGTGAAATTCTTGAAATCTTGATTTAAAAGTGAAATTGGTCTGTAAGAGTCTAGGAAGTCAAAAGGTTTTTCTTGCTTTGGAAAAGTAATTTATCAGTTTTTTTTCCCAAGTCTCTTGTAGCTTTCCTTGTTCTAAAATGAAAGTAAGTAACTCAGTTAAATGAGAAATCATTTTGCCTTCAAATTATTTATAAAGTAAATTATAAAGTAATTTGTTGAGAAAAATGTATCCAGATCTGGGGATTTGCTTCCTTTTAGTTCTGTATGCTTTTTTAAAAACACTCTCAATTCTAATAAGATATTTCAAGAATTTTATTTGCTTTTTACTTAAAATGGAGAGGTTAATTGAATATCAGGATTAACATTAAAATAAAATTTCCTATTCTTTTTTTCCTTGACCAATACAAAATAGACCTATACGTCCAGACCTCAAGAGGGCCAGATCCTAGCAAGCAAGATAGAATAACCGTGAAACCTTTATATGGCCCTTTAACCTGGTCTGGTGTTGCATTGGGTAAACTGGATGAACACAGCTGGGAACAGCATGGTCTGGCTAATTCATCCATCCAAGTCTCAGTGATATATGTAAAGATGGACTTCTCATTCATAATTGTACTGTGAATAACAAATGTTTTATTACAAACTGATTTAACATAAAAAATTCAGAAACCCCAAGAGTGTAAGTTTTAATAGATTTTCTAGAACCAAGAAAGAAGGGGAGAAAGCTAAGCAGAGGATATTTCTCATGTTATCTTCTGCTTTGTTTCCATGTCCTTTCCAGCTATGCCCTGAAGCCTCCTCTTCACTAACCCACTTCAGATAAACAGACAGGAAGCCATATCAATGTGCCCTCCCAATATCAACAGAAGGAGGCAAATCAATCTGCCAGGTCCATCAAATACAGTCAGTCTTACCATAGTGTTTTAGGGAAAGCCCACCCCTGTTAACTTTCAGGCTGTTTTCACACTTATCTTGCTAGCCGCCTCCCAGAGGACCTGGTCAGTTTGGAGCTGTTCCAGCTGGTGGACCAGTATCCTGTCCCAGCATAAGCCTTCTGCTCTTGTTCCAGGTCTCCCTCTGCTCCGTGTGATCTTCTCAGTCCCTATAGGACCCATTTCAACATTGTAATTTTATGCTCTGCTGAGATGGGTCCCCCTGCAAAAACAATCCATCTCCCTGGGCCAGTCCAATGTCCCTTAGACTAACAGTAGTAGACTTGTTGTAACAGATCTACCAGTATCCCACTTTAGGAGGCCCTTTTGGCCTCCTAGCCTGAGCTAAGCTCCATCCAATACAGATGGAGTTTACTGGCAGGGTGGGGCTGCCCTGTGAATCACACTAGCTTGACAAAGGAAGGCCTCTGGACTCCTCACAGACCTAAGACGTTTTCGCACGGGGGTGTTTGGAACGCGCGGGAGACAGCTGCGGACACGGCATCCGCATTGCCCGAGCGGGGCTTGCGCTCCGACGTGTCCGCAGCTGTCTTTCTCGCGTTCGAAATGTAGAGCACTTTGAAGTGCTCTACATGCGTTCGAACGCGGACGAGCCGCCCGCAGGCGTTCGGGAGGAGAAGCATTCGCGCCTGCTTCTGTCTCCCGAACAGCTGCGGGCTCGCCTCCGACGCCGGCGCGGCTTCAACAATCAGCTGTTTGACAATCAGCTGATTGCCGATCTGCCTCCGCGGCTGTCTCCGCGCCCCTGGCCAGCCTTTGCCGGCTAAGACAGCTCCCGGCGCTTTGAGCATTCGCACACAGACGCGCCGGAACGCGTTCCGGCGCGCCTGTGTGTGAACGGTGAAAGCGCCCGGAGCTGTCTTAAGCTTCCCGCCTGAACGCGTTCCGTTTGGAACGCGTTGCAGTGTGGAAAAGCCTCTAGTCCTGAGGTAAGTGTAGAAAGACCCTCACTCAGTGGTCAGCTTTGTAGCTGATTCTCCCACTTTGACCTATTCCCCACTTTCATGTGTCTCTCTTAGAAAGAATAAGGCACTTTGCATTTGACAAAATGACTCACCTCAGCCAAAGTTATGAACTCTTCTGGTATTGCTTCACCATTAATAGCCTGGAGTTGCCTGCAGCCTTTCTCCTATCATCCTAGAGCAGGTGCCCTCATTCCAGGAGCTGAGTTGAGCAGGAAAGGAAGTTTTTCTGTGAAGGTACCTTTCACTGTCCTGTGCCATCATACTCTCTTTCTGGCAAGTGGGCTAAGTCACAGGGAGCAGAAGGCAGGGAATTACTAAGATCACCACTCACTGTCCTACAGCTTCAATCATCTTTTCACTTCTCTCATCACTGTTTGCTCAGTCTATCTCCTGTGTCCAAGCTAAACTTCTGTGCAGATTACTCTGTACAGAATGCCTGTTAAGTAAAGCATAACGCTCAAACCCTCCTGTAACCCTTGAATACTGCACCCAGCTCAGTCCTCACCTTCTTATACCATAATATTGAAATTGGCCTTGTGACTGAAAGTTTTCTAGGTGACTCTGCTTTGCGTTCTATAGTAAAATGAAGCAATCCTGAGCCCTAATACTTGCCACATGAAAATGGTAAGTTGGTTTATGTGTGGGTGAGGCTGGAAATTCAGGAGAGGTCGGAGATCTGGCAACATTACCCTGCTTATGCAACGTTTGACAAGCACAGAGCCATAAGACTGTGCAGGTTCAAACATGAGATGGTTGACAGTGTTGAGGCTCTTTTGCACCATGGCATCTTTTGTCAACAGCAAGGCCAGAGTTGGGGAAGTGACAGTAATATAATGTAGCAAATGACTTACTGAGAACAAGGGAATAATAGAAGAGGAGTGATGCAGGAGCTTGGAGCTCAGTTTCTTTTCTCCTAAAGGTGTCTCCTTTTCTGAGTGTTTCTCCAACCATTCCAGGAATCATCTTATCTTAATGCTGGGCCCAACAACTTTTAGGTCAGTTATCTGTGTCTAAGGTGCCTTTCCCACCTCTGGTTTCCAGCTACTGTATTTTGCATTGGACCAGAAATGGTGAGGCATGTGATATCTGTTCTCTTTGCTTTTCACCTCAGTGCAACTTGCATGTGCTTTTTGTGCAAGTCACTTGTCACCTCTCTGTATCCTGCCCCCAGGGGATGGAGCCTCTCTCCTTTAAGGTTGTCTGATGGGCTTCAGGTCATGCAGAAGTTCGGTTAGAAACTTGTTCTTTAGAATGGAAAATTGTACTCAGAAGCTTTGGTCAGTTCCTGGCAGTGTTCCTGGCAACTGACTAAGGGCCTTTTCTCACCTTTGCTTCCCAAGGAGAACCTCCTGGGAAGTGAAAACAGGAGGGTTGCAGGATATGAAATGAAATGAACTTTATTGATTAGTCGTTTGACCATATCGAGTTTACAAAAGATAAAACCGTATAAAACCTACAAGGGTAAAATTAAGAAACAAAATAAAAATAGCATCATTATTTGTGCCCATTCACCTCAATGAATGATTTCCTAAGTTGGTCAGCCTTAACAAAAGACAAAGCTACCCTACATGTCACCTGGACATTTTCTTCCTGCCGAAGATAAGTCACCTTTTGTTCTGCATTCCAGGGAGACACATTTTGGTAAAAGGGGGCCCAAACAAAAATACAAAGGACAGGTAAAGAAGATATGAAAAAGATCTTCAACCATTGCTGCACCACAAACACACAGTCTTTCTTCATCAGGTACCTTTTGTCCCTAACCTTGCCAGCACTTTGCTCATCACTGGCAAGGTGCAAATTGCTGCCATTACGGTGGTGGTTGGGGAACCGCAGGAATGGTGGCAGCACATCTGTGCGGCACTGTTGCCCCAGTAATGGGGCAGTACTAACCATGTTTGTGTGTCTCCTCTCCTGGCTCCCTTTGACGTCCCCTGGCAGGGATAGAAGCAAAGAGGGCTGTACCTGGTGGCATTGACTGTATATGTAGAGCAGTTAGAACTACTCTACATTTACATGCTCCGCACACATATAGCCACCCCTAGAACAATAACTATTCCAGGAAATGCAAATCCTGTGTGCAGAGTTCTTCTACCAAGTAAATGCAAAATGTGCCCTAAAACTCCCTGTTTGAGTGTGACAGGGTTATTATTTATACTTTATTCTTCTTATATTGCTCAGGGGCAGACGAAACCTTATGGAACTGGGTTGCTCAATGCAGGTGCCTGCATTAATATAAGTAAATGTAACCAATATTTGTCATTGCTGATAATCCTACCTATTTCTTTTGCAGTGGTGTCAGGGAGAGAAGAACTGTATTCCTGTTTGGGTGGGGCAAACAAAAAGATGCACAGACAACAACATTATTGTAGGCTCTGCAGCTGCGCTTTTCTCCACTCACCCCAATTTCCAACTTTCAGTGGTTAAATGTACTAAAGAGTAACTGCTTCCATTTAGATGCTTGGAACTTCTGGGCATACCAGATCATAAAATCCAAGGATATTATATTGTCCACATGCAATTGATAAGGAATTGGCTTTGAAATGAGAAGTTGCGTGGGACTGAGATTTTATTTGCAGGGCATTTTTGATCTGATATTAAGTAATAGAATAATTCTCTGAAAGCTGATCACACATCACATGGAAACAGCTGTGATTATGTCTAGATTTGGTAATTATTGTGTAAATGTGCTGAAAAATTTGCCTGCCTATCTGTCTGATCCATAAGAAAGCTGGAGAAGGGGAAGGGTTGATTGCATAGGAAGTGATCTGGAATGGAAAAGCATTCCATACTTGACCTAGTAAAGAGTTACCCATTAGGCAGTTCTCTCTTCTGTATGAGACTGGCTAACAGACGCTACATCTGCACACAATAGAAACATAAGCCAGTCAACCGTATGGAAGGAGGCCACACTGCAATATTACTGTTTCTGGACATTGCTACACGTTAACAGAACAGCAGTGGCTGAAAGGCATGCTGGGTGTTTATGTGCATGGGTAAAACCCCTTGTCCTTATTAGTCCTACTTTTCTGCCTTTTTTCTTTAAACTTATTTCTTTGGGGTATTTCCAGCAGCAGTGAAGTACAGGTTGCATCTACCAGGGAGATGAAAGAATGCCAAAAGAGTGATTAGTGATCTCCTTTGATTCCTCCCAACTCTGATTTGATCTATTATGGATCAGTACATGATTCATGAGTTGTCAGTTATATAGGGTGAATGGAGTTGTATAATATGTGCCCATTCTGGAAACTCAAAGCTTGCATTGGTCCTACAACTATCCCAGTTTGAAGTGTGCTGGAGATAAAAACAGTGGAAGCTGGAAAACTGATACCTATGACACTGGGACTTGTAGATAGTTAACAATAACTGTTGAAAGTAGGTGTAGTTCTATGGTAGCTAATTTTATTCCCTTCAAATAAGTTTCAGTTACTTATTTCTTTCAATGTGTCTCTGCATTGAGAATATGCCGCAAGAATAACTCCTCCATAGCTGTTTTTGTGTAGTGCTACTAGAATAGGAGTGGTGGCCATGAACGGCCAACCCAGAATTCACTGTCTGCCCATAAATTGTTTTATGAGTCTTAGGGTGTGGTCACATCGGATAAAAGGAGTGGCCAGGGGTGAATTTGAGGCTTATGGGACAAACATGAAGTCTCTGTGCACTCCTTTTGCTAGCATGAAATAATCACTTTCAAGAAGATCAGGAAATTTGGGGTGGTGAAGGTGGGAGGCTACAAGTCTTCTAAGCCAATCCTAGCTCGCTACAGACCAAGGATGGCAGTGGCCAATGAGAAGGTAACACTGTGAGGCATGGTTATTTTTAGTGTGTCTGCAGATGAGGCACTCCTTGATAAAAGGAAGCCCAAAAAATGCTCTGTATGATCAGATCCTTGGGGTCAGGAACGAGACTGAAAAGGACAATTTGAATATTATTGCATGTCTCCTGCACAGCGGACAGAGGTAAAGGGAATTTCCATCAGGTGTACTTTGCCAAAATTTCTCCTTTCACAATGTAGCCCTCTTTGTTATGGGATTTTATTGTACCTCATTATGGGACCTTATTGCTTGTTGAAGGAAATAATTACTTCCTGAAATAATTATGTAAAAATTAAGTCACAAGAATCGGGCAGTCATCTGTAAAATTACTCAGCAAGTTAAAGGTAAGAAAAAGCAAGTAAAAGGTAAGAAAAGGTAAGAAAAAGATTCTCCAGAACAGGAGAATCCTAAGCTACTTTCTTTAGTGTTCCAAAATGAAGGCTAGAAAAGCATCTGAGTTTTTGTGCCAATCAACATGTGACTGTGAAGGAGCAAAAACCTGGGCAACAGTTGATATGTTATCAGCAAATGCCTGAAATATCTTTTGCCCTCTTGGACACTTCAGGCAGAGATTTCATCAAGGACAGTCGGTTCGAATATTCAGATAACAGGAAGCCAAAAATACTATGAACGTAATTCAACGACAAGTGCAGGCAAACTCACCATTTTAAAAAGGTATCCTCCCATTTTTATTATGGTGAAAAAATCCATTACCCTGCAGGGAGAGGAAGATTGATGTTTCCTGGCTGAGAAAAAAGAGGAATTAATTAAGACACTTACAAATCTCAAGATGTAATGCAACTTAACAGCACAGTCATTTACATGTCTGCTCAGCATTAAGCCTCATTGGATTCTTTAGGGCTTACTCTCAAATAAATAGATATCTTCCAGAAGGCTTCTTTCACATACTAAACACTCTTGCATTCATAATTAGACTTTGCCTTTGCTTAGGCAACACAGTGCCTGCTGCTTCCCTGTCTGATGCAAGGAAAAGCAATAATGGCTTTTGGAAGAGGATGGAGCAAACTCAGTCAACACGTCTTGTTTTCAGTTGTACTGTGAAAGGTTAGACTACTTGCTCTTTTGAGTTTCATCTTAAAAGACACCATTTTTATTGCTGTTTTATATGAAATGCCCTTACCTTTGTTCTTCCTATGCATTATGGGAAAGTTGCAAATGAGGTGGTCACTGATGTTCTTTTTTGTAGCGTCATTCATAGCATCCAGAAAAGGGCATTCTGTACTGTATTTCAGATAGAACCACAGGAGTCTGTAGTTTGCTGGTGTTTATTTCCGTAATTATATTTATCAATATTTATTTTGTTTTACACGGCCATTTTCCATGCCCTTATAGATGCTGTTTTAGAGATTTGGTTTTGGCCATATAAATTTTACCAAAATGCTGTATTAAAACACTGTGAGGGTGTAGTCTTTTGAGGGAAGTTGCAATTTTGCTGCAAAAGACTGCAGAGGAATACATAAAGAGAAATCACAAGGGAAAATAGAAGTTAAATCAATGAGTTATTTTGTCTATATTGCTGGACTATTGCAAGCTCTGTTGTTCTGCCTTTCTTGGTCATTTGGTTCCTGGGATGAGGAATAGTTATTGAATCTGTACTCACAGTACATCAAAACCCCAGTAGTAGTGATGATGATGATGATAATGTTCTGATCCTAGATCTGAAAGAGGAATCTTTTGGATGCAAATGTTTAGATTTTGTCCTTGCACTCTCTTCTCATAACTGAGATTCTGATTAAACTCCAGGAAGTGGGCATTCAACAGAAATGCCTGGCAGTTATTAACTGACCTGTCAGCTTCTCTCAGTCTAAAGGAGGGCAGGTATACCCAATAGAAATTAACAGCTTTAGAAATTTCCCTTTGCATCTGTCTCTAATCAGACATAATAGTGGTTGTCCTGGCTGAAAACAGCAGCAAAGAGAATGCTTTACTTCCAGCTGCAAAAACCTTAAGGACTTAGTGACTAGGAAGCCAGCTGCCTGTGGTTTGCATGGTAGTAGAGCCAAGCTTTGTAGCTGAGAAGCAAAATTGTAAAACAAAGCCACAGAACTTAAATTTTGGAACTCAAAGACCAAAACCACAATTCTATATTTGCAAGGTATCTGATGGCAAGGGCTGTCCTAGAATAATAGATAAAGGTAATGACACCCTAAAAATGATCTCAGTTTCTAACGATTGTGTGTTCAGAACCACGTGGGGATTCTTGGCAATAGTATAGAAGTGACTTGCATTGCATTTTCTCTGGGAGATGTTTGGAACACTGAATGCCCCCCAAATTGAATTTCGCCTTTCAAACATTAGTGTACCTGATACGTATAAAAATAGTAACACCTAATTTACACTGCATAGTTAATAGCTCTGAAATTAGGCCATATTTTACAGGGGAAAGATCCTATTTAACAATCTGGACCTGTTCCACTTAACAACCTAGTATGGTATTACAATACCATGCTAGGGTGGTAAGCTAGAGGTGGTAAGAGAGTTATCCACACTTCAGGGGCTGGTAAAGCCCCAGACTGGGCCACCAACATATAAAGTGCAGATGGCCGCAACAACAGCCATGGCAAACAGGGCATGGAATGTGACCGCACCTGGAAGAGGGTAAACATTTCTGCTGAGAGCCACCTAACCGCTGCTGGTCAAGCTGTGAACTGCATTTTAGAAGTCAACAGCTAGTTAAGTCCATGGAAAAGTTGATGAGCTCTGGGGATGTTATTATCAGTGCCATGTGGACACATTTACCCAGTGAATAGACCAACACTCCCTAGTTGTTGTCCGGGATCATCTGGAGAGGTATAGTTTGAGCTTACTTCTCCAACCGTAACCTGATTGAAATGTAAATATGAGCATTTATTGATTGGTGGATTGGGACTTCAGCTTTGGACTTCAAGTGTTCATAGCAAATTATAATACAGAAATTTCTGCAGCAGTGGTATTGTAACAGGGAAAAAAGGCTGGTAGGGCTTTGCAAAGTATTCTGAGTTAGAACACACATTTCAAAATTATTCCAGATTAGAAACAAAACAAAAAAGAATCTGTTTCCATTTTATTGTTCCATTTCCATGTTGTTCAAAATTCCATTCTGGAATTTCTTTCCCCCCATTTTCCTTTGTTTGTTTTTAGGGATTTGTGATGATTTGGGTAATGATTTCCTTAATTCTGGATTGATTTGCTGTCATTTAATTAACCCTGAGTTGGGGCACCTGCCTCATTGACTGCATGAAGGACGAAGGAGGAGCAAAGATCAAATAGGGAGAGTTTTAAAATGTCATTAAGGTCCAGGCACAAAGACATTTTGCCATTGTGCTTCTGGGTTGTTAATTCTTGTTTGCTTGGAGTTGTAATTGCACAGCGATCGTAGAGCCCTTTCCTTGTTCCTGGACTCTATTGGAGCACTGTATTTTTCTGGTATTCATAAGGTTCTGCTTTGCTTTTCAGGTAAGGCTGAAGAGTCTACCAACAAAATATGTGTTACTGTTTGTGACAAATAATTTATATTTTGTATTTGATTTTGGCATGTAAATTAGCTGTGCATTCTTTTATAAAATATGCATAAGAATAAATTTAAAAAATTGTACACATTGGAGTGGCATACAATGTGTAATACTAGATGACTCCTTGCCCTTAGTCTTGCGTTCTAAAGAAATGTGACATATGAAGAAAATGGGATGGGGAGAGAAGATGGAACAATTACCCAGAAAGCAACTGGAGGAGAAACCTGATGGTGATGGGCCGATGGGACCCCATACAGCATTCTTCTTCCTAATTCTGTTGTAGCCATCTAACCCCTCCCATTTTATGGTAACAACTACCCTGTGAGGCAAGCCAGACTGGGAATCCATGACTAGCCCAAAATTTGATTGAAATCATTTATGTGCATTTGTGCTGCTGTTGGCTACCTTGGACTGGAAAATGGAGGTGCTAGTTGCAAACTAATTTTTAAAGGTTTTTTAAATAGTATTATCATATGGTTGGCCCCTAAACTATTTAATCTGTATTTAAATGCTTTATTAGAATGTCTGAATGATTAGAACTTAATCACCCTTCAGACAGCAGGTGCAAGTGTTCCAGTTCCATTATATGCCGAGGACATTGCTATTATTTCACAAACTTTAATAGAACTTAAATGGACTCTTAAAATAATACGTGGCTGTTGCCCAGGACATAAGCTAACAATTACCAGAAAAGCAAAGAGATGGTCTTTGCTAAAAGGCCTAAACAACATCAATGGACCATTGCAGGACAGGAAATTGAGTAGGTTAAGAGTTTTAAATATCTGGGATTAGTCCCTCATGCCACTCCTGGCTCCTGGAGATGGTGCAAAACAGACTTCTGTGAACATTTTTTTTCAAATACCCAGATGCATATCTAACACATCATTAAGGCTAGAGTCATGATTAATGAAAGCAGGGGGGAGGTATGGTTGTTTTTACTCAATTACTGACTCCAGTGCAACGTTTTTTGCTGTAGGACTAATTCCTCTACTTTTGATGGACTAGGTTCTGTTGTCTTTGTATTTTGTACCAATCAGTACTAAAGAAATTCACTTTTGTGCACTCCCCTTGTGCTCCTGGAATATATTGAAGTCTCTAAAATTGTTAGGAATAGATTGCTTGATACTGAACATAAAGTTGAAGTTAATTTTACTTCACATCATATTAAATAATATTTCAAACATGCTAGAGAGGAGCCCTATAGGTACTTAATTACATATCATCTGTCCAGCAGTAAATCTTCTCCAAAGGAGCCTGTTCCAGTGACTTTTGAAGAAATTCTAAAGTTTTCTTCTGAATCCCATTGTATCCTGTACAATTTGAGGAAAACTTTAAAAAACTAAAACCTAGTTTTTAAATGTCTTTGGTGATAACACCCATGATATCCTGTTACTCAGCTCACCTGGTGATTCTTAGGAACCCATAGATAGTGAGGAACTCAGAACTGTTTCTCTATGCACAGAATATTTAGAGTGGTTCAGATATTCTACAGAGTGAACAGGTGTTCTAAAGTAACAAGTGAAACATTCTAATGGGTGTTTGAGTTTTGGTCGTATGCAGGACAAAGCACAAAATCCATGTAATCTCTGCTAGTTTAGGTACTTTGCTGTCTTGCTTCTCCATTTCTTTCCTATGTGCCGTTCTGCTGTCGTAATGCTCTTTAGCATCACATCTTTATTCACACAATCAAATCTAGAATGGAATATTGAAATGAGCTATTTGAATCATAGTGTGTGATTTTTAGTAACACTCATTCTTTTTGCTTCAGAAATATATTAATTTGAACTTTCAGGCTTGCTAAAACTGCTGTCTTTATTCAGTTCAACAACTTTAAAAAAGAAAACGAAACCGTATATACAGTTTACCAGGTGATCGTGCATTTGCTGCTTCTTGAGAGTCATTTGTAGAGCACATGTTTTGCTTGAAGATTTCAATTAATGCTTTCGTATCTGCTTGTAGGAATTAGAAAGATGTTGTCTGAAATTGAGGAGCCACTGCCAGCCAGTGTAAATACTGAGGTAGCTGGATCAGTGGTCCAAGTGAGCATACTGCAACATATTATGCTCCTGCCCAGCTTTCTCAGAAGGGAAGAGGGCTACAGCTAATCAGAAACTTCTGCCCATCTTCATTTTAATGAAGACTGTTTTGTTACCTTCAACAGATTGTGTGAGTGTTTGAGCTTGGGAAGAAGAGATTGCTACTTAGTAAAAATAAATTTGTGTGGGAGAAAACTAAACTGGAAAAAGCAGCAGTATAGTAAGTAAAGAAAGCACTAAGTTTTGACTATCAGTATAAAATATCTGTGAGAGACTGTAAACAATCTGCCTCAAAAATAACATCTTGAAAAGTCCAGTGAGAAAAAAATCAAAGGGATCCATGGATTTTTCATTTACAGTTAATTATCTTATAAAAATAAAGGAATGTTTGTTTTTCTATCCCACCCTATACCCAAAGGTATAGGGCAGTTTATGATAACATCATAATAAAAACGGATTTTAAAATCCCTAAAACAATGATAGTGTCCTTATGGTGAGGGGATGCTGTTCACTCAGTTGAAGGCCAGGGTAAAGAGGTGTGTCTTCACCTGTCTTCTGAACATATACAGTAAGGGTGCATGACACACCTCAGAGGGGCGATTATTCCGTAACCTCAGGAGCTACAACCAAGAATGGCTTCCCCCGTGTTCCCACCCCCCTAACTACTACAGTTGGTGGGACCACCAAGAGGGCCTCATCAGCAGATCTCAGGGCTTGAGCAAGTCTGTATGCGAGGAATACATAGGAATTAACATATGTGTCTTTTTTGGTTCTCTTCTACTTAGTCTTGAATGGCTTTACTGCTTAAGTATGGTTGGATTCATGGAAATTTGTTCTTGATGACCCTAAAGAAGAAATATACCACAATGATTTCCTTCCTCAGAATAGTTGTTAGTGTCTTTGTCATAGTGGCGGTAGTTACACCAATCTTGTGATGTTAGTGGATGAGGGTTGGTCTTTTTTCTTAATATTTCTGGATTCTTGATAGTGGCCTTGAGTTATTATGAAATAAACAAAATAACAAGTAAACTGTCTGTCTACATACCTAGATACCATCTGTTGTTTATATTCTTTAACACCATTGCACCATGTTAATTAATTAATTTATAAATAGACATATCAAAGCCTAAGTCCTAATGAGATATGACTGCATATTTATTTATTTATTTATT
>MTQE01001134.1:58379315-58400139 GCA_014337955.1 Aspidoscelis marmoratus | reverse complement strand
TCTAGATAATCAGCTTCATCCAAACATACCTGAAGTTGAGCAGCGACAGCTGAACTCTGAACTCTGTAACACTGAGCAGTTAGAATATGTTTCTGGACCCACTAAAGTGTAAGATAGTGGACCCACTAAAGTGTAAGATTGTGGAGTAATCCTGAGATATTTCTGACCCAGTCATTCTCCTTTCTGTTTTATTTGTCTACAAATAAATGTTGTATCCTTACATTTCTGATAGCTGTTATTTTGTAGTTCAGAATATAAGTTGACCGCTTTTGAAAATTATGCTAAAAAATCTTATTCTTGTCACGTTCGTATCCTGTGCCTAATGTCTAGTGCTTGAGGTGATGCTTCAGATTAGGTATGGCTGGAATTAATGCTGTTACAGCAAGTCTGTAACTGGAACCGCTTGATTTGTTTGTACTAATCTTTCTTCAACAGTGGGTTTTACATCAAATAGTTGATTTTCCCAAGGGTGCAATTGAAAGCAAAGACCAGGCTATAGTAAATAAAGATACCTAATCCGTTTTAGACAAGAGCTGAGAGCCTAGTTTCCTCATCTGTCAGTTCTCCTGCCCCTGGATTTATGAAGTGTTTCATTCTGCAGATATTCAGTTTTTCTTATGGTCCATAGGTGTAAAGGGCAGGCTATCCATACAATTTGCTGTGAGAACAAAAGAAATATATTACTGTCTTGGTGGTGGTCAGACTAGGAAAGCATAAGCTTGGAACTGTCTTTTCTTTCTGCAAGCATCTTGGATTGAGATTCATCTCACAATTTTGAGAAAGCACAAATGGTATACTTTAAGCAACTTGAGGACAGGTGTCTCAAACTGCCTATGATCCTCCAGACTTCCTTGAACTACTTCTCCCAGCAGACTGTTCCAACTGGAAACAAAGGACTGCAATTTGAGACCTGTCCAATAAGTGTATCTTGATTAATTTACAAAGGTATTTGCTGTATCCATTATCTTCTACTTACGCAAATGGGTTTATTCTGAATTAATAAGTTGGGTAAGCACTGTTACTGCCATCTATGTATGTGTTTTGTCTATAGAAGATGTGCAGAGATTTCCCTTTCTAGGGTGCAGGGACCAAATACATCATTGTGACATAATTATTTTCTCTGTCGTGTACTTCTTTCCTGTCACCCTTTTAAATGGTGCTTCAGTTTTGCCAGTTACAAGACATCTTAAAAACAAAATGTGTAAAATGGAGAGAAAATGCTTAGAATGTAAAGCTGTGTTCACATGCAGTAAAAGAAAGCATCTCTAAAGTGGACTGGAGAGAGCTCACAGCTGGGATTGTTCACACACGCATCTTCCCCTCCATCCTCTTATGAACGTTCTAGGCTAGAAAAATGCATTAGAAATGGGATGATCAGAGGCACAACTACTATCCCAAAGGCATTTTTTGAAATGTTCTTTTTGCTATGCGTGTATATTTATGTATAGCCCAGTGTAGTGACTAATTTCCCACAAAGCTTTATCCATAAAAATTGAAAACAATAGCAGAACTTTTTTGCTTTATTATTTGTTTTCCTTTCTGTACTGGTAGCATTTTTCAGAACAAGGCTTGTTTATTTTGGATCGCAAATCAGATGTGAGTTAACAAGGATGGCTGCGGTGAGGATATCAGTGGAATGTAGACGACGGTGACTGGAATAAAGCTATTACTTGAACCTTTTTTAAAAAAATAAATAAATAACTTTCCCTCATGTGTTGATACCATTTCTTCTTAAATCCAACAGTCTGTTTTCTAGTTTTTAATTAATTTTTACAGTACTCATGGGTTACAAAAATGGAATTGCAGCTCTTGGGTTCTCTAACCAGCTTTGTGGCATTTTCATTTCTACAGAGTGCCTCAGATGGCTTTTGGAAGTCTGTAGCAACCCACGTTCCAAGAGAGCCTCATGAGATCCGTATCCTAAATCCATATTTCATCCAAGAGGCAGCTTTCAGTTTTATTGGCCTTCCTTTCAACAATGGTCTAATGGGCCGAGGGGTAAGTATCCATGGAGACTTACTCCCATTCGACTCTGGCTTTTGTTTAATTAATCTATGAGTTCTGTTTTCTTCCTTAAAGCCCTTTTTATCTAGTATAGGCTGCAAGTCCTCTAGACAACAGCTATGCCACATCTGTGTTTTGTGGTTATTAAATATTATTAGCAGCAATCAAACTCAGAAAAAAAAAGATAATGGAATTGTCTTAGCTTGGTATTAGGGAAGGTGATGATTCTCTGGAGCAGGGAAAGTGCCTTTTAACTATACATTTCTTTTTAAACTATAAAAAGAATGTACTTTTTCCTGCCTTCTCCATAAATCATCTTTGCAACAGGATGAGGCCAGTTTTCACTTTCATGGAATGAAGCAAGAAGCTTCAAATAACTATCTCTTGGGGAGGATTAGGATCACCTCTATTTATAAGCAAAGAGAAATGAGGATTTCCTACACTGAAGCTATGTGCTATACTCTGTACTTAGTAAATTGTCACTCCTTCCATCAGCAGCTCAATACAGATAGCACTCATGTTGGACATTGAGAAAGAGGTTTTGAATTTGTCAGATCCAAAGCCTCAAGGATAAACAAAGTCAACATATATGTAGTTATAAATGTCAGTAACATTAGGCCATTAGGTAAGTTGCATGTGAAATAGAGTCATGTTTCCATATTGCATTGAGCTCTGTTACAATAGACCTTACTTGACATTATTTTGAATACTGTAACTGGATTTCTTATTTGCTTTTGTGAGAGAAAGAATGGCTAGAATAAATCAGATCTTGAGTCTCCTATAATGTCTTCAAGATAAGCCAGAGCTATCTCTTTCAGGGCCTGGCTACACTTCAGTTTTAATTCACATTCATTCCATTTTCAAATAAAGTGGGTAGCCGTTTTCCTTCATTTTCTTTCCATCTAACCCAATGGCAGATTTTCCAGGTTAAATAACATGGAAGAAAAAATTCTCACCAATGTACTGATGGGTTCTTTCACTTTGAAGGTGGCCTGAATGGGGTTTAAAACCCATGTGTAGCTGGGCCCTAATTTAAGGGGGAAAGCAAAAGTAAATAATTGTTCATTGGACAGGATAGGTTGTTTTCAACAGAATTTAAGTTCTGCTAGATTGCTAGTGCAATATGGGTTTTCCTGCACTGAGTCAGTAGGCTGGCCTCACAGAACGCCTCATTTAATTTGCCTCTGAGTAGAATGTGACATCTGTGTCCAATAAGCTATTGGAATGAACCACAGTATGCAGATGGCTAGTATACTGGATCAGCTGCTCCTGTGAGGACAGCCTGTGACCAGATGGTTCAGTAGTATACCATAGTAGAGACACACCCAGAACCATTTGTGAGGCGCTCTGTAGCAGCTATAGAAGTGAGCTGGCTCTGGGAGCCTGGACAAAACAGCCCCGGCTAGCAACTAAGGAGGCCAGGGACTTTCATTCCCAGTCTCTGCAGTTAGAGCTTAATGGTTCTCTCTTGGTGTGATCTACACCATTATGGAGTGGATCAGGTATTTCACCTTCAGGTGCTTGAGGTGATGCTTCAGATTAGGTATGGTGTGAAAAGAGTCTGTGTCTTGCTGGTTGCCTCATCAAAGTAGATTTCAAAACCTTTGATTAGAATTTCACAAGCATTTTTTTTAAAATTGGCGTATATTTGGGACATAGTATATTTCTATGTTCTTTCCTGGTAATTGTTTTTTCCTGGTTGTTTGTAGCTAGTGACAACTAATCTAAAGGTGACATTGTGTATAAAAAATATTTCCTCATCTCACTTTTCACTCGTTGCTTCACAGAGTGGCCCTTGTTCTTTTATGCTGTTAGGCAGGGAGGCTAAATACTGCCTCTCCGCATTCCTGCTAGGCTTTGTAATTATAGGGATGTTTGTCATCTCCTTTCTAAGGTAAACAATCCTACTCTTTGCAGTTTTCCTGTACAGAAGAATCAGTTCAGACCCGTGAGAGATCATTCTAGCATGCTCCACCCCAAAGCACATTCTGAATTTTTTGGTGATTCCCTTCCCCCTTCTGAAACAAGAAACTTGGAATAAACACACATTGCAGTGTGGGAGTTGTAAAGGTGTGCCATGCTCTGCTAAGAACCATTTACTTGCCACAAGAGATGGAGTGGGTCGAACTATCTACATACTATATCATATTTACATGTCAGAAGTCAAGTGATAGATATTAATTGTGTTATTTCAGTAGATATGGTGGAACCACACTTGATAAATAGTCTCTGAAAATAATAGCATTTAAGAATGCATCACAAGTAGTGAAAGGAATCACCAAATTGCCTGCAGGGAATTTTGACAAATTTTGAGATACTGTGGAGTTTGGCTCCTTTCCTAAAGAATTGTAGCTCTAGTTGCTTGACTTCATTATATGCAAGAGAGTGATGGGATTGGAGATGTTCCCTGGACCATGCACCCACTGAGGGACTGTTCCACTGCAACACTGCTCAACTCCAGTGTTGGGGGAGGAAAAAGAAAAACTTCACTGGCACTTGCTTTTCAGTGCTTGGGAGGCGAAAAAGCCCTCCTCACTGTGAGAAGCTACTGTCTACAGTGAGGCATGCTATGCAAATGATTCCTTTCATCTACTCCATGCTTGCTATGTCATTGGATTGGACAGTGAATACTTACTATGCCACTGGATTTCTTTCTCACTGAAAATAAGGCACACTTTGTGAGCTTAAGGGATGAAAAAAATGGAACTGAAGAGCAAGAATACCATATTACTTTTCTTCATCTTCTCAACTGCTTTTAGGTTGCTGCATTATTCTACAGCCTGGTAGCTAAGATATGCTAAAAGATTGTTGCAACATGGATAGGGAAATACAGTACTGTATCATAATTCTGAATATTCTAGCAGTTATTTTATCGTTGTTGTTTTTTGGCCAGCATAGTGACACATAAGCAAAAGTTACACACTGAAAAGAACAGGATAGTTATCTGTAAGGTATGTATAACAGCAAAAATAAAATTAATTCATAAAAAGCATTGACAGCTTTAAAATTCTGATTCTGGCAGACATTTTCTTTTAAAATATTATACAAAACTTAACTTTAGTTTTAAATCATTAATATAAAACCTATGGAAGCTCATTGGGTCAGTGCTTCTCAGCCTTGATGTGAGGAGAAAATAGAGATTCCTTAGTCCAGTATTGTGCTTCTCTCTGGGATTAACTGTGTTCTCCTGGTAGGCCGTGAACATGGTATGCAGAGGGTTAGTTCTGCTATGTTGCGCCCCACAGTTAGAAGACTGATCATTGTTCTCGCCCTCAGAAGATTTTCTACTTTAGCAATTAAGAGGGTTATTTTTCATGAACTCTTCTGAAGAGGTATCTTTGGTATACATCTTTTTTAAAAGTCAGGAAGAGCAACAGATTGGTTTTTAGCATCATTTTCTTCCATTTAGTTTAATTTCCGAAAATATTATCTTAAATGCAAATTTGCATACATTTCTTTAGAGTATGGAGGAGGGGCAGAGGAAATTAGCACCTTATGAATCTGACTTTGTGAAAGTTTGGTAGGTTATGTTACGTGCATCAGATTGGTAAAATCGACCAAGGAGGGCTTTAATTAGAACCTGATGTTCTACATTATGAAAGTATGCCTAGGCCTTTTTTTAAAGTCTAGTTTATGAGACTTTAAGGGAAACAGATTTTGCCAGTGGCCTGTTGGGTGAAATAAATGGTAAATTATTTTGGCAGAGGCTTGTGAATAAAGCAGAATTAGCTATGCAGGTGTAAGGCCTTAGAAACTATGTGCTACATGTATTAGCCTCAGCTATAAGGGCAAGTATGCATTCACTCGGGAATTTCAGACACTCATAGGTTATGTTTCAACCCAGTACTAGTATGTGTGAAGCAACCTCAGGAAAAAGTATAGTCAGTAAAATGAGGTTTTCATGTGAGCATTGTAGCAATGTATGCACAGATAGAGGTGCTGACACAAAGCCTTTTGAAGTACTTGGGGCAGGAATAATGATGGACAGAGAGTAGTAAAGTTTGATCTGTTGATACTAGCTGAACTCAATGTTTGTACTTAATAGGTAGCAGTTGTACTTTAAGATGTAGCATGTATGCCTAAAGTAGATCTCTCCCTCTCTCATGAGTGTATTTCTAATTCTTTCACTACTTGGATCCACCAGAAACTGTTGCTATTTTCACTTCCTAAGAACAATATTCCAAGCATGCTTGATAGCTCTGTTTTTCCCCCTCAGTGCCCTTTTGTAATTCAATCATTTAGGTTGTGTTCAGACACCGGGGGGGGGGGAAGCATCTTTGGGGCACCTTTGAGGTGCTTTAGTGAAGGAGGCAAGGTGGAATTGTTCACATGCCAGTCTGCCCTTCCCCCCCCAAAAAAAAAACATTCTGTGCTAGAAGAGGTGGATTAGAAGAAAGAATATGAGGGCCACACTCTGTCTCTCTGAGGTGCCTGTTTTGATAAGTCTGAATGCAGCCTTAGGATCTCCCCACCTGAGGGTAGACCTTTTATTAAATTTATATTCATAATTAAGGTATTGTGGTGGTCTCATTCATGTAAATGTCTAGCTAGTGCCCTAACCTTTGTTGTATCTTGATATAGTGTTGAAACATACCTTCTCTTTCTATGTGAAACATTTACAAAAACAAGCCACAAGGTACTGGAAGTAATAAAAGCGTACTTTGTTCTCAAAGCCACAGTCAGAACATCTATCCTGAGCATATCCAGAATTGTGCAAAGAAAGTCGGCTAAAGCATAAGGTCACGCTAAGGCTTGAGGTAGATCATATCCTTAATAACCAGTGCCAATTTGAACTCCTCATAAAGGGTCGTAATATTCCATACCTCTTTCCAAGCTTAAATAAACTTCAGGGCGCTGCCAGCACACCACATATGGTAGCAATGTGCTGCCAATTAAGTTTGTAATTCTAAGGGGTTTTTTTCAGCAGAGTTGAGAAGGCTGAGTGAAATGGTTCAAGGCTGATCCCAAAGTGTTTCTTCCAGTATTTAATAAACGGTTAAATACAGGAACATCCTCCACTGTGAGAATATAATTTGTGCCAGATGAATCTGGAGAATACTGCAAAGTACAATAGGGCATAGGCAGAAAAGATGGCTGAAAGAACCAGTCTAGTTTAGGAGGCTTGTCTTCTCATTAGAATTAGATTGGCTGCAGAGAGAGCAGTGAGTCTTCAGCCATTTCCAGACCCAACCACCCACTGTTCCAGATCAATGCTGGGATGGTTTGCTGTTGGCCCAGGATAGGGCCATCTGCACGTGGATAGCATCTCCTGGCTCAGGCTTGAATGCCAGCTGCAAAGCCAACCCTGAGACACCAAAGGCTGGTGTGTTTAGCTGACTTTTGGCTATGATCTCTCTCCGAACAGGGAAGCAGACAAGCAGTCTTTTTAAATCAAACTCTCATGGAGGAGATAAGTCCAATCCTTCCCTGTTCTTATTCCAGTGCTCTCTGTGTTAGTTGAGAAAAAAGGATTTTTTTTGTTGCAGGGCTTTAGTAGCCATCTGCTATTAAGGTAAGATATTAAGAAAATATTTACTTAGTGCTGAAACAGCCATCTTCTATCCCAGTCTGACCCTGGCCTCAGTTCAGGATTCTGATTAAAGCTGTACAAAAGCTTGGACCAGAACAGCTGAAAGATTGTCATCTTTTGTATTATGGGCCTGCTTATTAAACGTTTTGTTTGTTTGTTCCAAACCTGTATAGGATGTGAGTGAGGAAAGAAGCTTTTTCTATTCCACGTAGACTTTCAGACCCTCCTAAGTGAGTGTTTGATTCCCCCCCCCCTTTGTATGCCTTCCACCAAACTATTAACAGCTTTATATTTAGAAAGGCTTTTAGTCTTTGAAGGCCGGCCTGGCCTGGCCATAACTCCTCAATAATTCTTTTGTCTCTGAAATGGTTAGTGCTGCTGTTTAATTGCTTTATTTGTTATTTTAGTTGGGTTTGATCTTTATTGTTGTTTTTGTTTTGTATTTTATGATTTGCCCCAGCTGCCTCAAACTTTTGCAAGTGTAAGTGGAATACAGCTATTTTAAGTAAGTAACAGCCACAACATTTAGGACATACCCTTATTAATAATTTCTTGTAGCACTTTGGCTATGGTACTTTTCATTCTCTGTCTTTTCTGTCCTCACTACTATCACGTCAATTATACAGACTGGAAACTAATGTTAAGAGAGATACTATCTATCCCACTGTGTGGTCTTGGGTAATTCATGAGCTAGGCTTATGTTGTCCTTTCAGCTGGTTTGTTGCTGTGTTAAGAAATGCCATCCGTAGCTGTTACTAAATTCAGCCAATGTTGATGCTGATGGCCTGCTTTACTTACCTTCTGGAAATGCATGATGAGCTTGTATCTGTTCAATATGATCTCAAACTACAGGATGTGATTTTGCACAGCATGTTCAGGAGTAAACTGAACATTACTATACAGCGTGAGCAGGTAGTTTGTTTTTTGTTTTAATTCACACTGTTAAGGGATTGTACTTTTGAACAGATATGTTGGGTGGGGCTGGGGCATATATACAGTTTAAATCTTAGGCCATGTTCCGACACAGTATATAATTAGTTTGGAGTCTTCAATACCCTGAAAGTTTTTAAAGTATCCATCTAAAATTCCCCAAAAGCTGACTAACTTTTGCAGATTAAATGAGTTTTCAGTCCTGTTCTGAGGATTTGGCATGGGAGAAACCCCTTGTTTTCTATCCTTCCCTCACCAAACCCCCCTCCCCATGCAGTCAGCAGTTGGAATTATTGGGGGGGGGCATCCAAAACCCAGGACTTCTGCCCAATGGGCAGGTAGTCATACATATGACACTCAGTGTAAAACACTGGGAAGCCCCCCGCCCCCTGCTGGCATTCTACCTTCATTTTATTTAATGGACTTGTTTTATTTTTGAAAAATTCACTTTAAAAGTATTAAATAATTATTCCTAAAGATAAACTTTTCCAAATTAATACTTTATGTTATGATATAGTATATTTATTTCACAGACCAAAATAAATAGGAGAGAACACCTTCCTCCACTGAGATGTTTCTCAAACTGACCTCTTATAGGAATGGCTAATCCTATAATGACCTATGCTAATGGTTTCTTTGCCCCTTTATTATTCAGTGCCTGAGCAGCAAGCAGTAAATAATGTAAATAAGGAAATGTAAATAAGGAAATGTGGTCTCCCAGAAGTTGTCCTAGAGTAACCTGAACTAGAGTAACCTGAACTAGCTACCACAGCAACTCCCCCAAACTGACCTAAATTTTATCTGAACTGGCTGCCACAGCAAGTCCCCCAACCTCTGTCCAAAAACCAGAGGACCTACCTCCCAAACTTACCACAGTACAGCAGCAATTTTTCCAGATTATTTTATCAAATTCCCATTTATTTTCTGTTTAGTCTCAGGAGAGAGCACCTTCCCCCACTGAGATCTTTCTCAAACAAATCTGTACGCTGTACCCCCAGTTAAGTGATTGCATGGCAGCAGATCCGGATTACTTGGAATAGCATACCACCCCCTGCTTCCCTGCAGCCCCAATTCATAGGCTTGATCCGATGGCAATGTAAATTGTGCACAGCTCTTTGTTTCACAAGAGTTCATATTTGGATATTTTAGGCTGAATCCTTTCAAAGTCACAAGAAAATAGAGGTAGGTGTCATTTTTCATATAGAGTGATATGCACAATCGTCCAGTTCAGGAAAGGTCACTTTTCATGATATAGTTTGGCCCGGGACCAAGTTCTGTAGTTTATTATAAAAGTTATCTGGGATCATTTTGCTGCCTCTTGCAATGATACACTTTTATCCATTTGTCCAACTGAATTGCAGGTGCGCAGGCATGTCACCATATACATAAATCAATCAAACTTTATTCAGATTTAGATGCCAACAACTGGCTTAGAGGGACTGTATGTGAAGTAAATTTTGCACAGTGGAGTCTCAAATATCATAATCTTCAAACTGTCCTAAACAGCAGGCAACTTACAATACCAGACATTCTTTATTTTCACTCTCATTTATTACTCATGAGTGTTTCATGCTGACACATTTTCCAGTATTTCCTTTTTTTACCTGAAAATTAAAAGTTGGTTTTCTCACAGTTTCATTAAGGCCTGAAATTAATGTGTGATTAATCTCCAGCCTTTTGGAAACATATCCTGTGATTGTTTGGCTCAGTTTATTACCATGGCAATGACTGGAAGCTGCATTTTGGGTTTTTTATCAGCAAAGATGAATCTGTCTCCCTCAAGGCACCTCAACTTTGCCCACTTCAACTTTGCAGCATTGGCGGCATTTTTCAACTCATAGATTTACGCCTTTATCATGTTCTGACAGACTTCATACCCTTGGGGATTAACCTCTGAGGTGGAAAAATCTGTCAGATCCAAAGAGTCATCACCTTCTGTGCTGTTTTATAACATTTTTTAAAAATGGTATAGAAGGGGCTAGGCACTAGAAAACAGTTTAGCAAGGCTCCTGTTGGTAGGTAGGGTTTGTATAGAATTACCAGTCTTCCTCAAAACACAACGGTATTATCACCTTCCACTGAAACTGAACTTAACACACATGGAAATTTGCATAGAACCAGGAGGGGGGATTAAAATGAGAATACTGAATGTGACTAATCACAACCTTAAAACTTCACACTCTCACATACGATATGAAATCTCACATACGTTTCCTTTCAAAAAATATTCAGTAGTTTTTTTCCTAAAATATTTTCCATTATTCCCAGTATAATATTGTTGTTGGCAGGAAAATGTCACTAGTGTGCTACATCAATGCTGGTAAATGTTGTTCCCCAACTTCAAAATTAAGCCAGGCTGTCCAACCTGCTCCAATCCACTCCTGGTCTGGAAAAAGTATTCCAGGTATTACTGAGCATTCTCTGTACCACATGCCTACTAGTGCATGCAGATTCTGTACAAGAGAGTTTTCTGGGCTCTCTGTCCTATGCAGAAGACAGTGGACATATTTACATGAAACTTGGGCTGAGGTAGAATGCACAAAATAATGCCAGTACAAACTCCTTTGCTTGTTCTGTTGTTTGTTGTTGTAAGAAAGATATATATGCTTGTGGCCCTAAGGCCTCTGATACCTGTTTGTATTGCATATAATATTCTTAATAAAAACCACACTAAGAAAAAAAAACATGGCTGAACTTCTGATTTCTGCAGACAAGGGCCCTGTTCTTGCCAGTGTCAAATAAGCCACTCAAGGAACTCAGGCTTCATACATTGTGAAACAGTTACATGCTATGGATCTTTCATCAGTAGATCTTAGGCTGATCATGCAACACTTCATGTCATGTTCCACATCCCAGGGTGTCAAAAGAGCTATGAAATCAAGAGCAGCCTCAGTTCAAACACCCACACTTAAGTAGATATAAGATTAAAAGTAATATCAGTGTGTTCTAAGAGTATTTGCTCTGCTTATTTATATTAACTTCACCATTACTGCAGTATTTATTGCAAACTATCAAAGTATTCACCCTTTTCTTGAACAGGAGGGATTTGAATCTTTGATCTGAGTATCTACACCAACAGTATCTAGGATTTGCTCTGATTTCCCCCATAGGTGAAAAAAGTTAATAATCTTGATATTCTGCTCATTATAATGGCCTGATCCTGAATTTCCCTGAAACACATATGTGTGTGTTTTATTTAGCAGGTCACAATAAAATAATTATAAAAACAGATAAAATAGATTCGCTAAAATAGTGACAGAATGGGGGAGAGGAAGATGTTCTCTCATACACCATAAAAGTCAGTGCATAGGTGATGTAACTTGGGCAGTATCCAGTTGAGTAAAGCATCCTGATGGGTGGCCCAACCTCTGAACCCAGTGTAGCTAAATGACATTTGTAGGTGTTTCTTTCTGAGCTTCCTTGTGAAATTTAAGATGAATCGCAGGTCTTCCTTGTGAAATTTAAGATGAATCGCAGGTTGCTTTATTATTGCCACCATAAGAGCTGCAGAAACCTTTCCAGATCCAGACTATGAGCATGCAGAACTGTGAGAATAGCCCTGCAACCTTCCTTTCCCAGACATAGTGTGAGCGGTGCTGTTTCATACCATGACCCTCCGAAGTCACCCCACCAGGATATTTCAAATCCCAGCTAGAACTGTCCTGGACCAAACACTGGACTTCCTCAGTGAACTCAACCTACCTCAGGGGGAGAGTAAAAGGAGCAAGAAGCTTTTGGAGATGGCTGAAAGTCAGTAATTTATAAGAACAATTTGTTGCTTATATGAGAATTTCCTTGTAGGAACCCAGTGAAAGTTTTATGCATATTTAAAAAACAATAAAAATTATAAATACATGTGAACTCACCCTGCCTCAAAGGAAGAAGAGGAAAACTATTTTCACCATCATGAGAAAGAAGAAGAAATGCAGGATATAAATGCAAAAATAAACAGAATATCCATAATATAGTTGGCACTACAATGTGCATAGACTAACTATGATTTTTATACTTGTTTGCAATAAGAAAGTAATTTTAATCTTCACATACTTAAGAGAAGAACCTTTCACTTAAATCAGAAACTCTACTATTTCCCTGTGGAATGAAATTAATGCACAGGTCTAGCTATCCTGCATTTCTTAACTAGTTCATTTTGAGTGGTAATATCTTCCATTACAAGAAAAATTTTAAAATAGCTTCAGAATAAATCAGATATTTTCTTACTCTAGAAAGAAAATGGAGAATCATCTATAGACCAGGGTAGAAGATGAAATGTATAAATCCCTTTCCTTTAATATGCAGTGGTTGTCAATCATATCTAAAGCCACTAAAAAGGTAGGAGAAGCTGTTTTCATATAGACTAATCTGTTTGAGTGGTCCTTATGCATATTCTTCACAACCTTCCTTTAAGATAAATATAGACCTTTCTGAATTTGCCTTGCATAGATCCAGATCAGTGAGTCCAGAATAATTGGGCCTACTGTTCCAGATCTTGTGAACATGCAGGCCAAATCAGTGCCATAAAAATAGACAGGATGCCTTTAAAGGCCTTTTGTAGGGATTCCAAATCATTCAAGGTTTTGTTTTTGTCTTCTGCTTGAGATGCCCATAAGTAATTGGTGAACCTCTGTGTGAGACAGGATACTGGACTAGATGGGCTGTGGTCCAGTCCAGCAGGGCTCCTCTTATGCTCTTGCCTGTCCATTCAGCTCTGGTTTGTTAGTCTCTCACCTTTTTGGTTGCCTTCAATCTGTTAAATATTAAATTATTTCCATTTATTGTGTTCCCTTTTTCTTACTTGATGGTCATAAAGAGGTTTCTCAGTTCCTAGTAGTATCCTAAACCAACTACTTAGATCACAGTGGAAACTTTCAAAACACCTGTTTGCAGCATTGTGTGTTCCCCCCCCCCCATCAATTATGCTTTATTCTGTTTTATTTCTTTTATTTATTCTTTATATTTTATTGATTTTATTTATTCTTTATTTTTCTTTTTAATTTATTGCCCTGGAGCCTTTGAGTAAAGGGATAAGATATAAATATATGGAAATAAATAATAAGAAAAGTACATCTTTTTGGTGGATTCTTGTTGCTCTCTCCCTTAGTTTCACATGGAATTTGCACTTTGAAAATGCTTTTGAGCACACACATTAATTTTCTGTCATCACGAATTAAGGACAATTAGTAAATGCTAAATATGTTTAGGAAGAAGGAGGGATGGCCATGTTGACTTCCATAAGATCATTGCCTCTGGAATAGGTGACCCCACAGGAAATTTGTAGTGTAAGGTAAATCTGAATACAATTGCTCTTTATAGAAAAATCCAATAGGCATTTGACTGGAAATTACCTCTTCATGCAAGAGACTGTATGGGTATTTCTTGAAGAATATATGTTTTTAGGATCCATGCATTTTCATAAGACTAAGTAGATACATTATGAAGTCTTAGTCAGCCTTAATAGTATATTAACACTAGTTTCATATTTCACTAACAGAAAGTTTCTGTTTAAAAAAGTGTCAATCCAAGTTTGAAATCTAGATGCCAGAATAGTAGACTGCTTGAAGAAGGAAAACAGTGTAGAACTATTATTTTATATTATATTATGGTAAACAAAGATGATTGCTTATATGGATGATTCACGCTGTAATTTATTTCCTGACAAGAGCTTAGAACTCATGTTTTCTCAAGTAATCTTAGGCAGATGTAACCATGATATTTTAAGAAGAGACTGAAAGCTAGCTAAGGCTGATCAGACGCAGCATTTTTTTAAAAAAAAATATATCTGGGCTGCCTCAGAGAAGACTCTGAGGTAGAACACAAGAACCACACACTGTTTGTCTGAGGTGGGTCTGAAGCACCCCTTTTGTTATGTGTGAACACAACCTAAGTCTCAGAATACAAGGATTTGCAGTGTGACATTGGCTGTATCCAGATTAGCAGAATAAAATCCACTGTTAGAGAGAAAAGCACAGCTTACCTGCTGCAAAGCCACGATGCTCCCTCCAGACTCCAGCAGCCTCCCAGCAACTTTCTTAGAGAAAGCTGTGATACTTCCATGGCGTGCACAATGAGACACATGTTACGAAGGATGGAGCAGCCAATGGAAGATGAACTGCAGGCTCAGCTCTTGTTCACTGTTCTCACCGTCCCATCCAGACTGGCAGGAACATTTGAATTTACCTGATACTGCGGAGCAAGTGCTCATTGTTCCGCAGTAGGTAAATTGGAAGTAGCGGCGGTATATGACACCCACGCCTGACTGGAATGCGCAGTATCTGTAAGTCTGGACACAGCCATTGTCATTCCAGTCGATGTGTAGGCTGTTTCACTCATGGTGTTTATGGAGGCCACTGGCTGATTTTAAGAAGATAAATCAGAGTGAGTCTTGTCATATTTTGGAGCAAGTGTTCAGGCAAAATCACATTTTTTTTTCTGATCATTCTTTGGAACAATCATTTCCTTTCTCCCCCTCCACTGGATCAAATAACAACTGAAACTTGTATATACAATACAGGTGTCAGGTATTTCTCCAGAGAGATTTACTGCAACCATTTCCTCCGAGTCCAAAAGGCAGTGACACAGAAATGACCCCCACTCCCCATAAAGCTGGCAAGGCATAGCAGCAACAAGAATTTTCTCATACATCAAGCCCTCTGTTATAAGAAAATGTTGCTGTTCCTATTTCAGGGAGATGCAGTACAAGGGAATAAGTTAATTAATAATGCTTATATACTGAATCAGTGCCACCAGTAGCATAACAGAAGTTAATATGAGATCATCTTGCTTTGGTTTTCACTTCTTTAGGTGGTGAGATGGATGGATGCAATCTGTCTGTGCAATATTGCAGTCATTTTGCTCAGAGGAGACAAATTGTTGGTTGCTCATATGAAGAGTCTACATATTTTGGCATGAGGTCTCTCTATATCAGGTCCAATTATTGTAAACTGATGAAGGAGGTATTCTAACTGCTAATTAGTTCAAATATATATGATTTTAAAAAAATTCAGCAAGCCCAAATATAATAAAAGTCAGAAAGTGTATTGAAAACAGATATCACATGAAAAATGTGTATTGGAACAAGAGATAATACAGTATAAAGAGTATGCTCTATAGAGCATAAAGATTCTGTGTAGCATCTCTAGCAATTTCTTCATAGTGCACACATAAGTGTATTGTGAAGAGACACTCTTGGACTGGATCGAGCATTCTGGCCCCAAGATCAGAGTGGTGTCTGAACTTGCTGGCTTGGCGTCTAGAAGTGGCACCTTTCTGGGGCTGCTTCCAGGAACTTGGCAAAATGGTGCTAGTCTCCTTGGGCCCAGTGGACCAGCTCAACTGCTCACTGTCATCCACACATGAGGGGCTGGGTTGGTCTACCATCAGGGAACACTAGGAGATCACTTCAAAGTTCAATCTTTTTGGAGCATGCCCCACTGCCATTTTCTCACTAGATTCATGCAGACACAGCTTTCCTTGGGAGGGATGGCCCTCCCAGTAGACTGGTGGATCCTGCCTGTGATTTTCCAAAGCATCATACTCAGAAAGAGAAGAAGCAGCCTGTAGTAGCCATAGTAGCTTTCCTATAGGAGGTGTCTGGCAAATTCACAACAATGTTAATACTGTACAGCAATGTAATCCAGCCAAATGGCTTTTGATTCTAGGTTTTACTCGGTGTATTTTTGGTAGAATGATGGAAAGAGGGTATATGAACTGAAAAAGTACACCAGAAGCTCAAAACAATTTTGAATACATGCAACCAAATATAACTCCAAAAGAAAACTTACTCTGGATGACTTTAAGATGAATTAATGGAGATCAGGTGCATCAATAGCTACTAAAATGGATGCCTAGGTACTGCCTTCAGTTTGGAGGTACAGGCGTTTGTAGGGAGTCAGGAGCAGATGAGAGGTTTGCCTTTGTATTCTGCTTGAGAATGCCCAGAAACAACTGGTGGGCCACTGTGCAAAGCAAGATGCTGGACTAGATGACCTGTGATCCCACAGGGCTTCTCTTATATTCTTACGCACCCAGTTACACAGTTGCATATACAAATGACTTACAAGAATAATTCCAACTCTTAAGAGTTTAAATGCAAATAACCAGCATGGATGATTTGATATTGTGGAGTGGAGTTTTATAGGATACGTATAATAAACAGGTGACGAATAAAATTACCTGTACCTGAGTAGAAGACTCCATTGTCAAGAAGAGATTCTGTAAAAAGAAGAAGAAGAAATGATCCTACTTGTGTAAGATGTAACACAAATGACTAATGGCTGGATATAGCTGTTAAAGAATAGGAGCCCAGTCAATATCTTCATTTAATCCTTAGTGTACCTTAGAACAGGGTTTCCCAAACTATGGGTCGTGACCCACTGGTGGGTCGCGAGCGAATATTGAGTGGGCCCTGCCTGTAGAATGACACACCAACCGACCAAGCCTTTATTCATATTGGTAATGGTTAAATTTCCTAGAGGTGGGTCCCGAGTTGGTAAACTTATATTAGATGGGTCGTAGCCCAGACAACTTTGGGAACCACTGCCTTAGAATGAAGTACAAAAAAAGAAATTAATTACAGTATCATTACTGGAGTGCATGAAAGGTGGATGCTTTGGGGTTTGAATGGTGTTGTGCTGATTTTTTAAAAAGTCTTTAGGCCACAAAATCTTGTTCCACATTTATTGACATAGACATATTGAAATGTTTACTTCCTCTTCTGTAGCTTTAAACAGTTCAGTGCATATTTCATCTGCTCCTTTTCTGTCTGGCAATGAGTCTAATTGCTGATGTATTTTTTTTTTCATTCTATAAGCCAATATGTAAAAGATTTCAGTATAGACTTTCCATCTTTCTTGAATATTGTTCCCCTCTAACATATTATTTCTACCCTAGCTGTAAAATTCCTGTGATTCCATATTATATTCCTCTATAAGTCTGAGATTTCTAATCTTATGTATTTATGTTTGTTTGTTTGTTTTTCCCGCCCTATACCCAAAGGTCTCAGGGTGGGTTACAATATTATATTAATCTTAGACCGGTCCCTGCCCTCAGACTTACAATCTAAAGAGACAAGAAACAAAAGGAAAATGGTGTGGGAGGGAACAGAGAACAGCAAAAAGCAAGCACTTGAGGTTTTCAGTTCCAATTCTTCTGTTCATTTCTTATTGCTGGAATTTTCTTATTCTCTTTACTTTGAATTTTCTGTTCATTGATGACAAACCAGATGATGGTAGAGATGGTCAGCCAGCCCTCGCCCTGCTCGGCCTCAGGACCAGATGATTTCTCAACTGTGGATCGGCTGCCATAGTCTCTTTGCCATCTTGTGATGGAGCAGTTTGAAGAGGGAGGAGGCAGTTTTGTGAGCAAGGTGGCAGACCTCCTCAACCTGCTTCTTCTCTTCTGCTCCTCTCAGGCAAGGTGGTTTGCAGCCTTGTGATAGCAGTTGGAGGAGGGAAGGGCACTGCTGGGAGCAAGATGGCAGAGCAGCCCAGCCCATCTTGTTTTACTTGATGTTAAATATCTTTATTGTCACGGTTTATCATACCCAATTTTTTTCTTCATCAACCCTTTTCTGCTAATCAATTTTTATTTTCTGTAAGATTTTGAGAACATTTTGTTTGCTTCACTTTTCATGGTTGGCCCATCTCTTCCAGTAGGTCTTGGGATTCTCTTTCACCTAGACTGAACACATAGAATCTGTTCTTTAAATGGATCTTGTATACTGAGTGTATGTTCTCCAAAACAGATCTTGCTGACACGTCTACTCTGTGAAAATGTCTATGTTTAACACTAGTAACTTGTGATGTGTTCCTGTTCTTCTGCGTCTTCGGATAACAATTTTTGGATGACAAAATTAGGTACTACAGTAATGTTCCTAAGAAACTAACTTGTATATTTCCATGGGGAGAGAAAATTAATGGAAATTGGGAGAACCTTTAGGCTTAGATTTTGTTCAGTTGAAAGTACAAAACTGGCTTCATAGAGTGAATGAGTGGACATGTCCCAGTGGCTGAAGGACTGAAATACATAATTTTTGCAAGTGAGCAACATTAGCAAGATCAATTGAAAATAGCTACATGATTCATTGTTTCAGCGTCTTTTCCCCAAAGAAGGTGATTCAAAACCTTTGAGAAAATAATGCACACCAAATTAACTCTCAACCTGTTGATCACAAAAGAACTTCCCTCTTCCTTTTGGCATTTCACCTACATTGCAAGCTTTGATAGATAAATATTTCCATTTGTTCCGGGTGTCTGAGGCCCTTCAGAGTGATCCCATTCCTAAGGGTGTGCAAAACAGTTTGAAACGCTGGCAAGCCTGAGTCCCTGGCTCCTGGGAGGGGGCCTGGGAACAAATGTGCTGCTCACTTTGAACTCTTGCACTCTGTGGGCAGAGTCAAGCAGGAATTGGTTCGGCACGATTTGATGCTACAGTTGCAGTATGTCTGACAGTATATTGCTGGGTATTAACTTTCTGACAAAATGTTATTGCTGTCTGAATTACACAAGGGAAGTCATTCACAGTGTGATTAGAATCATATGTAATCTCTGCACAAGGGCAAAAACACCTTCTATGTATGTATTCAAAACATTTTTATACTGCATCTCATTTTTAAAAAAACCGCCTCAGAGTTGCAAGAAATATTAAAAACATGAGCAAAAGCCATAGAGAGAAACTAACAATTAAAAATGTATTGAAAAATGGGTGAGTCAGAGAAAAGACAAACATTCACATAGGAAATGTCTAGATAAATAGAGAGATTTTTAGGAGGAATCTAAAGACAGTACATGGAGGTGTTTGGCAAACAGCAGACCGGAGGGCATTCCATAGGGAAGGTGCTACCACAGAAAAGTCCTGACTTTGTGCTGTCACAAGATGACAGCCTACATTTTGTGGGATCTACAGGAAGAAGAAGAAGAAGAAGAAGAAAGAAGAAGAAGAAGAAGAGTTGGCTTTTCTACCTCCTTTTCTCACCCATTCAAGGGGACTCAAAGTGGCTGACAAAGCTCTCTATTCTCCCCACAACAGACACCCTGTGAGATGGGTGGGGCTGTGAGAGCTCAGAAGAGAGCTGTGACGAGCCCAAGGTCACCCAGCTGGCTTTGTGGAGGAATGCAGAATCAAACCCAGTATTCCCAGATAAGAGTCCGGCTCCCTAACCACTGGACGAAACTGGCTCACCCTAGGGATCAACAAACATTAGCATTGGTTGATTATCCCTTAGCTAATGAAGCTGTAATGGGAATGAGACTAGGAGGAAAAAGTTTAAGTAATCAGTGGCATTTTGTAAAGAGGAGAAACACACCCAGCTATTATTAAACATGAACAGTTTATTTTTATAACTTTGAACTGCATAGTCCATTGAATAATAATTACATATGAAATAATATATTGACAGCAGGCATTAACCTATTAAATAACAGTTCCCACAATTGACTAATAACAGGAAGTGACCCAAAAAAGATTTATTAATGTACAATATCCTAATTTGACAATCTAACCTTTCCAGTTATACTTTGCCTGTAGACATGGGACATATATCAGAATTTTAAAATGGGAGGGCAGAAGAACAGCAATATTTGGAAACCATGACTACATCTTCACAAACCTGTTTCTGGTATGCATTTCTCTGATAATGAATTAAAGTGGACAAAACTATAATTTCCAATTACATTTTTGTACTATTTCCAATCTACCTTATGTTCTTAGTCTCTGCAACATGGCTGCATTCAATTTGTATAGCTCTGTGACTTTTGTGTGTTCATCTTCTCCTCATGGACTTTCATAATGACTGGCCACAGTTGGCCTTTCCACACACCATGGGTGTTTTTCCATGGTCACTTAGTACCCATTTTAGCACCCATTAAGGACCCATTTGGGTGAGAGCTGGAGGACCCCATTTCCACCACAGCACCCATTAGGGACACATTTGTTTCCACCACGCCTCGGGAAATCCAGATCATATGGGTACCTTTTGGCCTTTAATCCGGATTTTCTGTAGACCCCATTAATGGAGTCTACAATGGGGTCTTCAGCCAGAAAATCCGGATTAAAGGGAGCCTGTTTCCATGTTAGTTTGGCAATGGGGTCTAGAGGAGGCTAGGGGGAGGGGGCACTCTTGGGGGGGGAGCCCCAAAACCTAAGCTTTGAAGTCATTTCAAAGTCATTTCAAAGTCACTTTGAAGTCTGTGGAAAATAGCTCTGAAGCGTCTTTGAAGTCTGTGCTGATCTACGGAGTGAACTTCGAAGTCCCTTCGAAGTTTACTTCAAAGATCAGCACAGACTTCATAGATGCTCCAGAGCTATCTTGCATAGACTTCGAAGTGACTTCAAAGTGACTTCGGAGCCGCTTCGGAGATTGCA